>CM075026.1:3790095-3821420 GCA_037576675.1 Pangasius sanitwongsei | reverse complement strand
AAACAAAACAGACCTATCAGAGAGATAGCAGAAACTTTAGGAGTGGCCAAATCAACAATTTGGTACATTCTTAAAAATAAGGAATGCACTGGTGAGCTCAGCAACACATTAGACATTAGACATTCACATTAGACATTAGCCAGATTAGACTTGCAAAAAAAATGCTTATATATATGTATATATATATATTTGTGTGTGTATGTGTGTGTGTGTGTGTGTAAATTTAAATTCATTAAATTTAAATTTAATTAAATTTAATGAATTTCTTGGCCAGACAGACAGTCAGACCTTATGGAGATTAAAACTGCTAGATACCTTGCTTTTTCCCAAATTATTTTTAAACCTATTTATATGCTGTAGCTTAAATCAGTGACTACATCTCACTTGGCTAGCCTAAATCGCACTTTCTGAAGACATAATGAACAATAATAATGAAGTCTCATTCATTATTCAGTGGATAACTTCACTTGGATACTATAGATTTAAAGCTAAATCATTTGGGTATTTTAGATTTAAAGCTAAAAACTCGAATGAAATAAAAAGTGATTCTGATGCTCATACAGAAGTCCCTTTCAACACACTCAGTACTGATTGACTTAATAGCATACAGTTGTGGAATAATAATTACTCATAACCCCACTACTGGGTGTCACCCAGAAGAGGATGTGTTCCCTTTTGAGTCTGGTTTCTCTCAAGGTTTCTTCCTCATGCATCTCATGGAGTTTTTTCTTTGCCACTATCACCTCTGGCTTGCTCATTAGGAATCTGAATCTATATCTGGATTTCTGTAAGGCTGCTTTGTGACAATGTCATTGTAAAATATAAATAAATAAAAAAAAGGGTCATGTAGATATTAGATTTACATAAGTTACATATCAGTTTTTGGTAAAGGGCTTGGTAGGTGAGCCACACTTGGTCTTGCTATCTGTTTCTTTCTGCTTTCTTTCCTGTTTTTTACATTCATTTGCTCTCTCATGGCCCCAACTGTAGGCCCCAGCTGATGTCTCTCGATCTGAGTTGGTCTGGGTATACAGAACAGTATGCTCTTGTGGATGCACTCTCTAGATTGCCTCGCCTACGCTGTTTAGTTCTAGAGGGCAACCCTCTAACCCTAACCACCTTGTACCCGGGCTTTACACTGGACAGCTTAGTTCACTTGCTCTACCTAGATGGAAATCAAGTAACAACAGAGGATCGGCATCGCTTCAGTGGTCTTGCCCAACTCAGAGGTAATATTATTGTATTTTGCCCAAGAGTCAGTAAGCCTGTAAGAAACATATGTATTAAAGTTATGTTGGCAAATGTAGGTTCAAATATTAAGTATGGCAGATATTAGAACACATTTGATTTTTGCGATCAACTGAAGGTCAGTTTTGAGCACCAATTATTTAAATTAAATTCAAACCAATGTAATATGTTTCTTCAATGGTAATATGTTTCTTCAAAGTGCAACTTGTATGCCACAAGTATAAAAAAAAATAATTAAAATGATAACATTTACATTATGCAAAAATGTACAGTATATCCCTAACAGTCAAGTACATCCTATGTGGATCCTATGAGAAGAGTAATCTCCAACAAGAGGGGGTTGCCCAAGAGCTGGCAGTAGGGCTCTGCACTGCTACCGAGGAATTACTAGCCCTCCGTAAGCTAAGCATGGCTGCCACCACTCCTCTCCCCGACCCCTGCCAAGATGCCTAGTGCCTCTTCGCCAAGATGATGGCGGAAGACGATGCCGAGGCCTTCTTATATATATTTAAGCACATTGCTGCCCACTAAGAATGGCCTAAGGGCCCAGATCATTGCCCCCTTTTCCAGTTTTTCTACTACACTGGGGAAGGTGGCCGACTAAGATATGCTCAAGGAGGAGATCCTGGCGCGCTGTGGACTTTCCACCACCAACACGGCAGCAGAGTACCAGAGGTGGATCTACAGCGGGGCCACCCCAAGAGCGACATGGACGTCCTGCTGTGCCCAACCAAGACGTGGCTGCAGCCAGAAAGGTGAACCGCAACTGAAGTCACAGAGTGGGTCACCATGGATAAATTCCTGAGGACTCTGCCACCTGAAGAATGCAAAACAGTCAGCATGCAGTCCCCCAGTACCCCCAAAGAAATGGTCGACGGAGTACACCCTGTCTCCCTCAGTCCCCGCCGGGATAACCCCCCCAGCATCAGGAGAGGAGCGCCCAGAGGAGCCACCCCACCAACACCTCACCACTGGACAGTCCCATGCCCAATGAACCAGACCCTCCACCTTCCCCCATGCCAGTAAGCCCTGGCTAGCTGGTTGTGCCCTCCACACCCACTCCCAGCCATGATCCCCCACCATCATGGTGAAAGTAGACGGCATGCCCACTCCAGCCCTGTTGGACTTCAGGAAGGGAACCATCACCCTAGCCTGACCAGCGGTCCTACCCCAGGCCATTAAGGCATGCTGGAGCATCTTGATCTCCTGTGTGTGCGGGGATGACTGAGAGGTCCCTGCTGCTGAGGTCCGGGTTGGGAACCCTGCAGGTGAATGGCCTCTATTAGTTGGTTTGATGCCTGAGCTTCCTGTGCCTTTGCTTTTAGGGAGAGACTGGCTGGGGTTCCCTGCAGATCCTTCCACACCTGCAAAGACCACTGGGACCAGGCGACGGTGAAGACGACCACGGCAGAACCCAGCCTGGGCCCGAACGTCATACCTGGCCCAGGGGGAGGACAGCACCAATGTGGAAGCAGAGGGTGAGTCCGATAGCAAAATTAACCAAGTCTCCTCTCTATTTCATCAGGCGACCCATGAGGGTAACTTCAGGCATGAGCAGAAAGAAGACGACTGCCTGAAACACTGTTGGGGCAGGTGCTACAAGTGGAAGGAGATAATCAGCAGGCCGACCAGGTGTTGCCTACCTACACTTATCAGGCTCCCCTTCATCAGCATCCCCTTTGAGAGGATGGGCATGCATCTGGTAGGGCCACTCCAAAAATCTGCCCGGGTACCCGGTACCCTGAGGCAGTCCCACTCCAAAACAGACAGCCAAGTCGAGCATTTCAATGAAACACTGAAGAGGATGCTGTGACAGATGGTAGGAGGGGAGGAACTGGGATCTCCTCCTGTCCTACATATGGTTTGCAGTGCGCAAGACACCACAGTCATCCACAGGCTTCACCCTCTTTAAGCTCCTCTTCAAGAGAAAACTTTGAGGGCTACTGGACGTGACCAAGGAAGCATGGGAAGAGCAGCCATACCCATTCCACTCTATCATCAAGTACATCCAGGACATGCAGGAGAGGATCGACCGAGTGGCCCCCACAGTAAAACAATATATGGAGGAGGCACAGGTGGAGCAACAATGAGCCTTCAACCAGCCAGCACAACCCCACAAGTTCCAGGCAGGTGACTGGGTGCTCCTCCTGCTTCTCAGTGCCATCTGCAAGTTCCTGGCAAGGCGTGTGCACAGTTCTCGAATTTGTGGGCCCAGTGAACTACCACCTGCAACAGCCAGGTAGGTAAGCAAAAACCCAACTTTACAACATCAATCTATTGAAAAAGTGGATTGAACCTGCCCCTGTGTGTCAGCTTTTTTGATGTCTTCTCAGAACCTCCAGGGTGTACCTTGGTCCAGAAAAGGAGACTTGACCCCCTCTT
Organism: Pangasius sanitwongsei; assembly: GCA_037576675.1. NCBI lineage: Eukaryota > Metazoa > Chordata > Actinopteri > Siluriformes > Pangasiidae > Pangasius > Pangasius sanitwongsei. The sequence goes on along the minus strand of CM075026.1, from coordinate 3,817,790 downwards.
AGTGGCAGGAGCTAATGGAGTTGGTGAACCAGTTCTCAGATGTGTTCTCAGCAGACCCAGGATTGACACACCTAGTGCAACATGAGATCAAGACCCCACTGGGAGTGGTGGTTCAACAGCAGACCTACCAAGCCCCAGAGGCCCACCACTGGGCTATTGAGGAGGAAGTCAGCAAGATGCTATGGGATGGTATCATCGACGAATCTTCCAGCCCCTGGTCCAGTCCCTTCGTGGTGGTGCTAAAGCCCAAGGGAAGTCTCAGGCTATGTAATGACTTCTGTAAACTCAACCAGGTCTTGGAATTTGCCCCGAGTGGATGACCTGCTGGAGCACTTCACCTCCACTTGAAGAAAGGGTACTGGCAGGTAGCCCTAGTCCCAGACGCCAGGCCCAAGACCACATTTAGCACCTCTAGTGGCCACTGCCAATACCAGATTCTCCTCTTCGGCCTCCATGGAGTGCCCATGATGATCCAGTGGCTCATGGATTTTGTCAGACGGCCACACTGGTGATTTGCAGCAACCTATTTTGACAATGTAGTGATCCACTCAAACATGTGGATGGACCACCTGCATCACCTCAGGGAGTTCCTGAGTGAGCTCCGGAAGGCTGGGCTAACATCAAACCCCCAGTGTCATCTGGGGCTGCCTGAGCCACAGTACCTGGGGTACCGCATCGGCAGGGGCCTAATAAAGCCACAGGAAAAAAGATCAAGGCAGTCAAAGAGTACCCAAAACCCACCTCCAAGAAACAGATATGTGCCTTTCTGGGGTTGGCAGGGTCTTACTGGAGGTTCATCCCTAACTTCTCCTCTCTAGCCTCCCCCCTCTCAGATTTAACAAAGAAGGGACAACCAGACTGGGTTCGATGGTCCGAGGCATCAGAGCAGACATTGAAGCAGATGCTCATCAGCTCAGACTTCAACAGGCCCTTCACCATGCACACTGACGCTTCGGAGACAGGTCTGGGTGCTGTGCTCTCCCACACTTTTGATGGAGAAGAACACCCGGTGGTGTATGTGAGCAGAAAAATGACCCCCACAGAATGGCATTACACTGCCATGGGATGAGAAGCCCTGACCATAAAATGGTCCATCAAGGAACTCTGCTACTATGTTTCTGGCAGGCACTTCACCTTGGTCACAGACTACACCCCACTGCAATGGCCAAGGCGAAGGATACAAAGGTATGGACTGTGGGCACAAACACAGCCGACAGTAGGCTCAGAGCTGGGGGCAAGGTATTGTGACGGTGAGTCTCCGGTCCATGTGCACAAAGCACTGCATGCTCCTTGCACGACTGCCAATTGGTTGCTGAAAGGACAGTGCCACTTCAGCACCACTGCTGTGGACGGTGGGGGAGCACATGGCCAAGGGGTGGGGTGGAAGAATAGAGCACAGCTGGTAGCCGATAATGACTGCACCCTCACAGAGAAGATGAGAGAGTATAAAAGGTGCCGCAGCTGCAGTGGGGTTGAGAAATTTTTGTCCCCATGTACACGCTGACTCCTTTCTGTCTTCTCATTACGGAGACCAACGACAGCAACGCTTACCTCCTGTGCCGCTCTGAAGCCCACTGACACATGCCTCCCTAGCACCCCAATACAGCCCATGATCCCTGAAGCCAGCTCCGACCTCCCAGAAACATGCTGGAAGATGAATTGGCTACACTAAATTGCTCCTATATGTGTGTGTGAATAAGTGTGTGAATGTGTGTGCATGTTGCTTTGTGGCGTCCCATTAAGGGTCTATTCCAGTTTTGAATAGGCTCTGGATCCACTGCCACCATAATCATGAAAAGTGTTTACTGATGTTGATGCTGCTGCTGATGATAATGATAATGGAAACATGTATTATACTTTTGTGTTCAAGCACAGTTTTTTTTTTCTTTTTAAGCATCAATCTCTGAGGAAGCAGAGGTCACTGTGTGTGTTAAGAAGATGAAGGGTGTTCCTAACACTGCATTGCTGTTGGATGATGGTGCAGTTGAGTTCCCCCTGGTCAGCTACAGCTATTCAGTCTCTTATGAATTTCTTGTTGAAGCTCAATCTCAGAAAAGTGTAAGTAGACTTCCCTTACAAGTTTACTATTTGTCATAATTTAAGCTATATTCAGAGTTGAGTTCGATACAAGTAGTGTGGATTTAATACTGAAATTACACACATCTGTATTCAGACTTATGGATATGCTAGATAAAGTGCTATTTTATAAGCTGCTGAATAATAAGGTTGGAAGCCATATTGTTAAATGAAGCCAAATTTGCAGTGATCATTACAAGCACTATTCATGCCGCAATATACTGGCTGTCAGGTCTAGTGAGATCACAAACTGTAACTGCCAACATGCACCGCGGCCTACAAACATGGCTGCACCGGACTCCACTTCCCAGAATTCACATACTCCCTCATTCAGTCACCGGACTTTTAACAAGACTCACCTGTTCTCAATTCACTCATACTCACAGACTCACTTTAAAAAGAGACTCTCAAACACATATGCCTCGCAAAACATATGCTCTCCTTACCCTCTGTTACTGACGTTATCAAGCCTGGTTCATTGTCACTGTTATTCTGTTTCCTATTTCTGTGATTTTGCCTAGTCTCATTTATCCTGTTTGCTGATCACCTGATGTTGCCTGTTTTTGACATTGACCTTGCCTAACATTTTTGGATTGTTTGCTGAAGGACTGTCATTGAAGCTGCTTACCTGTATTTGCATCTGTCTCAGTCTTATGTCTCTGTCTTATGACACTGACAATATACTACACTCCTATTAGATGTTTATTTCTGTGTTTGTCATCTTCTCATTCATATGTCATTGTATTAGTCTTTTTTATTTTTAATATTATAATTGTCTCTTGCTTTTATATTGTATTACATTTGACAGCAAAGAAAAAAAAGACTTTCCTTTTCAGTCAGCATTTTCTATCCCTGAATTTTTCCAAGCTTAAACGCATGTGCTTGTGTTTAAGGGCAGTGGTCTAGACACTATTGAAAAATCGTGTCTCAAATGTTTCTACTCAAGACAAATCGGGCAACCTCAGATAATCTTCAGCTGACAATATGCATAAAATTTACTTAAGAATTTACTTACTTAAATTGACTTTAGAAGGTGCTTAATCCCTTTCTGAAGATGTATAACTTTCCATAAGTAAATATATAAATATATAAATCAATAAGTCATAAATCAATCATAAATAAATCATAAATATATAAATCAATATAAATCAATAAGTCTCTGACACTGAATACTGCCTTAGACATGTAATCCATTCAACTGATATTCTGCAACATAATTATGGCAAGCAAACACATTTGATTTATACACATTATATCCATGTAGGTCACCCCTACATCCATAAAAGAGTTGTCTTTTAATTGCTGAGTACAGTGTATACAGAGCGCAATATGCTGAATTTGATTATGTTGAAAAATCTTGTTGATGTATCCTCTTGAAATGTCATTTTCACAGCAGATTCATGCTGAGGGCCAAACACTGGAAAATAACCCACAGAATCCAAAAGAGAATAAGAAAGTAGAGAATAAGAGAATACCACCAATCCCATGTTTGTCATCAGATCACCAAAATCATGGTAAACAATTGACATAAACATTTTCTATAGTCTCTGTAGTTTGTTAAGGTTTATTAATCTCTGCATACCACAAATATCATAAGTATAAAAACAACAGTTTTTTCAGTTTTATTATTATTATATAAATTTGATCTGAACCTTCTAATATACAGCACTGTTTGTTATTTTAATAGTGTTTATTGGAGAATAGGACACAATGGATGCAGTGCATATAGAAGTAATCAAGATTATACCCTGCTCCTTCCAAAGGCTACACGTTTCACTCTGTAGTTTTTTTAAAAACATTTTTTAAAAGACAGGCCAGTGTTTATTATCTCACAATTGCTGACAATTATGTAAAGAAGAACAACCATCTCAAATTAATAATCAATAATGTTTTATCTTTGGCTTTAGTTTTTGCATGCATTGTTTTTGAGAATGCTTTTGGCCTGCATTCCCATCTCCCAACTTATCAACATAATAGTGTGACTGTTTTTCTTGAGTGATGGTCACACACCAGTTCTCAGTTAATTTTTTCTCACTCTCTGTCTCTGTAAGCCTTCAGCATTCCTGTAGCTATGAACTGGACATCAAAGCAAGAGTGGGCTGAAGTAATTGAGTTTAATTATGCAAGCACACACCGCATCAGAGACCTGGCAGCGCTCAAGAACTTTATTCTCCGAGGCCTTTGGCTCACTGTGGAAGAGCAGAAGGTTTGACCTAAAAATAACTACAACATAAAATAATAATAATAATAATAATAATAATAATAATAATAAATGTATAACAATAAGTGTAATGTTTTATATAATGGGTACCTTCATAACACATTCATTACAGCATTGCATATATCTTTTATAAAGAAATGATGAAGGATTTAGGAAAGGTTTATTCCAATACTTGTGAGATGACAGACGTTTCATGTATTAGTAACTTTGTTTTAGACCTTCTTTTGAGACATTCTTATTTATTTAGCTGACATATTGGCTTCTTAAAAGAAAACTCCACCCTGAAATTCATTAAATATTTTAATATTTAAATATTTTTATGTGTTTAGTGATACTGGTGTTACTTTATTGGTTGGTGTTATTCCTATGAGAAGAAAGGTTGTGTGCTGCTCGCACATTGCAGGGGGACATTGCTAGCACAGTTATAATGTCATTATAACAATGTCCCATTTGAGCACAATGACAATGATCTGTTTGAGCAGAGTGTACAGATGTGAGAGAGGTGAGAGACTAAAGGATTAAAGTGCTGCTTCGTCAATCTCTTTATGTAGAGATGAAGTGAGGGCAAAATCCCAAGGGCACCACTATCAGTAGGTAGTCGAATGGCATTGTGGAAAATGTAGGAAACCATTAACCAAAGTGAAAAGACCAACATATTGGTAAATAAAATTTAAAACACAAATGTCATCATCATTCATTCATCTTCAATAATCTCCTTATCCTGGTCAGGGTCAGGATGGAGCCTGTCCAGGTAGACTGCACGTGAGGCAAGAATACATCCTGGAGGGGACACTAGTCCATCTCAGGGCACCATGCACACACACATTTACACAGTCATTCACACCTAGGGGTAATTTATAGTAGCCAATCCATTTACTGGCATGTTTCTTGGAGGTGGAAGGAAACTGAAGAACAAGGAGGAAATCCATGGAGACCCCGGGAGAGGAAGCACAGAAACTCCACACAGACAGTAACCCAAGCTTAGGATCAAGCTAGAGACCCTGGAGCTATGATCTTGCAAGGCTACCCCCTGCACCACAATGCCACCCGAAACGCAGAATCAATTCTAATTCTATTTGATGAGTCCTTATCCCTGCATTGTAATAGGACCTAATGTGAAAAATTTTGGACACTTCAGTTAAAGAACATCCAATACCAGGGTTGTTTTGCTTCCTGAGAGGTAAGATTTCAGGTGGCTGCTTCATAGTAAATGTCTCAAAGCTTTATGAATATACTATTAATGAATATGCACTTATGAAATGTGAAATGAATATGAGGGCAGTCTACGTGAATTCTAGGACTATCACGCTCATTTCCTGTCAGTCATGTTTATAAAGCACGTGTACTCACATAATCGTGAAGCGTTGTCGTTTGTTCTCAATTGTGCTCAGTAAGTTCTAAGCCATTGAATTCTGTCTTCTGTGTGTATGACCTTGCTTTGTTTCTTTGTTCACCCATTTAGATTACCCTTTAGGATCTCTCCATATTTATTGTGTTTTGACTTGTGCCTGGTGTCTGACTGCTCTTTAGATATACAGTTAGGTCCGCAAGTATTTGGACAATGACAGAGTTTTTGTGATTTTGCCTTTATACACCACCACAATGGATTTGAAATAAAACACTCAAGATGTGACTGAAGTGTAGACTTTCAGCTTTATTTAAAGAGGTTCCAAAAAATATGGCATTTACCATTTAGGAATTACAGCCATTTTCAACAAAGTACCTCCATTTTCAGGGGCTCAATAGAGCTGCTTTTCACTTACTGAAGACAAGACTGAAGGCAGAAAGACCCACAAACAAGCAGCAAGGCCTGGCAAAGCATCTCCAGTGGACTTAACAGGGGACCATTTTCTTTTTTGGTCCTCTTTAGTATTGATGTGGGCAAGACCCCTTGTTGTTCACACCACATCTCCTTAAGAACTCAGACCCCATCCTTTTCTTTGTAAAGTTGTTGTTCCTCTTTTGGCTGCTCCCACCAGATGCCCTTCCAGACGCAACTTTCCGCAATTTTTTTTTCAGATATTGTTGATACTTTACATGTTCCACTTTCTACACCACAAAACTCTGTTACTAAGGATCACATGGCATCAATGTGAGGTTCAGTTGTTGCATACTTACCAGCATCAGGTCTCAGTTGAAGTGCAGCATTGGATTATGGATAGAGTTATTCTTTGTTATTCTTTTTAGTGTTATACTTTGTAGGTCCACATTTTCCCCCCTTGACAACATTCGTTGGATTTGCACAAGCGTTGACCCCAAAATTTCGTTTAGCTCATCGTAGAAGGGACAGGAATCCTAATCCACTTTGTTGCATTTTCTCCCAGGTGCTCATGTACTACTGGCGTCACTTCTTTACTTTTACACAACACTGCAGTGCTGTTCTGTAGTAACCTCTATCCTTCATTTTTTGCAAAAACAAAAAATATTTTAATTAGACGTTTAATGCAATCTTCTCTCCAAATATCAATAAGTGCAGTGGTCTCCTCCTGAGACCACACGACCCCACGACCAGACATTGTGAAAAGTTTTGTTTTTACCAGTGACAGAAGATGGCACCTATGGCAAGCCTCAAGGTACTTCTGGCATAACAAAACGCGAAGTGGACTGGTGTGTCTTTGTGTTCATTCATTGCACAAATCAATCAAACCACGGAAGTTGGTCTGAGTACAGTTCATCTGTGGGTCCTTTTAGGAGGGGTCTGAGATCATTTGTGTTCACATATACACATTATATCGGCCCGAGACCACTTTGAGTGCTCAAACGAACTAGGTCTGAAAACGCCCTTAAATAAAGTGCCAAAATCAATAAGTGTAGTCAACAAGTACGTATTTGGAATACGTACTGTATGTTCAGAGTTCACAATCTAAGTGCTCAACTAGCTTAGGTTATGTTGGTGGACTTTGTACGTGCTTGCTGCTTATTTGAATAATAATGACAAATCAGTAAAATGCATGATAGGCCTATTAGTTAATAAATTATATAATAAATATAAGGGGATTCAGATGAATTACAATTCACCTGAATTGCAGTTTAGCTCATTAGACTGACACTTTTAATGATGTATTATAGATTTTGTCCTGGCCTGCCCCTCCTGCTGACAGCACTGGAATCAAAGCATCAGCAAACAAGAAAGAAAAAGAGGTACAGTACTGTCTTCTAGATAGGAGATCTTAACAGTAGATTATAGACAACTATTTCATCAGAATGCCTCTTCACTGCTTTATCCTGTCATGGTAGAGTCAGAGCCTATCCCTGGAAAACTGGACACAAGGTGGTAATACAACCTGGGGTTATCTCTCTCTCTCTCTCTCTCTCTCTCTCTCTCTCTCTCACACACACACACACACACACACACTTACACAGTCAGTCACACCAATTGAGATTAACCAATCCACCTCACTGTAGCACCATGCTGCTCCTATACCAGTTTAATACTAGTAGTCTCAAAATTAGCCATCAATCTGGTGTTTCTAAATAATTATACTTGACAGAAATCATGCTTTCAGAAAATACACTAGCATAATTTTCTAATTTGGGATCTTAATGTTTTGTTAGGCCACAATGGCAGGTACAAAATCAAAAGTTAAGAAGAAAAAAGAAGAGTCAGAGCTCAAGCTGATATCTGAACAACCTATCAAGCGAACCCTTGGGTCAATACATGTACAGCTGAAAGATCTGTTGGAAGGAAAGTATCAAATTGAAGCGGAGTGTGACTTGGGGCTACAGCACTCAGATCATGGCATCAGAACAGCAGTCACCCAGGAAAAGGTAAGTCATTAACTCTCAAAACTATAGGGTGGTTTCCTATGGAACTAATGGAGTTTTCCTGTTTACTTGTTTCTTTTACAATTACCAACAGCAAAGCAAACCTTATGAGTGTAACCGTGGGTAGTCTATAAAAGGTTCCTTCCATTCTTTTTACTACAATTTTCCTTCCAAAAAATACTTATTTTGCATTGAAGCAGAGTAATAAATTTATTAATTTTTGTTCATTTAAGTAAGTACTCATTTATTACAAATGAGTATGTCCATAGCAGTTCCACTTTATTTCAATGAACTATGCAGTTGTTTAGTAGTCACAGAAACAGCATTTAATGACTTGGAGTATAGTCAAGGAATATTTTATGACATTTCTAAATGCTAAGAAGAAGCAAGGGCCATTACTGCAAAGGAGCTGGCAGTGGGCATAGGCCAAATCCAAGAACTGTTAGCAGGAATGCAACTGCACAAGGAAGTACAGAGCTCAAAGCATTCTAATACAACTGCCTTGCATACTGAGACAGACCCTGATGTGCTATCAGTGGCTGTATCTCATTCTCTTGAGGCCCACATTAATTGGAAGTGCTGATAACTCAGCATCTGAGCAGTCCGTGTCATAGCAACAGGGTACAAGAAATCTCTGTGGCTGCTAATGCAGATGAGGAAAAATTTGGATGGATCAAATGCCATTGGTACCAAGGTCTTTGGTGCACAGGCTAAGGAAACAGTAAATGATCTACTCCTTCTGTCAGAGAAAAAGATCAAAATACATGCCCGATTGCTTGTTTGCACTGGCACATTACTCCTGTGGAGTTGGGTTTCAGAGACAGCAACATCAGATGGAGGGAGCTACACATTATGCAGCACAGACCAAATTGATACTGCTGTAGCAGCCAGAATGCAAGAATAGTTTCATGCCAGGACAGAGCATGATCAAGTCTCTAAAACATGGTGTGTTTCTCCCCTCTGAATTTGGAGCATTGGAGCTTGATCACAACACACCAGTGGCTACTGAACACACTGTCTGCAGGGTATCATTTACATTTCCACCACTGTCTATGGGATTTGCTCCATTGAGATACAAGACCCAAGACAATTGTAAAGTGCAGTCACGACTAGAGAAACGGGCAATAATTCAGGGTCCTTTCCTTTTGTGTTACCTTTAGTTACCCAAGCCCAACTACCACTCACATACAGAATTTATGCATCAGGCAGGGATGTTGAGAGCAGCAAACCCAGTGGTAATCCTAGGAATGCTCCACCTTAGACTATTTTAATGTCAGCCATATCATAGAACCATGTGTCATAATTGTTGATAAGCAGTGCATGCATTTTCAAGCTTCAAGGTATGCCTTTAGGTGTTTTACTTGCAAGAAGGGAAATAAAAATGACAGAGGACTCACAGCAAGGTTTGGGCTTAAAGCCTCATTTATTACATCAACATCCTTGAAATGAAAGCTGTGTGGCTACTAGAGCAACATTTTCAGGAGCTACCCAGGAGACACAAAATTGCAAGTGATGTTGAGGTGGGCAAATAAACTCTGGGAGTCGGCAGATGCACACCTCCTGTCATTGAGATCTCCATGACTACAGGACTGATACAATCAGAACAAACCTATACCTGGGAATTGGCAGATCCAAATAAAGGTAGTTTGGTTCATTTGGAACACTTATGACAGAGTGGAAGTCAATCTCTTTGCAAATAGACAAGGCAGAGAAAGAAGTTTTGGTCCATTGAATGCATTGGCACATGATTGGCCTAATCTACTGATGTATGCCTTCCCACAACTGCCACTGTTATGGATACTATTGCTGCACATTCAACAGACTAATCAACCACTGTTGCTGATTACCCCATTCTGGCTGAACAGACCATGGTCCCACCTGTTGTTGACATTAATGATGGGCCCTCCATTCCCACTACCCATCAGACTAGTTCTACTGTCCCCTATCCCTGACACTGGGGTCAAAGGGGCACAGCAGACCACATACCCTGCAAAAAAAGGGAATATGTTTTTGGTCAGATTTGTTAGAATATATTATGAATAGTTTACATAAAGTTTCTCATCAAAACGTGATTTCATTGCTTATACTAAACATTTAAACAAGTTTTAAATGTAAGTAATAAGGCAGTAATCAGAATGAGTAAGCAATTTCCCCTCTTCTTTTCACATTAAACACCAGTTTTATTTTTCTTTGATAGTCTGATGAATCGATGAATCATTATATCATTAAATTCTCAGACGATTCTGAACTAATGATTACGTTACCAACAATGATTACATCAAAACTGCATCAAAACTAAATATCACCAAATGGGGGAATTATCTTTGGAGCACCTCGTACATTTGTACTGTGCAGTCATTATTCATAACCAGTCTATTAAACAAACTAACTTTTAAATATCTTGTTCTGTATGTGGACAGTGCTAGACCCGGAGGAGTCACACACTACATTTGAAAAATGTACAACAAAAAGATTTGTTTTAAGGCAATTAAGATCAATTGTGATCAGTAGTGAGGTCCTCAAGCTTCTCTTTTGTTCCAAGTAATATTCAAAGTATCCTGCAGTAAGAAGGCACAACCCAGATTACTGCACTCTAAACACAATTGAAAGCCTATAGTGCTACACTAATATTGTTATTGCTGATGTTGTTGTTATGTTTTATGATTGTTGGAGCTAAGACAAATTTCCTTGAATAGACAAAAACATACTGTCCTACCTAATTGCTTTTACTTTCATAATGATGATGTCTTCCACAGGAGAAAAGTAAGAAACCTAAAGAAGAAAACAAGGAAGAAAAGATATTAAAGCCAACTTCTTTAAAAGGTGATAAATATATTATAATGAAATAATTATGTATTTCAGTTTAATTAGTCCAACAGAATCCCAATTAATTTTCGGAATATCCTTCAAAACACCTCTTGCTTTTATTTTAATTTTAGTGATACATTTTGACCTACAGTGCACACTATGTCACCTTTCTTGGAAGGATTTCATTACCTATCCTGTAAATGGAAGAAGTTTTTTGGCCAACTAAATCTACTTTGAGACAGATATCTGATCTTGAGTACTATACCACTAGCAGTACTAAATTATTTATTACCTAAAACATCAGTGGATAACTGTCAGGACCAAATGACTGTATATGTGTGTGGACAACAATGCGCCTTTCGGTCCCATTGTGCTTTTTGAAGCCTTTTTCTGCCATCTTGCAAAAAAATTGGAGCCAGTTTCTGCACTGTAGAGTCCTTGGAGCCAAAGCATACACAGTACAGACAGATGGGCAGTGGGTCCACCTCTCACCTGTATCAATGTCCACAGTACATGCACGTCCACAATAAATGACTTAAAGTGAACATAAATTGAATTATCTAAACTTTAAATGGCACATTGGCCAAGTCAAAGTGGTAAGTACAGCGTTACTAATTAATACGTAAAATGCTAAACTGTAGTTGTATATTTTTTGTTATACAACATTATCCATTACCTTAATCAAAGTAACGTAAGCATAAACAGATAATGTGGGCTAGCTCAATGTGGTAGCTCAGTGGTTAAGATGTTGGCCTACTGCTCAGTTGTATAAATGAGATAAAAGGTCAGTTGCTCTGGTGAAGGGTGGCTGCCAAATTCCTTAAATGTAACATAAGGTACCAACTGAAAATATAAACAGCAATCAACACAATCTATTTTTAAGGGGAAAAAAACACTGCTCTCCATGATTTTCATCAAGCTCTACTCATCTGAAGAAATGCTTTTATATTCTCTGGTCGTTCTTTTGTCAGGTCAAACGACAACAAACTCCAATTCCCCACATGCTCAGCTTACCTGTATTTCTGACGTTACCAAGCCTGATTTCTCTGCCACAGCTATTCTGGTTTGACCTTGATCTTGTTGCTTGTATTCTGTGTTTTGCCTAGCCTAGTGTATCCTGTTTGCCATTTGCCTGACCGAAGCCTGTCTCTGACTTTGACCTTGCCTAGTGTTTTAGACTGCTTGCACAGACTTTCATTAAAGCTGTTCTTCCTGCAATTGCATCAGTCTCCATTACATGACAGAATACGTCACCAATAGCATGAATGCAGCAGAAGAGCCAGAGCCATCACAGCTCACGGGCAGCTGATGGGAGAGGAGCAGCAACATTTGGCAGGTCTCGACGCTAAGCTTAATCTTCGCTCCCAAGCCGTCACTGCAACCACACAGCCCTGTGCACCAGCTTCCGCAGCCTGCCCACCAATGCCCACACTGTATAAGTTCTCAGGTGACACATCCTAATATAAAGGTTTTTTGCCTCAGTGTTCTCTGTATTTCACCAGCCAAGGGATGTCGGAGCCAAAGAAGATCGGGCACTGTGGGCATTAAAGTAGGCGTTTTCAGTTTGGGAGCAGGGAGGCAAACCCACCTCCTATGAGCAGTTTACGGAGCTGTTTTATCACGTTTGACCACTCACCAGAGGGCAAGGAGGCTGGATAGCAGCTCCTCACCATTGTCCAGGGATCTTACCGAGTATGCTGACTACGCTCTCAAGTTCCACCCGATTGCAGTAGGAAGTGGCTGGAATAACATGTACAACCCTGAAATCCTCACAAAGGTGGCGTGCCATGATGAACAGCTCACCCACAACTCACTCATCGACCAGGTCATTCATCTCAACCCCCTGGTCCACAACTATCATCCACCTTGCTGCAAGGGAGGTTCTCCCAGTGCCAGCAATCCTGCAGAGCCCATGCTCCTGGGCCGTGCACGGCTCAGCGAGGCAGAGAGGGAGAGGTGATGTTGAGAACACCACTGCTTCCACTGCGGCCAGCCAGACCACCTCATTGGGCAGTTCCCCTTTTGCACTAGGACCAGTCTACTCACAAGCGGGAGCCCCAGCCCTCACTCACAAATGGTGAGTCCATTCCAGTCTCTCTCTTACCAGGCTTTTACATTGTCCATTGTAGTACAACACTCAGGTGTGCTGTCTGTTTTGAGAGCACTGATCGACTCGGGGTCACCGGGGAACTTCGTCAGTCAGGACACAGTCACACACCTCAACTCAACCTCTGCCACACCCACTAAAGATCCAGGCAATCGATCCCATAGGGGAGGAACCATCACCCACTGCACACAGACCCTCTCCCTTCAGGTCAGCGCACTCCACCATGAGCACATCGCAGTGCTGGTCACCACCTCACCCAAAAATCCGCTCATCCTGGGCTTCCCGTGGATGAAGCTGCACAATCCCCAAATCTCTTGCTGGTCCCTGCTGGTTCCCCTGCTGTTTGAACCACTGTCTCCCAGCCCCTGAGTTAACCATAGCCTCCACCTCCATAGAAAGCCCTAAGAACCATGCCTCATTCACCGTGCCCCCTGAGTACCAGGACCTGAGCAAGGTTTTCAGCAAAGCCAAGGCCAGTGGACTACCCCTACATCATCTCTATGATTGTGCCATCGAGCTGCTACCTGGAACAACACCTAAAATAGCCCAGGTCTATTTGTCCGTGGCCAAGCAGCAGACAATAGAGGAGTACATTCAGGAAGTGCTCCAGCAGGGAAACATAAGGCCATCCACATCCCCTGCATCGGCTGGGATGAATGGATGGCAGCCTTTAGCACCACCTCGGGCCACTATGAGTACTGCGTGATGCCGTATGGGCTCTCTAGTGCCCCCTCAGTGTTCCAGTGCCTGATCAATGATGTCCTGAGGGATGTGCTGGGGAAATATGTGATTGCTTATATTGATGACATCCTGGTCTACTTCCTCTCTTTCAATGTTCATGTCCATCATGTCCACCAGGTCCTTCAGCGCTTCCTGCAACACGATATATATGAAGGGGGAAAAGTGCAACTTCCACCAATGCACCATTTCGTTCCTGGGCACCGATGGAGCGTCCATGGACCAGGCCAAAGTTGGGGCCAGACTTTCGCAGTGGTTTGTGGAGAACCCCAAATTCCACCCCATCGCTTTCTTCTCCAGGAAGCTTTCCCTGGCCAAATTAGGACATTGGGAACTAGAAGCTGCTGGCCATCAAACTAGCGCTGGAGTGGCAGCTTTGGCTCAAGGTGGCTGAACACCCATTTACCATCTATACTATAAGACCATAAGACCCTAGAATACCTCAGATCCGCCAAGTGCCTGAACCCCCGGCAGGCCCACAGGTCCCTCATCTTCACCCAATTTCAATTTACCCTGTCTTATCACTCAGGCTCCAAAAACACCAATTTTGCTTCCATGTGGCTGAGCCCTGGATCTACAGTGAGGAGAATATCCTTCCCCCTTCCACAATCATCCAGCAGATTCCTCCATCATGCCCTCCAAATATGCTCTATGTCCCTACCCACCTTAGAACCATTGCAGCCGGCCACCCGGGAACCCAGCGTACCTACCATCTGCTGCGGGACAAGTATTGGTGATCTTCTTGTACTGCCTGCTCCAAGCGGTCAAAACCCTGCCCACCAGTAAGCTCCTACCTCTGGCCACACCCAAACAGCCCAGGTCACAACTGGCTATCGATTTCCTCACTGATCTGCCGGAGTCCTGAGGTAACACCACCATCTTAGTAGTTCCTGCGCCTTATCCCACTCCTTATCCTCCCCTCCGCTTTTGCTATGGCCGAACTCCTTTTCAGCCATGTGTTCCGGTACTTCGGGATTCCACATCCAACCCAGAGGATTAGGCCCAGTTCCTGCCATGGGCAGAGTACACACAAAATTCCCTGTGCCACTCAGCCATGCAACTCACCCCATTTAAGTGTGTGTTCGTGTACTGTGGAACGCTGACTCACCTGTAGTGGATGACTGGTTTTGGCGGAGCGAGCAGGTCTGGGAGAACACCCACGAACGCCTCAAGCAGGTCCTTGACCCAAACCTACATCAAGAATTCCACGTAAGTCATCCTGAACGCCCTGGTCCATGTCCTGGGGGAAGCCCAGGAAAAGCAGTGCTACTGGAGTAAACCCTTCGAGGGGGGCTCTGTCAGGTCAAACCAGACAATAAACTCTAATTCCCAACATGCACCGCGGCCTTAAAAACTTGTCATCTCAGACTTCACTCCCCAGAACACATTCGACGTCATTCTCTCTCACAGACTTTTGATTAAGCACACCTGTTTTCAATTACACACACACAGTCACCCTTTAAAAGAGACTCTCACACACCGCAAAGTATATGCTCACTTACCTGTGTTTCTGACATTACTAAGCCTGTTTTCTCTGCCACAGCTATTCTGGTTTGATCTTGATCTTGTTCCTTGTTTTCTGTGTTTTGCCAAGCCTAGGGTATCCTGTTTGCCCATTGCATGGCCTAAGCCTGTTTCTGACTTTGAACTTGCCTAATGTTTTGGATTGTTTGCATGGACTTTAATTAAAGCTGTTCTTCCTACAATTACATCTGCCTCTGTTTCCATTACATAACATTTATCAGTGGAGTTCTAACCTTTCCAAAATATTTTGAGTGTTCTCTAAGGTCATACAGTCACTAAATTATTATGAAATTTGCTTGTGTTAGTTGCTTTGTTCTATCATAGTTTGATAGTTATAATATCAGTACAGACCTAGCTTGGACATCAAAATACACAACATACTGGAAAAACTGCAAAGAACTCCCCACTGAGGGTCTGGTAGAACAATTTACAGCAGAACAAGGTATTGCTTTGCTACAGAACTGTGCAGAGCTTTAGGTGCGTGCTGGAAACATGCATATTCATGAAGCTTAATTGTCATCATCCAAAGTCATCAATCACCTCATCAAACAAGCCCTTTTATTTATCATCAAATAAGTCCTATAAAGCACATTTATTCTAAGGAAAACTACTGTGGGAAATATTAAGTTCAACTGAACTTGTAAAAATGACAGAACACTATTCCTGAAATTAATTTGTGGAGATGTACCTTAAAATGGAAGTTTGGCTCAGTCTCCATTCACTAACATGGGAATGGGCGGGGTTAAAAATTGTACTGCAGCCAGCCACTAGAGGACCTCAGAAATTTTGGCTTCACTTTTGGCTCGCTGTTACAATACAGTCCACTCATACAGTCATTGGTCAGGAGTGACTGATGTGGTAGAGATTATTTGCACACTGCATGCTGGGTATTGTAATGCTTTGATGGGCAGAAACATAATAGAATTCCAGCATATAAAACACTAACAAGAAGGTAGTCAAAGCTGAAGATATGCCACATGCACATCTGCAGGGGAAGCATATTAATAATTCTAAAGATGTGCATGTAATAAATTGAGCCACAGCCTTGAATAGGTGAACAAGCTTCTAAAATGCATATTTCTACAAATTGAAAAAAAAAAAAGATTTATTTATTATATAGGTGTTCCTCTTATGAAAGTTTCATACAGAAAAACAACAATTCAGTGTTATATGACAGAGTAGTAAACGCTTTAGATTTGCCAAAACATTGTCAGTTCTTGTCCTTCAGAATCAAAATAGAGTAATCTCATCCCAATCGAGTGTTCTTTAGATTTTGGAGAAATTCTCTTGTGTCTTTTAATAGGAAAAGAAAAAGGATGCAAGGAGACTGTGCCTGAGGCCTTGGCTGATGAAAGCAACCTTTCCATGGTGGAGCCTCTAACTGTGGAGTTCAGCATTCAGTTGGACAAATGGACCTCTAATTCACAAGCATTTCATCTAAACTCAACAAAATAGGCTCTGTGCCGATAAGGCTTCATTCTGTTCTGCTCAGTATTTTTCACTGCTGAATATCTTAGAACCAAATTCATGCATAGCCCATTTTGTGTAGCTTGTATGTTTTTACAGTGTATTGAAATAAATTTGAGGAGAAAACCATTTAACAACTGTAATAATATTTTTTAAGAAAAAAGTTTCCAAACACAAGTTCAGATACAGGACGACACAGTCTGCATGGATTTTCTCCGAGTTCTCTGAGTCGTTGCATCCAGTGCGTATTTCCTCCTCACAGTGTTCCCTTCTCTGGTTGCACCGAAACCCTGACAAGATTAAAGTGGTTATTGAAGATGAATGAATGAATGAAATTTCAGATAGAAAAGTTTATTGTTACATCACAGTGTTATCTACCAGAAAGAGTGTGGCAAATGTCTTCATGAGACATTACCTTAAATCACTTTATGAAAGAAAAATGTGCAATAATAATAATAATTATTATAATTATTTTATATATTATTATAATAATATTATTATAATTATTTAATTATAATAATATTTAAATAATATTATTATAATATTATAATAATTATAATAATAATAATTGTCTGGTGCTGGCACTATGTGACATGTCTTTAATTAACGTGATATATAATATTTTGTCATATTTTGACAAGAAAATGTTAAAAGTTAAAAGCATATGTACAAAGTATGTATTGTATACACAAAGCAAAGGAAATGAGAGGAAGCACTTCCGGGTCACGGCGAATTGTGTTGGTTACAGCCCCGTTGCTCGTGAAGTCGAGCCCGCAAGGCAGCAAACAGCTATAAATAAAATACATTTCTTAATTTTGAGAGGCGGTAAGTACGTGTTAATGTTTTACTATCTGCATTTGGGTTGAAGATGTGTCTAAAAAGGTTAATATCACAGGAATAGTGCATTATCCTCGGTAACGCCGAGTTCACGTATCCGGGTGATGGCGAGCAGAGGAGAGAGATTAGGCCGCGCGAGCTCACGGCGAAAACAAACACGATCAGCGAGCTCACTGAGCCCGAAATAAAATATAAATACTGCTCCTCGCTGTGTGTTTGATACGTTCGGCGTGGCCTTAACACTGAGATGAAATATTTCTCTTTTGCTGTTTGATGCTCTGCTGCCGCACAGTTAGCATAACTAGCCCTGTTAGCTCGCTAACAAAACCGACACACTGCGCCTCAGAGCAACTCGGGTGTCGCGTCACTGATGACGTCACGTGCGAAACAACCAGAGTCCAAAAAGTGACACAAAACCCAGGAAGCATTTGTGTGTATAACTACCAACTGGACTAATCAGGAACTTAACTATACGAGTCATTAGACGACGCAGATGTAAATAGGTGAACTCTTATTTTTGTTAAACAACAACAACAACAACAGGATAGCGTTACGATAAACAGGATGTCCATACCCGTGACGTCACACACGACGCGTTCCCGGGCCGTTAGGGAGTTTGATGACGCGGGCGATTTTACGTCATCGTGTTTGCTGCTTGTCTGTTTTGGATCTTTGCAGAGAAATCAAATATTAAATTAAAATTAAAATTGCGTGATGTAACTTGCCTCCTCTCTCATGAGGATTCACATATCAATGACTGGTTAGTTAGTTTACATCTTCCACAAAAAAAAAAAACTTTAGTTGATTAAATTCTGAGTTGACTTTTTTTAGGTCGAACATTTTTCATGGACACTTTTGTCTGTTTTTCACTTGGAGTAACACTTTCCTACATTACCCACAATGCAACTCGACTGCCGCTCAAACGGATGAGGTTCCAAAGCTTCATCTTTCATGTTAATATCCCAGAGATGTCGGGAATCGTGTCACAGATCGCTAACTAGCTGAGCTGAATATCCGCTGTGACTCCTCTGTTTCGCTGTGTTGCATTCTGGAGATTTGAGTCCAGTGTGAAGTCACAGTTTTTTTTTTATTTCTATTAAGCTCCACTGTATCTGTGCTAGCAATGTCCCCTTTTCAAGTGAATAACTCAGTCACAGCACCAACCAACAAATTAACACCAGATTCACTAAGCACATCAAAATATTTCAATGGCCAAAAGTTTGCGGACACCTGATCATCACACTCATATGTGGTTCTTCCCCAAACTGTTGCCACAAAGTCTGAAGCACACAATTGTACAGAACGTCTTTGTACGCTGTAGCATTACAGTTTCCCTTCACTGGAACTAAGAGGCCCAAACCTGTTCCAGCATGATAACACCCCTGTACACTAAGCGAGCTCCATGAAGACATGGTGTGTGAAGGTTGGAGTGGAAGAACACAGTCAAGTGTCCTGCACAGAGCCCTGACCTCAACCCCATTGATCCCCTTTGGGATGAACTGGAACTTTGATTGCACCCCAGACCTCCTCACTAACATCAGCGCCTGACCTCATTAATGCTCTTGTGGAAAGCCTTCTCAGAAGAGTGGAGCTTATTATAACAGCAAAGGGACTAAATCTGGAATGGGATGTTCAGCAAGCACATATGGGTGTGATGGTCGGGTGTCCAGAAACTTTTGGCCATATAGTGTGTGTGTGTGTATAAAAACACACCTTAGGTTTGACGGAGGAAGGCGTTGGTGTCAAAATTTCTACGAAACCCCCTTTTTGTTCATCTCTTTAAAGCTGTGATTGACATCAGTGTTTCCTCATGGAGGATCTCTCTTTTTTTTTTTTTCGAAGATTAGTGACCCATGGAATCATCGCACATGATGCTTTATCATATCTGCATGTGGGTGGAAGTGAAGTTTGTTTACGAGCTCAGCTTCCAAAAAAAAAAAAAAAAAAGCTATGGGTTGATGTTAGACTTAAGTCATGTGCTGTGACATCACCATGAATTATGGGCTCAGCTTATTTGAATTAGCTGTGTGAGCAGAACAGTTGGGGAGAGAGAGGGAAAGACTCTTGGTTAAAATAAAGGCAGCTTGAAGTAGGACAGCATTTTCTGGATTTTGTAATCATGGAAATCCCCCATATTAATTATTACCAACAAATTAGCCTGAAAGTTGAGTCTATCACGTTGCCATTAACTTAGTCAATTGAGCTTCCAAACAAAAAGATAAGAGAGAGTGAATGTGAGTGGGCTCTTTCATCTGTAGTACAGAAAGCTGTGCTGCGTGGGAAATTCTGACCTTTCATTCGAGAAGCGAGAGAGATAAGCAGAGCAGCGCGTTGCCTGCCGTGTGGAAACATTCGTGATAAATATAGACTTTTGTTTATCAAACAAATTTTACAGCACAGCGCTGCTGAATTCCGCAGTCTGATTGGTCAGAAGCTGTGTGTTAGTTTTCCGTAACAGCAGCTCTGACGGTGGTCCCGGGTGCAAGGCAAATCACAGGTTTATATTAATGTGCTTGTTCTAAAACATTATCATTTGATATTTGATATTTGAAATTGCACACATCGGGTCTCTTGGTCTCCTGTGTGTGTTCCTATACAGCTCCCATTTAAAAAAAATAAATAAATAAATGTCATACGTCTCTTACGTTTCAAATCCTATCATGCTGACGTGATGTTAGTCGTTTCTCCATCCAAAGCATAAATTGGCCTTAAACCAAGATGCTAGGTAAGGTCATCCACGTGTGTAGGGTTAGGATCAACTTTTGGTTGGAATTTTGACTTTTGGTATGGCCACTAAACAGAGCAGTATTTAAAACCATGCTTATGTTCACAATTAGGCAAATGCCGCTGCCCTGAAGAGGTTACTACGCACAAGCTCAGTGTTTGACGTGGACTTAGAGTCAACATGGAAACTTCAAAATCACCCAGGAGCGGAAAACATCATTCACGGTCCAGATCACGATCAAGGGACAAAAAACGCAAATCGGGTAACTCCTCCTTTGATATCCATCAAAAAAAAAAAAAATCCTCAGATTTTCCACAACTCCACACATTTCATGTTACTATACTTTTCTTTTGGCAAGTCATTTAGAGCATCTGCTTTGTTCACATCAGAGGTAATTTTAAAAGAATTGATTACAGACAGCTTGATTTCAGCTTTAATTCGTTACATCAGAATTCCAGTTGGTCAGAAGTTTACATACACCATGTTGACTGTCTCTTTAAACAGTCTGGAAGATTCCTGTAATTAATATAATGACTCCTAATTAGGAGTTAATTGGAAGTGCAGCTGTGGCTGTATTCAGGGGCTGACCTTTAGAGCCAGTACCTTCAGCTCTTGATACCATGGGAAAATCCAAGCAACTCAGTCAAGACCTCA
Organism: Pangasius sanitwongsei; assembly: GCA_037576675.1. Lineage (NCBI taxonomy): Eukaryota > Metazoa > Chordata > Actinopteri > Siluriformes > Pangasiidae > Pangasius > Pangasius sanitwongsei. The sequence continues at coordinate 3,796,868 of CM075026.1, read as the reverse complement.
GAAAAATAGAATTGTGGACCTTCAGGAAGTCCAGTTCCTCCTTAAGAGCAATTTCCAAACAACTGCAGATACCACAAGCATCTGTGAAAAACAATTGTACGCAAATAAAAAAAATTGCGACAGCACAGACACTGCATCGTTCAGGACGGAGGCACAAATGAACTCCCAGAGATGGGAAAAAAAAAAATTTGATCCGAAAGGTTCAACTTAACACCAAGACAACAACAAAGGAGCTGGTGAAGGAGCCGGAGGCGTCAGGTACCGATATATATGTACGTCCACCATTAAGAGTGTTCCACATCGTCATGGTCTTAAAGGCTGTCGCAAAAGGAAGGTTTGCAGGTGATGACCAGCTTTTTAGAGGAGACTTCTCTGGTCAGCACCATCCCAGCTGTGAAGCATGGGGGTGGCAGCATCATGTTGTGGGGTTGTTTTTCTGGAGGAGCGGCTGGTGCACTTCAGATAATAGATGGCATCAAGAGGAAGGAGGATTATCTAGAAATACTAAAGCAAAAACTGGACATCAGCCTGAAAGTTAGATTAATTGGTCACAACTGGGTTTTTCAGCAGGTCACTGATCCTGTGCATACCTCCAAAGTTACCTCCAAGTCAGAAATGTAACCGAGTTACACCAGTTCTGTCAGGAGGAATGGGCAAAAAGTCTGGCGGAGTATCGTGAGAAGCTTGTGGAAGGCTACTTCAAGAGGTTGATTCAAGTTAAGTTTTTTAAAAGGCAATGCCACCAAATACTAACAAAGTAACCAATGTAAACGTTTGCCGCACTGCAAGTATCATATGCTAAATAAAAGCTGAAGTAAATCTGTCATTAGCTATTATTTTTGAAATAAAGTAGACACCCTGACTGACTTAACATAGGAAATGTGAAAGTTTAGTGTAGGTGTATGCAAACCTTTGGCCGGAACTGTTTATTAAATATCCCGTTCGTCAGAATGCAGCTAAAGAGAGTTAATATGAGTGTGAATATGTGATTTTCTCAAATCTGTATACTGTGCGTACCGTAAACCTACAGCACACTCTCAGGTATTTGTTTATGTCGAGAAGATGTGTGTGGTGTGCTACTGCATTAACTTTCTCTGAATTTCAGGTGAGAAGAAGCACAGAAGATCCCGGAGCAGAAGCAAAGAGGTAACTAAATTAAAAGACCATTTCACTCACGTAGGTTAAGTTGATGTGGTCACATCATTATGTAGTTTATCGTAAGTTTTAGGACAGGGTAAGTATGAAGAATTTACAGGACATGATGAAATACCAAAATGAAATAGCTCTTGAGAGATCATTTCTTTGGTTCTCTCTCACACATGTCAATTATGTGAACTTAGAGATGATTAAAGTAGAGTACAGATTGTGTGGGAAATTTTCTTTTTGGTAAAAGCCTGTGTTTAGATCACATGATAACATCTCTATAACAAATTACACTCAGCGTGCTAATGCACGAAGAGACACACTGAACAGAAGACGCTGCTGACAGATAGCAAAATTATATGCCTACAACTGGACAGGTAACTATCAGCCTCAATCTTACACTTGCCTAAAAATGTCATTTAATTTTTCTGTCTAGCAACCTGAATTATTGCTCTAATTTTCCAAGTCCCCACATGAGTTGTATTGATCTTGATCGATCTTTGTCCTGTTTCCTGTATGCATGAATGTTGGGAATGTCATGGAAAAAGTGAACTGAAATGCTAGTACATATGAATTTGCAGTCATTTCAGAATAAAACCAGTGCATCAAAAGGGGAAACTCATTGGAAAAAAAAAAGGAATACTGACACAGGGCCGTATTCAGAGTTGCGTTCTGCTGGCATACTAATGCGTTAATACCAAACTTGCTCACATTGGCGTTTAGACCTCAAACTTATCTACAGACTTAAAGCCATATTAAGGCAAGAAGTGCAGTGCCACTATCTGACAACAATTTATGGTCAGCCTGAAACATGTGGCTTGCCATTTGAGGGCAGTATTAAATATGCAGGTGTGACACATTTGTCATTGAATTAATGAATCCCATGAACCTAAGAGGTGCATATATATATATATATATATAATCCATGATAGGGAACTATGTGTTTATCACAACTAGGATACTTCCACTTCCTGTTCATGGTGGTCTTAATGTAGTCACAATATTTTAGAGAACTATAAGATTTTTTTATTTGAGTCTTTTCCGCGTTCTCAGTTTCATGTGGTCATATTTTTTTGTTCATGTGTTTGTTTGTTTTTTTTTTTTTTAAATTGTCTCTTGCTTTAATGCAACATTGTATTGCAGTCGACAGCAAGGGGGAATGCTCTATTTCTTTTTCTGCTTTATCAGTCCACGTTTTTTTCCCCAGGTTATAAGGCAAGTGCCTGATTTAAAGGTGGTGATAGAGACAATTCAATACCAGCTGTACCAAGAGCCCTAAACAAGACATATCTGTCAATCTTGGAGGCGTACTTTTGAAGTTTTGAGCTCTGAATACGACCTTCTATTAGGGTTAAGCTAAGATTAATTTCCCTTTTTTTTTTATTTTCTGATTTTTATTGTTTAATAAGGATGGGATTTGTGCCCAAAGAGATTTGGTAACAATGGTATGTGGACACTGAGTGTTGTTGAGAGATGTAGGTGAGGAGGGGTGGTTGGGGCTGTGCGTATAATCATCTTAAAGATGCTTGTTCTAAAACTGGCATACTAACTCTCTTTGTCACACTATTTTCCTGAAAGAGACCACTTCTTCTTAAAACAGGCTCGGCGGAGGGACCTGGACAAGATGGTCAGATCACATAGCCGATCCGAGGACCTGCTGCAGAGTTCGGATAAAGAGCGCGAGAGGCTTTCAGAAGACAGCGGAGAGGAGCGACACCGCAGAAAGGACAAGAGGTCCTCCAGAGGAAGAAGCCCGTCCAGATCACGCTCGAGGGAAAGGTAACATAGCAACAAAAAAAAAATAATAAAATAAATCCGCTTTCATTAGGTGTTCACTTTCTGATCTCATTAATGGTCAGTGGTCAAGACCAATAATGATAATTGTGCAAATAATCCCAGTTATGTCAGAACTTATTGTTGTAAACATTAATCTTCCCTACTGCACCACAGCTATTTCAGTTTTAAGGTTCCTACAATATATACTTTAGCGTTAACTCTGTGTGGTCTGTTGTTTTACGCTCACAGAAGGCATCGCAGTCGAAGTCGGGACAGACGAAGGTCTCTGTCGCGCAGTCGCGAGAAGAGATCGAAGAGTCGCGAGAGGAAGAGACGACCCAAATCCCGATCCAGATCGCGGTCCAAACACAGACAAAAGAGCAAAAGTCGCAGCAAAAGCAGGTGCGTCAGTGTGGAGAAATCTGTGGGAAAAATAATTTCCCCAAATTATTCACTCCAGTAATATTTATTACTAAGGATTACTAGTACTTCAATACTTAATACTAGTTTTATTGTTTCTCCATCACAAATTATCTAAACCCTTAAAGCCAAACCATTTCATTGCATGAATGCAATTAATATGTCTAAATGCTTGATAATCGAAATTTAACAGCTGAATATTTTGCATTGTTCTTTCTTTCTCTTGCAACAGAGAGAAGAAGAAAAGGACTGAGAAGGTGAAAAGGAAGAGTCACAGTCGCTCTGCCAGTCCCGTGGCTTTCAGGGGCAGAAACACAGCTATGGATGCACAAGAGGCTTTGGCCAGGAGGTAGAATAGTGTTTAATTTAAAGGGTCGTTTTAGAAGATTGTAATGTACATGTTGTGGTAAATATACATGTGAAAAACTGTTTAGTTATATAGATTGATAAATGGTTCTATATGTCACAGTAGTTGGGTGGACCCTACATAAACATTTTTCAATTCCTTATAGTAAAAGCTTTACTTGATTATTTTTCTACTTTGGCACATAGGTTGGAGAGAGCCAAAAAACTCCAAGAACAGAAAGAGAAAGAGCTGCTGGAAAAACACCAACAGAAGCAGCAAGAGATCGTAGCAGGTAAAGAACTTTATTTAGCTATATTTAACATTATTTAGTCATCTGGTGAAAACGAGCCTCGTCTTTAACGCTTTATCGACTTTACCCTCCAGCAGCAGCAGCAGTGGCAGCAGCTCCGTTGCTCTGTGACAATGCCCCAGCCGCCGCCTCCAGTCCGGCTCTGAACGTGGCAGCACTGCTTGCTTCTGGCACACAGGTCACACCACAGATCGCCATGGCAGCTCAGATGGCAGCGCTGCAGGCTAAAACGCTGGCAGAGACGGGCATCGCTGTGCCGAGCTACTACAATCCCTCAGCTGTCAACCCCATGAAGTTTGCTGAACAGGAGAAGAAGAGGAAGCTGTTGTGGCAGGGCAAGAAGGAAGGGGTGAGAAAGGGGGTGGAGTCTGCATTCAGGAAATTGAGTGTTTTAATTTGTTACTTATAATTTATAAGTAATTGTGGAAAAGCTGGATTAGCCTTTCGCCAGAAAGAAATGCTATATCAATGGCAGAGTTACCCCAAAAAAAAAAATTTGCACAATGTTCCAATGAAGCACAAATGGAGTCCAGAGATCAGAAAAATTACAATTAAGATTCATAAAAGTACAGAGCTGTGTAGAATTATGAGATTGATTGAATGGCCAGTATAAGTAGCATTTTGGAAACTCTAATGCTATTAAAATGGTCATTGCTGTCATTTAAAATCTTCATGTTCTTTGTGTTGAAGGATAAGTCCCAGACTGCAGAACTCTGGGAGAAGCTCAATTTTGGCAACAAAGACCAAAACGTGAAGTTCCGCAAACTGATGGGCATCAAAGTAAGTTCAAATCCCGCACTCGCCCTACACGTACACGTTTTCAAAATTAGAAATGTAAAAGTGGTGTATTAACTCTTGCTGTATTGATTGAGCATAAGGTAGGCAGGTTTAGATCGGGGTGGAATTATGGAAGAAAGATTCATGGCATATTACAAACTTAAATATTTTAAAGTAGTGTAGAGTTTATGTATACACTCACTTTAAAAGAAAAACATGACTACGTGTGGCCCAAGTAAATAAAAATACTTGGTTATAATATATAATAATGAACTACCTTAAATTGTCTGGTAAAACAATGTAGAAATCTGAATTTCTAAAAATTTGAATTTCCTGCTCGAGACCCTACAGTGACGTAGTCGGAGAGGACGTTTAGAGACAGGAAATAAAAAATCTCAGCTCTTCAGTGTTTTAAAAAAATTTGTCTTTGTGTAATGAGTTCAGATTAATCTTGCACAATCTAACCAAAGACGTGAGCTAACTCAGTTTTAAAAGTCAGCTTTTGATCTCAGGTTGTCTTTCTGTCTGCCGTTCTCTTTTTAAAATCTTGTTGCATGCATCCAGAGCCGTGTGTTTTTAACGTCAGGTTTCACCGAATGTTGTCAAAACCTAAAGTACGTACTCTAAATTAAAACACGTACACGTCTATGCATATAATGTACGATACATATAAAAGTGTTCAGGCCTAATGGTGAGTTATACATGGAGTGTGTGTAAGAGTAATAAATTAAATGAATTATTGTAATTAAAATAAGTCCTGAAGAGGAATCAGTTAGAAATGACACATCATCCCTCTGTAAAGGAAATGCTGAGTTAAAAAGATTTGACCAGTGCTTGAGAATTCAGTCCCATTCTTTGTCCACTATTTAGCTCTTTTTTTTTTTTTGGCCTATTGTAATAAATTCCATATTTGTAGTCTTCATTTTGTCTTAAGGGTAGACAGTTGGTCATTGTGGACTTTGTTCACCTATAGGCTGATGACGACTCCTCCTCTGGAGACCTCAATGAGGAAGGCATGAAGACACTGCAGCAGCAGGAAGAAATGTTCCGTAACCTGGACGTGCAGTATGAAATGGCGCGCTCGCAGACACACACGCAGAGGGGAATGGGCCTCGGCTTCTCCACGTCTTTCTCTTCGCGAGGGATGGACCCTGTCTGAATAGCCACTGTTTCACTCTTCCATCATCGGCTCAGCTTATTTTTAATGCGTGTATAGAAAGCTGATGCTTTAGATCGCATGGATGTTGGTTTGCATCTGTAATTTATTCAAATACCAGTTTTTGTCTTGAAAGAATCCAGATGTAAATACGAGTGATTTGGTTTATGTTTTTGTAAGGATTGAATTGCAGATCTCTGGAAAATTACACAAAGGTGCAATAGGATACTGCATAGCTTTATGGGGGTTTTGAATGTTGTAACTTCATTTTCTTTGTCTTTTTTTTTTTTTTTTTTATATATATATATATAAAACTCAGTTTCCCCTGTGGATAGAACAGATAGAACATGTTGCTTAGAATCGTGTTATGAAGAACATGACTGAACCCTTTCCATCAGAAAACACTGGCACAGTGGCCACAAGTGTCAAGCGGTTGTAACTGCTTATCACATTAAATTTTTTTTTGTTAGTCCAAAATGTTAGTGATTATTACCATCTTTCAGTAAATAAATTTTAAAATGTTTACCCCATAAAGAATTACCATTCATAAAATCTTGAAAGAAAAAAAACAGTTCTTCAAAAGTAAACTCAAAAATTACTTTTTGAAAAGATTGGATTGGTTTTAAGGTGCCAAAAGTTTTGGGACGCCTGCCTTTACATGCACATGAACTTTAATGACATCTCATTCTTAATATGTAGGGTTTAATATGGAGTTGGCCCACCCTTTGCAGCTATAGCAGCTTCACCTCTTCTGGGAAGGCTTTCCATAAGGTTTAGGAGTGTGTTTATGGGAATTTTTGACCATTCTTCTAGAAGCGCATTTGTGAGGTCAGGCACTGATGTTG
>CM075026.1:3739054-3789995 GCA_037576675.1 Pangasius sanitwongsei | reverse complement strand
ATGCAGCTGCTCGGCCATGGAAACCCATTCCATGAAGCTCTCTACGCACTGTTCTTGAGCTAATCTGAAGGCCACACAAAGTTTGGATGTCTGTAGCTATTGACAAAAACTAGATGGCACTCATGTTGAACAACAAATCCCTAACTCTGGAAAAGTACATAATTTTGGAGTAGGTTTAATAGTTTGGAGTGTTTATGAGCTTCTGATACTTCTAGTCACTTAAAATGAGGTTTGCTTTTCTGGTACTATTCCCACTACTGGTAACGATCAGCATGATCAAGTCCTGAAAATTTTCTACTTCTTCCATTTCTAGAAAACATTCAAGAAGGATAAATTGTTCTGGAAATATCAGTCAGGTGCTGGACAAAAAAGTTTGACCTCTAAGTTCACTGAGATATCTGAACATATTCTACTTGCTCTTTCGTGGTCGTGGTGGTGGTGGGAGGAGGATTTGAACAAATTTAAAACTTGATCATAAGTTTAAAAAGTAAGCAAGCCTGTATGCATTAATAATACAGTGGAAAAGTTTGTATCCCCACAGATTTTTAGGGGGATGGGGTAGGTAACATCTTTGTTTTGCAGGTTATAAAATTCAAAAAATCAGTGTTAAATATAAAATGAGGGTGCATCCTGACAACAATCCAAAGCATATGTCAAAATCTTGGATTTGATCTAAAATGGATCAGAAGGTTTTACATGAACTTGTGGAGTCCATGCCAGCTCAAGTGCACCCTGTCATTAAAGCAAAAAAGTGACATACCAAATACTAAGAAACTTCTGAAATTCATGTAATTATTTCAAAGATTCTACTTTTAGTTTAAAAAGAACGCAAAAAAAAAGCATTTGCACCAGTGCGCTCAGACTTTTGGACCCCACTGTGTATATATGAAATACTAATTATGTCTTTTGAGTGAACAGCATTTTAAATAAATGTTGCGATTTGACAGCTATAAGCTGATGTTCCATTGATTTGGTCACTTTCCTGGATGGAAACTGCAAATAGAGGGTCAGTGACGGGTACGCCAAATTGGGCTCGCTAAAAATACTCTGTGACCACTGAGATATTGTTTTATATCAGTCAGAATTAAACTGAATATATTTTCGCAGAAAAAAAAAAAGAGAGAAGTGTAAGTGCAAACAATGAGTATGATGTACAGAACCATTTCTTGTGTGATAGATTGCAAAGATTTGGAGAGGGAAATAGAGATTATGGAATGGATAATGTCTGTACATCAGAAATACATATGCAATTTTTTTCCACATGCAAAGGCTGAGAAAAAAGAAGAAAAATGTCTCTCTCTTTCCAAAACCCAATATTTTTTGGGCTATTTGAGATGTAAAAAAAAAAAAATTAAACCAAGATAAATGTCACATCATTTTCCATTCCATTCCTTAATGTGATACAGCACCCAACAAAATTCAAATTAAAAACAAATAGAAAAGTTTCATGGGAAAGAAAACATAATAATCTGGTTGCACATCCCTTTTATAAATGTGGCATGTGACTGTGCTCAGAATTAACCAGTCACATTCAAACCCATGTTCAAAAGTATTTATCACACACTGCCATCAATGAAGTGATTGTGATTCACCCCCATAAAGATCAGCTGTTTCTGTAGAAGTTTCTTGACATCATCTCGGTTTCCTCCAACTGCTGAAGCCAACATGTAAAGCATCTCACTGTCGAAAGGTATTTATCAGGAGAGGGGTGAAAAAAGAACTTCCAAAACATTATATCTACCATGGAACACCATAATCAACAAGTGGAGAAAATGGGGTGCTACAGTGACATTACCAAGAACAGGACATTCCTCCAAAAACTGACTGAAGGAAACGATGAAAACTTACCAGGGAGGCTGCCAAGAGACCTACAGCAACTTTAAAAGAGCTGCAGGAATATCTAGCAAGTATTGGTCACTCCCTGCATGTGACAACAATCTCTTGTATTCTTCACCAGTCGGGGCTATGGAATAGGGTGGCTAGATGGAAGCCCTTTCTCATGAAGAAAAAAATAAAAACTTCCAAGCCCACCTAAATCACCCCAAACCATATGGCAAAATATGTCCCTGTCTGACAGAACTTTTGGTAGAACTTTCTGGACATAATTCTAAAAGATATTTTTGGTGCAAAAACAAGACAGCTCATCACGCAAAGAACACCATAGTCACGGTGAAGCATGGTGGTGGCAGCATCATGCTATTGGGCTGCTTCTCTGCAGCTGGGACTGAGGCACTAGTCAAGATAAAGGGAAGTATGGCTAGCTCCAAATAGCAATCTATTTTAGCACAAAACTCACAGGCCTCTGTTAGACAGCTAAGATGATGAAAAATCCTGTGGAACGACTTGAGGAGGGCTGTGTACAGGAAATCCTGTTGCAAATTGGTAGATCTGGAGCAGTTTTGCAAGGAAGAGTGGAATAAAACTGGTAAATCAAGATGTGTTAAGTTGGAAGACTTTTATCCAAAAACCTTGTATTACAAGCAAAAAAAAAAAATTGTCGAGGGGTGTGCACACTTATGCAACCAGGTTATTGTAATTTCTTTTCTCTCAAACTGTACTCTATATTTATATCAGACTATATTTCAGTAAGAGGAATGGTTTATATGCATGCGTTTCAGTCAGGAAGGGGGTTGTTATGAGTTTAATCTGAATTTAATCTTGGCTTTTTTAACATAAGCAGATGATGTGCACACTGAAATGACCTTCCATCAACAGCAGCTGATGCATGTACATCAGTGGTTCTAAAACGCGTCCACAGAGCCTTAGACGGTCCACATTCTATTCTCGCCATGTTGTGCGAGATGGGAAAGAGCAAAAATGTGGACTGCCTGCAGGGCCCTGAGGACTGGTTTGAAACATTGATACACGTCATGGAATGGGTGCCCTGGTGCTGATAATGATGGTGGTGGAGGTAGTGATGAGAAGCGAAAGTCACAATTAGTGCCAGCAACGTTTCTGTTCAAGCAATTAAACCTCATATAACCTAAATAACAAAATCAAAGAGCCGAACACATTCTGTTTTATCACCTCTTGATTTCTTTATCACACTATAAGAACACAGATCAAAGCCATGCTTAGTCAGAGGCATGAACACATAAAAATCATATCGCAATGTGATACGGTAATGCAGAAAATCTTATAATCACTAATGTATCAGACTTAATCAGCATCTGTGGTTCATGCTGTATAAACATTTTGGGGTTGACTCAATCATGAACACAGTTTGATAGCTTACATGCTGGCCGGTTATTCAGCTAAAATTAAACCTTTTTAAACTAAAACAGTGAATTTGAGAATTGTACACTATATGGCCAAAAGTTTCTGGACACCCGACCATCACACCCATATGTGCTTGTTGAACATCCCATTCCAGATTTAGTCCCCACTCTGCTGTTATAATAAGCTCCACTCTTCTGTGAAGGCTTTCCACTAGATTTTGGAGCGTGGCTGTGGGGATTTGTGTTCATTCAGCTACAAGAGCATTAGTGAGGTCAGGCGCTGATGTTGGTGAGGAGGTCTGGGGTGCAGTCGGTGTTCCAGGTGTTCAGTGGGGTTGAGCTCAGGGCTCTGTGCAGGACACTCAAGATCTTCCACTCCAAACTTGGCAAACCATGTCTTTATAGATGGAGCTCGCTTTGTGCACAGGGGTACTGTCATGCTTGAACAGGTTTGAACCTCTTAGTCTCAGTGAAGGGAAATGTAATGCTACAGCATACAAAGACATTCTATACAACTGTGTGCTTCCAACTTTGTGCCAACAGTTTGGGGAAGAACCACATATGGGTGTGATGGTCAGGTGTCCACAAACCATTGGCCATAAAATGTAATAAAATGCATCACTAGGTGATTACCTCCTGATTGCACAACTGTAAGCAAGAGCGAGATCACAAGTCAACACTGTCACAAATGCCCAGACGTTGAAGAAAACATCATTGGCCGTTGCTCTCTGGGTGGGAAAGATGGCATTCCTCTTCACATTTTCTGCTACAGCAAATCACAAATGTCCTGTGAGCCTGTGTATACAGAACAGAGCTGTTAACACTCTTCTATAATGTTTTACAGTCTCCATATCCTCCATAGGTCCTTAATGTGTTCATGTCTTAAATCTTTCCACCTGGTGACTTGTGCTGCTTTTGGCTTCATGCACATCTCAACCCAGGACAGCTTGCCTATACAGAGCCTGTAGCAAGGGACTGAAATTCATGGAGTAGAAAAAGAGTTTGGAAACAGACCATCTCCATTGTTTTAGAAAGATGACACTGTTCACATGACTTGAAAGAAGCTCATGTTAACCCTCAACTGGGAGAAATTGTGTTTAAAAGTTAATTATTAGGCCAAGTGTCCGTAAAGTGAAGCAGGAATTCTAAACAGCTCAGACTTGGTAGATACCAAACTCATCCAAGAATATAACAACACTACGATAATGTCTCTCTACCTGCATATAAGACTGGAATACAAGACATGAGCCACTCCTGTGATGAGGTTATGGTTGGCAAACTCCAGTATAAGCAAAACAATGGGATATTCACTGAGCCTTTTCCATGTTGCCGCTTCTTCACTGAGGCCCATCCAGTGTATCAGCAGGTTCCTCATGGCCTCAGGGAAGAGCTCGGTTGCTAGATCTTCCGCTGGAGGCAGGTCTTTGATGTGTTCAATATTTCTCATCTTAAATCCTTCCACCTGCTGACTCACACTGCTGTTGGCTTCATGGAACTGTCGACCCAGCCAGCTAGCCACAGCCTGTAGTAAAGGACTGGAATAGATGGAGTAGCCGTGAAAATGAGTTTGAAGCAAGACCATCACAGCTTCTGCCAGTTTTTCTTCATCTACCTGTCCATCAAGCCAATATTCAACGTAATCCAGAAGTTTCGAAATGGTCTCTTCTTGGTTCTTGTCCACAGTCGACATGCATTTCACCTTGTTTCCTATGCTATAAAGTCTCTCTGTGAGTACACTAAAGTGTTTAGACGCCACTGGTTCAGCTGGGGAGCAGTAATCATGGTCCGCAGAAGAGGAATTAGCTCCTTGACCAGATGTTGACACTAACGTCACTTCCTCTAAGTCTTCCACTGTGTCCTGAGAGTTTAAATTGTCCCCACTAGATACAGAAATATCACTAGGTAAATGATTAAATCCCATTGGTATCTCCTGATCACTGGTTTTCGGTGGTTTCATGTCTAACTGGATTCCGATGTTGTACACCGAGTTTAGTTGATCATCACTGATCCGAGATTTCCACAGATCCTGAAAAGGAGAATAAGGATTGAATAAAGATTCTCAGAACACTATTATACATTTCTAAGAGAGATGCTGAAATCTGTATTTTTATGGTCTGCTCTAGTGTTCAATATGAAACCAAACATGTGTAGCAGTCTGGGAAAACCTGTCAGATGCTGCTGTGGCTGAATTTTTGAACAAAAAAAAAAAAAATCTGATTTTTACATAAAATTCAATTCAATTCAATTCAATTTTATTTGTATAGCGCTTTTACCAATGCCCACTGTCACAAAGGATCTTTACAGAAATAAATACATTCAGGATATACATTTTAAGTATATGAATTTATCCCTAATATGCAAGCCAGCTAGTGACAGTGGCAAGGAAAAACTCCCCGAGACGACATGAGGAAGAAACAGAGATCATTCCAAATGAAACAGAGATGACAAAATGGTTATTAAATAATCTATAAATGTTTGCTGTTTTTCTATCATATAAGGGATATTATTATTCAATATTAAAATGACAGGACTTGACTGAAAGCCTGTCAGTCTGTAGGCTAGGAATAAAGACTGCTATAAAGATCAACATAGGTTTCATGGACATGTTTCTAATTTCTATATCTTATTTATTATATATTAGATTAAATGCAAACCAATAAATACTAGTTGCTTTTAGAAAAATCAGTGTGCTGGTGTCTTTCACTGTGGTTGGAATGAAATCTTTAAATGCAATTTTCTCCCTTCTCACGTTTGTAGGTAACCAGATATTAAAATGTTATCACGTTACTTATGATTGAGAGGCGCACCAATGTCAATTCGGGAAAGTCTGCAGTTTCCATAAAATGTCAAATCTTTACCACGTGAAGGGTTTTCCCCAGCTATCACAAATATTATTTGAAACAGCTGGTGGTGGAGACAGATTCAGATGCAAGGAGAAAAAAAAAAAGACAACCTAGATAAGCTAATAACCCATAAATGCTCGACTGTTATGCTTAGATTGGATTTTGTCGCACGTATATGTAACTTTGAATAAAGGCAAAGTTCTTGAACCAAAGTGCACCAGCCTTATGCCATATAGCAGCCAGATGTTGAAATTAATGAGTCACTCTAATCCAGTTTTGAAATATATTCGTGATTGTGTTGGGTTTGTGTGTCTGTGTATACATCTGCAACTTTCCAAATTAAAGGACCCAGAGGTGCTACGATACAGTTCTGAAAATCAGATCAGACAGTGGAGTGACATTTACACGTCATAGTGAACATTTTAATATTTGAGGTGAAACTCCTGCTTTTTCATCATCCTGTAGCTACACATTTATTTTACATATCTTTTTTTACCTGAAGTGTGTGTATTTTTCTGGAAGTTTCTGTGTAACTTTGAGACGAGGACATGAAGACTGGTAGACTTGCAAGAACAAGAGGTTATTTCATCTTCATTCCAGTAAAAACACTTTTGATAAAAAATAAATAAATTAAAAAAAAGACGAACAAGAAGACACCTATGTGATAACCATTTCCACTTTAGCTTATCACCTGCTATTTGCTAACACAAGAAACGTAGTATAAAAAAGGTCTGTTAGATAAAGACTTGTATTGAAGGCTGCTCTAAACATCCTGTGGAAGTGTCTGTTCCTCCCTTGAGTGCTTGAGAATGAAGCTGGTTTGCTCAAATGACCGCATCCCTTCATTTGTTAGTGATAAGAAGGAAAAATTCACTAAATGTGTCAGCTACCAATCTTTTATGGCGTCCGGGGTGTAGTGGCTTATCAACAGAATACTCTGTCCCACTCACAACATCTGATATCAGTTTGTCACTTATGATGACTTTTAACTGATTAGTAGGCAGAAATGTGCTTGTTCTTGTGTTTACTGCAATGAAAGCAAAAGGAAGAAAGAGAAAGCACACAAATAAGTCTCAAATCGCACACTTATTATTATTATTATTTTTTTGTTACTACTTATAAATTAGTGCGTCTTTCACAAAGGATTTAAAGTGAGTGTGACCTACACCGGAAAGGTTTTCTTATAGTTAGGTAAATTTCCCAAAATATAACCAAAAAAGTAGGCAGTTACTAAAGATGAATGAATGAACACTGTAAAAGCACTGCATGTTGTTAATGATTGTGGTCTTTCCTTGTTCTGCGAGCTTCATATCTGACCACTCACTTGTGACCCCAAGTTCTTGAGACCAGATGCCAGATGCCCTGTGAACCTTTCTGGCAAGGTTTCTTTAAAAAGAAATGAATAGTGTGCCTGCTATTAGTATCAGTTTCTCAGGTGTTAATGTCGAAACTTACAAATAATTATATTAAGGAATCATTCACACCCATAATCTTTTTCTGATACAGAAAAATGCACCTCATGAATATTACACAGTTCTGTGCCCCACTCATAACATCTGGTACCAGTAAGTCATGTAAACTTTAAGCAGGAATGTTCTTTTCTTTATGATTCTCTAATTTTGCTACTTGACTGCACAGCAACAGATGAGCTACAGCCACTAACTGCTTGCCTACAATGTGGTATATGCTCACCAGCCACTTTATTAGGAACACTCTTGCTCATTCATGGGCACATGTTCATCAAAACTAGGCAGCTGAAAAAAAAAGACCAGGTGATGTTTTTCCAATCTTCAACTGTCCAGTTTCTGTGCCCAATTTATCTCGGATTCTTATTCTTGGCTGATAGGAGTGGAACCCAATGTGGTCTTTTGCTGTTAGAGCCCATCCACCTCAGGGTTGGAGTGCATTTGAGATGTTTTTCAGCTCACCACGTTTGCAAAGAGTGGTTATGAGAGTTACTGTAGACTTCCTGTCAGCTGTAAACAGTTTGGCCATTCTTCTCTGATTTCTCTCATCAACAGGACGTCTGTTCATTTTTGTTTTTCGCACCATTCTGTGTAAACTCTAGAGACTGTTTTTTTTGTGTGTGTGTGTGAAAATGCCAGGAGATCAGCAGTTTCTTAAACCAGCCCTTCTGGTACCAACAACCATGCCACAGTCAAAGTCACAGAGATCACATCCCCCCCCCCATTCTGATGTGAACATTAACTGAAGCTCTTGACCTGTACCTGCATGACTGCATGCCTATCACTGCTGCTATATGATTGACTGACTGGATAGCTGCTTGAATATACAGGGCTACAGGTATTCCTAATAAAGTGTATATGGTAGATAAACCTGATGAACTCAGTAGTTCAGGTGAAATGTCCACTACCTGAAATGACTCCAAGATTGACAGCTGCTCTTGTTTACTGTAAAGCTCAAAGGCCACTCGAAAAACCCCATGAACACAGTAGAACCACAGACTGTTACTGGAACAAGGAACTCGCAAGCCTTGGAACCTGAAGTCTGCAAATGTACATCAGACAAAACAGCAGCTCATTAACAACATCCCTCTGAGAAGGTCGCAGTTCCAGGCTGTTTAAATTAGCTCAGAGGTGTGATACCTGAGGAGAAGATCAGTTTGGTTGCTAGTCCTCGTTTTGCAAACTTGGCATGGTATCTGGGATGGTTCTCAGTACGGACGTCTGTGTTCAAAAAGAGATCAGCTCCAAGAAAGAGAGGGATCACTGGCTCCTTTACAAATGAAGGCATGAAGTTGTTAATTGTACACAACATTTACAAAGTAGAATGTGTTATAAGTGTAAAAAAAACAAAACATTTATTTACCTCATTTGTCCTCGGTTTGGTCACTCGAAAGGAATGGTCACCGACTAGATATAAGAATCGAATTCTCCTTTTGCCACTTTCCCAGTATGGTAAGTTGGTGACTGAGACAGACTTAGTGGTCATTATTATTGTGTTTTTTTTTAATGGGTTCTACACCCTTTTGCACACAAAGCCGAATGTAAGGTACGAGTGTCCCTTAGTTTATTACTAACAGGAAAATTTTCTCATATGTTAGGTTTTCACTCCTAGCCTTTGGTTAAAGTGCTTACTGTATTTAGTCTTGCAATGTGTGCAACCCAATTATGCAAAAAAAAAAAAAAAAAGTCTAAATTCGAGGAATGGCTCCAGAAAGTGGACTTAATAATGTGCACACTTAAAAGTATATTGTTATGAAGTATTTTCTATGAAGGCACACTGCAGTTCAGTCTCAGGATTGTTGACAGATCCTGAACTGTGTGTTCTGGGTCACTTCATAAACAAGAAAAGCCTTAAAACTCCAAACTTTCCCATGAAGACAGAGGATCAGATCTGGCGAGTGAGAACATCAGATTTACTTCATCCTCGTGTTCATAAACTGACTCCAGATCTCTCTTATCCAAGTCTGAGGAAATAAAATTTAAAAAGTACCCCTGATTTAACGCCCTAATAAATAAAATAACGTTTTAACTGAATGTTCGCTGTGTTAAAAACAAATACAGAGTTAATCTAAATAAAACAGAAAGCGTAATATATATATATATATAATAAAACAAAACAGCTGATACTACACCAAACATCCGGAATTGTGCCTAATGCGCATGCGCACCTGAGTTCGCCTGCTTCCTCTTCTTCGTTGTTATTTTGTTTAGACACTTTGCAGCCTGTTTGTTTCAACAGCGCCCTCTTCCTGTCAGCTGGCAAAACGCACATTTCCTTACTTGCGGTTGTTGCATCTACTGCATATTTTAAAAGCACTTTTAATTTTGTAATACGTGCCGTTCTCTCAGTGGCCACTTTATTTGCAGATGTGGTAAAGGTACATAAATTGCGTAGTCAAGTAAAAGTCAAATATTCCAAAAATCTAGTTGACGTATCAAAGTAAAAGTCCAAGAAAAAGATATCCAAGGCTCAAATCACACCCTGATTGTTTGTTACTGCTGATAAATTCACAAAAGACGCAGAAAACATGGACAAATGTCACCTGAAGTTAATGAACAACAGCTATATCTCTACTCTCTCGGATGTTAGTTAGTGTTATAGTAACCCTAACAATATAACACCTTGTTGGTAAGAGAGACCAGAGGTGAATGGCCAGATTGGTTCGAGTTGACAGGAGGGATATAGTAACTCAATTAATCACTCTTTACAACTGTGGTGAGCAGAAAAGCATCTCATGGACAAACCGGCGAACCTTGAGGTGGATGAGCTACAACAGCAGAAGACCACACTGGGTTCCACTCCTGTCAGCTAAGAACAGGAATCTGAGGCTATCATGGGCACAGGCTCACAACTGGACCGTTGAAGATTAGGGAAAAAAATTAAAAAATCACCTGGTCTTTTTCAGCATATTACAACTCTATATCACATATCAACAGGGTAGCTGGTATCAATGGGCTCTTTTTGAAGGAAAATATATATAACAAAAAATAAGGCTAAATTTTTAGCATCCACATAAAAAATTACATGAAATACAACTTACATTAATTTTAGGATCCACATCCACAATGTCTTAAATAAAAGTCTTAAAGTAGGTTATTCTGGACTTTTGCAGAATCAAGAACGACAGCACCACAAACCATTGTAAGTAAAAATTAAAGTAATAAAGTAAAAATAAAAAGTGAGGCTGGAGCTGATTTCTTTCTAGTCCAGACTGTAGATTCATGCAGTCTATCAGTGACAGTCATATCAGGTGATTACATTTAGATTTTGTGTGCATTGGATTTAATTTATTTAAGCCCACTTTGCTGACACATTCATAACTCATCATCAGCAGTGACTGAGAAGGTGTATGTGAAAAACAATAACATGCAATGAATATGGATGAGGTGGATTGCTTTCTCGATCACGGATTTTTCACAATGCCTTTGGAAGAGCAATATAAATAAATACACTAAGCACACATTGTGCAGTCAAAGTACAGTTACACAAAGATTGGTGTGGTTCGAATGAAAGAGCTTTTCTGTTTACTGTGCTTACTATTTAGAAGCAACAAAGTAGGAGATTACAGAATTCATGCACTTGACTTTTAAAAAAAAAGCAACCACATTCTTTCAGTGAATGTGTTCCTATGTGTATACATAATAGTTTTATGTTTATGTTTATGTCTCTCTCTGTCGAGCTACACATGCTACTCCTGAGATACCAGTGATCCTGACCCCTTCTGCTCTCCGGACCTGCCATCCTGATGCCCTACTTCTGTTTGGAGTTCTCATCGGTTGGAGACTGCTCGCTGCTGCTGGCGGTGGCCCCATATGGACGGCCTGAAGATCATTGGGACTGCTGGGGATGGTGTCACTTGGGGGCAAAACAGACTTCATGTGAAAACTGTAATGAATTTCCTTTTTTGAATTGCACTATTTGTCCATGTAGTACACAGTTATAGAAGGGAATTATTTATAATCGCACTATTCGGTGTCACACAGATGAGAATGGGTTCTCTTTTGAATCCGGTTCCTCTCAAGGTTTCTCCTCATGTTGTCTCAGGGAGTTTTTCCTCACCACGGTCACCTCTGGCTTGCTCATTAGGGATAAATTCATACATTTACAATTTGTATCCTGAATGTATTTATTTCTGTAAAGCTGCTTTGTGACAATGTCCATTGTTAAAAGCGCTTACAAATAAAACTGAATTGAATTGAATTGAATTATGTCTATGATGATTCAATATCGTGACCAGCTGTTACTGTCAGAACCGCAAATCACTTCATGAGTATAAATTTACTGACTGGATCAGATCGTTTTGCTTTCATTAATTCTACATTTACAAACTGACCTATATGGTAGACATATCTGATAACATACTCAATAAGTGTAGCTGTATTGTAGGTGTATCTAATAAAGTGACCAATATATTTAAATAAAACAAAATATAATTAATTAACTGTGCTTTTTGCACCTTTTTTGTTTGCTTTTCCTTCAAGCCTTATAAGCTACTGCCACCTACAGGTGACGTGTTTTAATTAAATGCCAATGTTTAAGTTGAAATTATAATTCAAGTTTATTTGTATAGCGTTTTTAATAACAGACATTGTCACCAAGCAGCAGGGAGCCCATAGTCCCATAGAGTAAAAACTGTGGGATCCTAGTACTGATGATAACTCTACCCAGTGTTACCAACTTAGTGACTTTGATTCTAGATTTTGTTACTTTTTAGACCACTTTAGCAAAATTATTTAAAAAAAAAAACACCTAGCAACAAACCAAAGTAACCTTTTGAGCAGACATTAGAGACTTCTTGCTCTACGGCACCATACCAACATTCAGCAGGGGTCAGCTTCCTACTCACGTAGAGTATTGGGTGTTTTTGCTGTCAAAGTGATGGGAAAACATGGCGCCCAGGTTGGTCTCAGAAGTGTCGTGCACTTGGCGCTATCACTCAGTGTGATAGTACAGAAAACTGCCTCTGATCAGGAAGTAGGATGCAGGTAACACTAGGTCCGGCCTCTGGTTTTCCCCCTCTGTTTGTAGCACCTGGCTCCAGCAGTGTTTCAGCCAGTCATATTGTCCTTCTGGTCAAGGTAGGCGGCCCAGACACGGGTTGAACTCTGCTGTCGTCGTCTTATCCACCAGGCTGGGTCTGGCAGCTTTGTGGGAGTAGGTAGGACTACTGGGAACCCTGGCCAGTGTCTTCCCAGGACCGAGCACCGGAACTTCAGGCATTAGCTCCAGGAGACTGACAGGGTGCTGTCTACTTCCACGGTGGGTGGTTGGAGCTCGTGGCTGGGAGTAAGTCTATAGGGTGCAGCCAGATAACCAGGGTTTGTCGGCATGAGATCATCCAGAGGTGAGGCATAGGCGATACCGATCCATGGTGACCCTCTTGGCAACTTCAGTCATGGTGAGTCACTTTGGTTGTAGCCAGCGCTTGATACTGCATAGCAGAGCATCCAACTGGACTCTAGTGGACGCTCCGGGCTTGTAGACCCACTTGTGGAACTCTGCCACCGCCTTGGATGCGAGAGACCACATCGGGCCAGGATTTCTTCCTAAAGGGTGTCATAGTCGGCTGATGTCTGAGGAACCCAGAGTGGGTTTCTTCAGGTCAGGAATAACCCTTGCTCTCTTGAATGCAGTTGCTACATGACCAGATGTTATGGACTCATTGCTGATAGTAGTGATGAAGGCGAGGAGGTCTTGTTATAAACTCTTCTTTGCGAGTAAGTAATAAAATCGACTCCATCCATAATCATTTCCTTCATAATCGACTGTGGTCCATGACCAAAGACTACTTCTTTCTATAAGAAAGAATGCACAATGTTTTGATATGCAAATGATCATGATCATGAATATGCAAATTACATCAGTGAGGTCATCTGGCGACTTGTAGTAACGCATTGAGTATGCATTAGCTACTTCCCCCTGAAAAGAGTCAGCAGTTGTCTTGTTTGGGACAAATGTGCAGTGAGATGTTTTTCTGAGATGGTTTGTCCATCTGTTTAGTTGTTTTATTGCCTGTATATGAGTCTCTATATTGTTTATTCTGTTTATTCCTCTCCCTTCTCCGCTACTGTGCGGTTTGGGACGCGGCCCGTGCGTAATACTCTCTCAGCCAATCAGCGCTCTCGCGCGCCTTCGTATTGCCCTTTGACCCCATGCGGCCAAACACGAAACTAACAAACATGGAGGTGGATTTCGGCGACAGTGAGCTGTTCGAGCAGTTTGAAGCAGACGCCCCTCTCGCAAAACACCTCAGGTTTACTGATGCTGAAGAAACTCCGGCTCTCCGGGAGAGGATAGAGGAGTGTGAGGAGACTATAACCCGCCTGAAAACGGAGAATATCCTTCATGCACAGGGGCAGACACGGGCTAAGCTAAGGCTAAGCTACGAGTTAGCGCGCGCGCGCGGGCGGAATTAAATGCCCCTGAGAGCCTTTATGTTTGGTGTTTATGTTGTTTATTTATTTATTTTAAAGGGTTAGATAAGGGAATACACTTGTGTGTACAGCTCTCATCTTTCTCAGTCAGTTTTATTGCACTTTACAGCAAACTGAAATCAACACAGCGGGCTAAAGCTGCAAATCCGCCCTGTTTCAGTTATTATTATTTACCTGCTTGCTCACTGCATTTATCTCTAACTCTAACCTTCATCTCTAACTCTAACCTTCATCTCTAACTTTTAACTCAGTAGTAATAAGTAAATCTTGTGCTCTACAGGAGCAGCAGGAGGAATGACTTTTAATTTCGTTTCCTCTCCACACCTTCACTGCAGCCTCGACATTAAAGGGCCAGTTCATCTCCTCCACTTTTTCACTTTTCTCTTGTAAACATTAAATAATAACTAATGTGGGGCACATTTTTGCTCCAGAAGTCTTATAAAAAGCATATTGTCATATATCAGTCATATTTAAATAATTCCTCTTAAGCCTTGTTAATACTTTCATGTTGAATTGACACAGTAGTACACGAGATTCGCACATATATACATACACACACATTTTTAAAAAATTAGATATTATTTAATTATATATAATATGTTTTTTAAAAAAAATACATGCACACCCTCAAATATAATGTCTTTTGAACTGAGGCGGGTTGTTCTGGTTATGTGAGACGGTTAGCTGGCGTCTGAATGAAGGCTTCTTCGGTAGCTTCAGGGAATTCAACGTTTTGTTTATGAAAAAAACCCAGTGAGAATATAACAGTGCTTTACACACTGTATGTCTTATTTCATCTAAACACTCGTTCATTTCATTCGTGTTGAAATATAAACCGAGTCTGTTTCATGTAATTTGCTTTGGATTAGGCAGCTTTTCTAACATCACAGGTTCAGAGGCGAAACCTCATGTTACTTGGCAGTCATGTGATATGTTGAGGTTTTTTTTTTTTTTGTCAGGAATAATAAAAAGTAGTTTTTAAATTGTGGAGGGTGAAGGCTGACACCTTTTCCCTTTGAGATTCATGAAGCCAGCCGACCGCATCTTTTCGCACCGCTCGTGCTGCATCACCGTCAGAGAAAAGCGCTGTCTGCCCTCTTCCGCATACTTGAGCTCACAGACGCCTGTGATTGGCCAGTGACACGAGAGAGAGCACTTTCCACTTAAAAATCCATACAGATGTAGATTTTTAACCCTGGTTATCATATTGTTAGAATATAGTTAACATTATTTATACTTGTTTTCCTTTTTTTTTTTTTTTTTTTTTTTTTTTTTAAACTTATTAATAATAACCATAACACCCTCGATACAAACTGATGGTAATCTCCACCACTGCCATGTGTGTTAGATAAAGCGACACTGTCACAGACCCCACTTTGAGAACCATGGATATAATATAAATGTTTAAATTCTTCTCGCAACTGAATTTGTTTGTTTTTTTTTATTTAAAATTACCCTCAGTGTCTTCACTCATGATTGATTAATTGATATTAATAATAAAAATCAGAGTTCTCTCTTTGATGCCATAGACTTGCTTTCCAGATTTTTCTCCTTAACCACTAGTTCACATGAGGAACTGAAGAGAAAGTTAAAATTTTTTAGTCGTCCTGCGTAAGTTTCTTAATACTTTCTTAGTAAATATTTTCTCGTCCTCACAGTTGAGTGAATGCGCTCTTACAAACTCTGTTCTAGAGGCATCAGCGTCGTCAATTCAAAAGTCGATGGTCCGCTCTGCCAGATTCTCTTTGGAAACAACAGCATCTCAAAGTAAGTGGTAGTTATTTTAGTTACTCCTCTTTATTTCATGCTTGAATAGTGGTTGGTTTGATGGAAATGGTTCTACTCTGAGGTTTGCGTGTGCACATGTGTTCAGACAGTGCCGGCAAGACATCGAAGACTACATCTTCCGTCTGATTCAGCAACACCAGTCTCAGCAGAGTAATGGCCAGCAAGCGTCTGCTTCACAGCCTCAGCCGCAGGTACGATCCTCAGGTCCTACTGAGGATACATAGTACTACTAATAAAGTTGCTGTTAAAAAAAGTAAACAAAAAACCGTTCCAATACCACACATTTTCAATTTAATTTGTTTTACGTATTTAATCATTTAGGCCATGATTCTTTAACTTGAGTGAATAGTAGACTGTGGAGAGTGAGCAGGAAAGAAGAGCGCGTGTCTCAGTGCTCGCAGAACTGAACTGCTCTCATCTTATCTTCATTTTATGAAGTACATTAGCCTTACAGTGCCACTATCATTTGCTAACAGTAGCTACTAACAGACTGTAGAAGTCGAGTGTTACGTATATCTTCCAGACTCCCTGAGATACTGCTTACTTTTTATATCGTGAAAGGATAATGATGTATTAAATGGCCCAGCTCTGATCAGCATGATACAGCGGGGGGAAGCGGGGGTTGGGACCAGCGGTATAAAGTTCAAAGCCCGATCTTATCCTTAAAAATACCAGTCAGTGATGGCACATTTTTAAGATCAACAGTTTGCTTAAAATTTAAATTTATAACATCAATATTATATAATGTGATTTGGTTTCACGTTTTTAATTATCATATACCATTTAAAAAAAAAAAAAAAAAACATTTCCGTTATGCAGAACTCGAGTTTTGTCATGGAGGAAAACCAGGAAAAAAATGCCGCTTCAACTGGAAAACACATCCGAGAAGCTTTTTGTGTGAGTATTTCTTAGAAATTCTGCCACACACAGTCACACAGTTACCAGTATGAGCGTCCATCGAAATCTGATTCTCTGGAACGGGTTTCTCCGCAATACATATGCTTTTTTTTTTTTTTTTTTCCTTCTTCTTTTCTTGTTGTGCAGGTGGTGGGGAGTGTGTTGTACTTCACCACCTTCTGTCTGGATAAACTCGGTCAGCCCCTTCTCAGTGAAAATCCCCAGCTGACAGAAGGATGGGACATTCCCAAGTATCCTTGAGATCATATTTGTATGCACGTTATTTTGTTCTTGATATGACCTGTGTTTTTTATTTTTTTTATGTTGTGTGTATATTATCACTTTTTATACCTCTCAGATGTACATGTATGCCTTCCTGAATGACATCTTCAAAAGGTATCAGCAAGTGTTTGCGCAGGTCATTGCTTTGGAGGGGCAGGAAGTGCAGATAAGGGAGAAGAGGTATGTAATGCTGTTAGCCAGGTTTCCTCCTACTACCTCCCAAGAACATGGTGTGTGTGTGTGTGTGTGTGTGGTTTCAGATCTGGATAAAGTGCTTACTGAAGATGACGATATTGTAAAAAACTATTTTTCAGTGAGCTTTTTCATCATTAATTGGGATACTTAGACACTTGAATGTTAATTCATGCGCTTCATCCTGTTGTGAAGGTAATGACGCTGTAGCGTGTGCTGTTGCAGTTGTCATTTTTCAAGTTGCGTTGTTTTTTTTGGAAAGCAGTGTAAATATATATCTAACTAACGTTAGTAACGCAGCAATGCAGTGTGACACTGGCCAGTTGGTGAAATTTCAGTTGTTGTAGTTAACTGTAGTTAGACAAACCTAGCAGCAGGCACTGGATTGCAGAGCAAACAGAAGCTGAGTAGAGACTTGATTTACAGAAAGAGGAACAAACACCATAACAGTAATAGACATTTTTATTTATTTAGAATCTATATAATTAGAGCAAAGCATGTAAACCACAAGACTAATGTTCAGTGGCAGGGTGTGTGTGCATTTTATGCAGGTGAAATCGTGTATAAGTGAGGAATAGTAACACTTGTTCCATAATAAGGAGCACTTGGGGGTGTGTATTTATAGGGAAACAATCCATGAGGGGATTTAGAAACAATAACACACAATATGTTTCATATTAACTTGTGCAATGTCCTTTTCCAGGCCTAAACCATGCTGCTTTAACTGCGGTGCCGACGACCACCAACTACGAGATTGTCCAAAGGTAATATGAACATGCCGGATGTCATAATGAATGGATTTAATAGATGGCTATTTATGAATTTGTGAAAATCTTGCCTTTTCCCCAGCCCAAAGACATGGCACGAATCAACGCGAAGCGAAAAGAGTTTGTGCAAGTCAACCAGGGCAACATTCAGAGTAACCAGCGGTACCACGCAGAGGAGGTGGAGGAGCGCTTCTCTAAGTACAAGCCAGGAGTTGTGAGGTCACTAACTAACTCATACCACACACACACACACACACACTGTTTGTGCTTGGAAGTAGGAAAATGAAGAACTACCACCAAATGATTTGGTTAGTCCTCAGAATTCCAAAAAATGTTTTATCTGATTGTATAAAGCACCGGCAGTGTAGTGCTCTGCCAATCATTTTTTTCCAAAATCTCTCAGAAGGGTAACATATTCCAAATATTAATATTATAATGCTCAGTCGAAACAAAATACAGCTATGCATCTATATTTTCTTATGTTCTCTCTTTGCAGTAAGGAGCTCTCGGATGCCCTCGGCATTGTTGCTAACACACTTCCGCCATTTATTTATCGCATGAGAGAGCTAGGCTACCCGCCTGGCTGGTTAAAGGAAGCTGAGATGGAAAACTCAGGCCTGACGCTCTATGACGGCAATGGTAAGTCCCCCCCCCCACCCCCCAAAAAAACTGTTTTCTTTGCTGAGAATTTGTGTGCAAAAGGCCCAAGATTGATGAAGTAAAAATCTCTTGCAAAATTTCTTTTCCAAGCATCAGGAGAGGAAGACTCAAACGGTCCTAACCAAAATATATCCTATGATGTCTCAAAGCTAGTGGATTTCCCTGGTTTTAATGTGTCTGCGCCCTCCAATGTTAGAGATGTAAGTGTACAGTGGTGTTGGGTTGCTTTTGCATCGTTTGTGTATCTGTTTCTACAATTTCGTAGCTTTATAGGGGTCTCTAGGCTCTTGCTATGGCTGATCTCTCAGCTCTGTCCCTCACTGGGGCAGTAAGCTCCTGGTGACGCTGAAGCTCATCAGAGTACACGAGCCCCTTCACCATGACAAGGTCTCAGGCCATGAAGGGGTAGTGCACTGAGTGAAATCATGAAATAACATAAACTGATCAAAAGTTGGCTTATAGAAATTTTTTTTTACTTTTACTTTCCAGGATTACCGCTCATTCGGATCCATCCCAATGCAGCCTCAACACTGGAAGCCAACGTTTGCTGCTCAGTTGTCAAATATGTATCCGGCGGTAAACACGTTTTCCTTTCTGTTTCCAGATCATTTTATATCCGTATCTGTGTAAGTCTTGACCCCCTGTTTGTCAACAGCCCAATTCCAGATGTATGAAAAGGTGTCATGAGCCCGAATTAACACCACAGCAAACCAAGAAGCGGCGGTCGAATCCGGATGCCTGTGGAAGCTCAGATATGGACACAGACTCGGGTATGGCAGGGTTGCATGAATCCGGTCAGGGTTGGCTTCTTGCACAGCTGGATGTTTTTATTTTTTTTATGCACTGTTGATTTCTCGAAGATGCTATTACACAAAATTAATCAACGTCTTCAGATTCGAGATTTATATTAATGCACTCGTGCTAATATATTATCGTTTTTATAGTACCAGCTCATACACAGAGACTTGCCTGGCGGCGCTTCACATGACCTCAGCCTAATAATAAACAGATTACAAATGGTTTAAGATGGTTAACAATTGATTTTAATTTGATGCGCGTGTGTCTCTTCACAGATTATGACACTCCTAGACGAGACGGATTTGACGATTTCCAGTTTCAGCCTCCACTTCCTCCTGGCTCTCCGCTTATTAGCACACCTCCACCCTTACCCCTTGGAACACCTCCGGTCACACCCACCCCACCACCTCTCCCTAAAGGCACGCCCCCTCCAACACCGCCCACAAACGCAGGGTCTCCAGTTCTGTCAGGTCGAAGCGGAGCTGGGGGGGAGGAGTCAGAGGACGGGCTGACGTTAGAGGAGCTGGAGGAGCAGCAGAGGCTGCTGTGGGCGGCGCTCGAGAGCGCTGATAATGGCAACAGCGACTCGGAGGCTGGGGCAACCAGCACGCCTGGCATGGGCTCGCCCCGCGTGTCTCCGTTAGCAGAGCCTGATGCTGAGTTAGAGGAGGGAGTGCAAGAATCCGAGTCGAAGGCAGAGGAGATCTCTGACCACGACCGTGAGCTTTCGAGCACACCTGCTTCACTTGTCGAAGTACCAGTAAGCAGTGCTGACGAAGACAAAAGCAGCAACGGTCAGGTCAATGACGCTTTTAATGAAGACACAGGTGCCGAGTCTTATGATGAGCTAATTGTCCTGGATGAGATTACTCCGGGTAATGATTCTGACCCCGAAAAACCCAGAATAAGCGAAGTTCCTGAAGAAAAGAGCGAGGCCATGTCGGACGCACAAGCGGTTGAAGATGAGGAACCTGCTGTAAAGAAAATAACAGGCGTTCCACACCGAAGCAAGTTTGCGGAAGGGATAATTCCTTTTGAAGACACACCGGAGTTCAAGGAGGTCGCCGAGGCAACAGGGGTTTACCTTCGGATTCGAGACTTGCTCAAAGAATCCCCTCGAAATCAGGCAAAAAACAAGAAGCTAACTTCTTGAGTTCTAGATTGTCTATATGTATGAATAGCGAATAATTTCTGTGAACTGAACTCCTCTTTTCTTTTTTTTATGGTATGATCCCATGGGGTAATTTTGAACGACATCTCTCCAGTTTGATATCAGAATCTTTCCCATCCTTGTTTTGCAATTTTTATACAAAATACCAAACCTTTTTTCCCCCCCTTCACTGAAGTTGACGTCAAAAACAAAGATCAGTTCATTTGCTCGTGCTTTTATAATTCCACAGATGGCAACTTTTGTAAACAATGGTTTAGACTAGTGTTTTATGTATGTACAGTTTTATAAACAGTTCCTCCTTTTTGTCCTCTTAGACCCAAGTTTCCAACATTTCTGGTCGTACTTCACTTATAATGGTGTCTTGACATCCAGTTCGTTTTTTTCCTGCCATTTTTTTCTTTCAAATTGGCCGTTGTTGCTGATAGACATTTACAATTTATTATTTTTAACACTAAATTATTTTTAAGGCTACATTTTTACGGGGTCCATCCTGAACTTGTTTTATTCGTAAATGTTTGATGGCCAAGGTCCACCTGTTCAAGGGATCATAAAAATAAAATGCTCTCTTTGGACTTTTACAGTTAGCTACTGGAGCAGTTGTCTCTCCTTCCATAAATTAAAGGACGACACACAAAATGGATCATTTTGAGGTTAGCGTTGCTCGAGATATAAGACTACAGTAAAGCAGCCTGATGGTGGAGCGGGTAGCGTTGCCGTCTCACAGTTCCAGAGTCCCTGCTTCGATATACCGTCTCTGTGGAGCTTCACATATTCGCCCTGTGTCCGTGGGGGTTTCTTCAGGGTTCTCCATTTTCCTCCCAAACATGTTATAGTAGGTGAATGGGCTACTCTAAATTACCCGTGTGTGTGCGATTGACTGGCATCCCATGAAGGGGATCAAGTTATTCGCACCTTGCAAGATGAATGAATAAAAACACAGTAGCTTTAATTGAAATCTTTTCTTTCACCTAGACATAGAATCGTATGGAAATATTAATGGTATGATAAATGAAAATCCAAAATCATAGATTTTTTGCATACAACAATAAAGCCATACATCAGCACACTCCTGGAGATGACAAAGAAAAGCCGGCGGAGACCTGTACTTTACTATTATCAGTTCACTGCAGCTATGTATATTTAGGCATGGCCTAGCGCTCGGATATGTTCTGCTTGCTGGTTAAACTTCTTATTAGTAGAGTCTGGTCCAGAGTGTTAATTCTGTCTCCTTCATTTCCATTATAGTGGTTTTTAAAATGAAATCTGTTCATAGATCACGGCTTTACTAATATATTCACTCATTGTGTTTCCTCTTATAAGCAAGAGAAGCAGGGTTTAAATTGAAAGAAAATGGACTGCCATTTTAGTCTCAAGTTGTTGCTGCATTTAAATAAATAGTGTCCACTAGTAAAGTAGCCATAAGCAGCAGGTGTAATATCCTTCCATCTGATTTGGAAA
This sequence comes from Pangasius sanitwongsei, assembly GCA_037576675.1. Taxonomy (NCBI): domain Eukaryota; kingdom Metazoa; phylum Chordata; class Actinopteri; order Siluriformes; family Pangasiidae; genus Pangasius; species Pangasius sanitwongsei. The sequence goes on along the minus strand of CM075026.1, from coordinate 3,768,020 downwards.
GGAGAAGCCTCGACCTTTTCTGCAGGTTTTCCTCGTCTGACTTGAATATTTAAGGTTACTCAGGATGGGTGGATAGATAAAGGTAAGACCCCGGACTGACTATTGCCAAAACACTCACAACCTGCTTAAGTCGTGCCATCAGTAAGGATCACTGGAATGGTAAGAGGTGACAGTGGCAATGGAATAAAGTCCCTGAAATGACATAAGGGAGAACCTTTGAGAGGAACCAGACTAAAAAGGGAACCCATCCTCTTTTGGGTGACATCAGATCCTTGGATTATGTATAATATATCATTATAGAACACAGGGGTAAAAGAGAGAAGCATTTATATGTATTTACATTTACAGCATTTGGCAGAAGGCCTTATGCAGAGCAACTTAGAGAACTGCTTGGAAGTCTCCATCAATAAATACATCCTAGATAACAATGTGCTAATTTGAGTACTTCATGAAGAGGTAGGTCTTTAGTCGTCCTTTGAAGACAGCCAGTGACTCAGCTGTTCGAACATCTAGGGGAAGTTCATTCCACCACCTAAGTGCCAGAACAGACAAAAGCCTTGATGCTTGCCTTCCTTATACCTTAAGAGATGGTGGCTCCAACCGAGCAGTGCTGGAGGACCGGAGGGAACATGGTGCAGTGTGGTGTGTGATAAAACCTTTGAGGTAGGTGGGTGCTGCCGCAGTTTTGGCTTGTAGGCAAGCATCAATGTTCTAAATCTGATGTGGGCAGTTCTCAATGATGCACAAGGTAAAAGGTTAAATAATGTTGAACACCATTTATCTTTTCTCCTTATCTTAATTTTCTCCCCAATTCGGTCACCTGCTAATTCTTACCTGTCTTGACCCTCTCTCCGCTCATATGACAGCTGGATCATCATGAGACATGTGAAACCAGCCAAAGGTATCTTCTGTGTCACAGTGTAACACACACAGAGGAATCTGCTGTCTACCCTATACTGCATACATGAGCTCAAAGATGCCCATGATTGGCTGATGACAGGAGAGAGAGAGCGAGAGCATACGCCATCCTTTCCATGGCCAGTTTTGCTCCATTTGCTCCTGCGATGGCTGTGGGATCTCCCTTCTTTTTGAGAATGAACGATCTTTTTTTAATTAACATTTTAGACAATAACTAGCTAGGGCTGTTGTCACGTCAACAGCAACATGGGGTTTATTGCACCCTGCCTTTTCTTTTTTCTATATTAACAATGTTCATTTCAGTTCTGGTGTCCCCATAACACTCTTACACTACTGATGGAATGTTACTGATATATTAGCAAATCAGGCTGAAAAATATCAGTCCAAATGGAGATTCAGGGGTTCCATTCTAAGGGTTTTTTCCACTCTGTGTAATATTTGCATTTCATATGACGTTTGCAAATCAACACCGAATCAAGGACTGACAGCATCAATGTTTTTGATGTTTCTGTGCTTCATTAAGAAGAACAAGCACCTTAATACATTTGACTACATAAAATACATCTTTAAAAAGAAGCAGTGCAGTGGCTTCACCCTGTCATACTGCCTCATTGCTTTGTAAATCATTGTTAACATTAGCAAAATTTAGTTGGTTAATATCGACTTATCCTTCCTTAAAATGACAGAGTTTATTTCTCCTCCTAATGAAATACCCTGGGGCCCTTGTGTGGGTTTTTCTACTCTTAAATGCTTTGCAGTATTTTAACCTCTCATTGGGTTTGTGAAGCCACAGATCTGGTCCCAAATATGGTAAGCACAAAAGAAAAATCCTGTGACTTACATGCAAGGATAGACTTCATGAATCTACAGTCTGCGCTAGAAAGAAATTAGCCCCAGCCTCGCTTCTTTATACAATTTTATGTTGTTCTCGGTTCCAGATCAAATAATGTGAGGTGGATGCCAAAACTGAAATCTAAAAAAAAGAAAATTGTTTCGTTTATTTTTGAGTTTCCTCTGGTTCTCGGGTGACCTCCCACCTTGCAAAAGCATGGCAGTTGGTGGATTGGCTATGCTAAATTGCTCTCAGGGTGAATAAGTGTGTCATTGTGTGTGTACATCCTGCCATGCAATGGACTGGAGTCACATCAGAGGTGTATTCCTGCCTCACGCCCAGCGTTCCAGGGTTAGGCTCTGGGTTTACCATGACACTGACCAGGATAAAGCACTTACTGAAAGTGAGAGTGAATAAATTTCTTTATGATGCTATTCCTGCTAAACCTGTTATACTAATGAATAAGGTTATTATGGTTTCAAGTTTCAGTCACAGTCTATGATGTGATAAGTAGTGATGATGTAAGATATTTTCTAGAAAAGTCATTATCAAAAATATCATTAAGATTTCACTTCACTGAAACTAAGAGGCCCAAACCTATTCCAGCATGACAATGCCTCTGTGCGAGGTCGATGAAAGCACATAGTTTGTTATGGTTGGAGTGGAAGAACTTGATTGTCCTGCACAGAGCCCTGACCTCAACCCCACTGAACACCTTTTATATGAATTGGCACGCAGACTGTGCCCCAGTCCTCCTCACCAACATCAGTGCCTGACCTCACTAATGCTCTTATGGCTGAATGATCACAAATCCCCACAGCCACGCTCCAAAATCTAGTGGAAAGTCTTCCCAGAAAAGTGGAGCTTATTATAACAGCAAACAGGGAATAAATCTGGAATGGGATGTTCAAAAAGCACATATGGGTGTGATGGTCAGATGTCTACAAACCTTTGGCCATATAGTGTATTTATAACATCTGGAAGAGATTTTGTGCTTTTTCTTCAGTAAAGATACACTTTAATCAGTTTTCTGTTGCGTTGGGCTGAGTCTAAACGCAGAACAATACAACCTTTAAAAGGTCCTATTGTGCTGGTGTTGTCAGCATGTATACTAATCTTATAGAGTACATTGGCATGGCTCCTGAAACAAGGATGACATGCTCAATCATTATCAAAAAAAAAAAAAAAAAAAAAGAGCATGGTGGTCACATGATCACATTATTTTGTGAGATTACCGGGAATTTGTGAAGTGACTGGTAGCGCCAGATCACAACAACCGACACGCGTTATGGGTTACATGGTTACACAACCATGTTATAAGTGTTAAAAAGAGCTCTTTAGTAAATTTCAAAAGACACCAGGCCCCTGCCGTTGAGGTCTACAGTGCCAGAGAAAGAGGCTGCGGAAGTCAGGCATTTTAGCCGACTTTGGAGCTCTATTTCCAGTTAGGAAAGGAGACAGGTCAGAGACTTTGTTTAATCAATCAAATTTTTTGATTGAATTTTTACACAAATTCCCAGTAATCTGTGTAAATAAAACAAATTTACACATTTATTTATTTATTTATAAGATATGGTGAACCTGTAGTACATATTGTTTACAATATTAAACCTTTGTTCATAGCAATTTTTATTTATTTAGCTAGTTTTAAACAGACAAAAATGCACATTGTGTTGCATTATTTCTGATTCAGAAATAAATCAGAATTTAGTCAGCAGTTTAGAATTCAGGTCATCATTAAAATTTTGTTCACAATAGTCTGAGAACCGAACTGAATCGAGTCGTCACACCCCTATAACACCCTGAATAACAATGACAAACCCATTTGCCTTCTTTGATCTCGTACAACGAACGAAAATGACTTCTGTACCACTTCCTGCTTGAACCACTCACTGCCGTACTGAATGGCACGCAGTTGCCAGTGCTAGTCCTAAACTACTTTAGCACACTACTTAGTGCTCTAGCTTGCGGTTTAGGACGCGGCCACGAGCCACTCGCGCTACGTCACCACGCCACCTATCTGAAGTTCCCCGGTTAAATCTTAACAAGTAGCCGTCAGAGGGATTAATCCCGCTCGCGCGCGTGCGGCTGCCCGTTTCCTCGGGATATAACAGGTAAATAAATGACGTCGGTTTCGGATTTAGGCGCGTGCGGCGTTCTAAAGAGGAATGAGATGGAAACTGGTTCATTTTTATTTTTTTAAACCTGTTAGCTTAGCTAGGTGAAGGAATTTCCCGGAAAATGCTAACCTTAGCTTGCAGGCTAGATGCCGTTAGCTAGGTGTCTTCTGTTACAAGTTAGCACCGTGTGTGTGTGTGTGTGTGTGTGTATAGACGTGGCCAGGCAGCCGGTTAGCATGGGAGAAGAAGTGACATTGCAGAATGTCGGAGCTGTGTCAGTTCAACACACACACACACACACACACACGCGCGCGCGCGCGTTGCCTGTAGTGCTGGACTTTCTCACCTGCTGTAAATAGAAAGGCATTTTATATGTTTACAGTCAGGAAGAACTCTCCTGGTTCTCTGACTGTTTAATGGCTTTTATTTACTTGCTGACTGTTTTTGCCTCATTTTTCTGACTTGTAACTGAGGCAGTGAGGCACTGAGGCAGGACACAGCATTGCTCAAGGACTCGACCCTGGCAGCACCTTTAACAATACACATTGTCCCAAAGCAGTTTTACACAAATCCAGATGTAGATTTAGATCCTTAATAAACAAACCAGAGGTGAGAATGCCAACGAAAAGCCCCTTGAGACAACATCCTCATCCTCATCCTCTGCCTGACTCCAGATTATGATTACAGCAGCAGCTCTTAAGTGCTAATGTACGGTATCCAGGTGAGACGTCTGTAGGGAAGTCTGTAGGCTGTCCATGTGGGAACTTCAGCAGCCGCAGAAGGTGAGTCACACGTGTTCGAAAGCTCCAAGCATTAGAAGAGAGAATGAATCGGAGAGGGCGAAGAGGAGCCCCAGCAGGAGAAGCGTGTCAGGATCAGGACCCGGCATGACGTCAAGTGGTACGTTGTGATCAGAGTGCAAGCAGGGACTCTGGCAGGGCTTCAGCTTTAACCAGCAACAAGTCAACCATTGGATTATTTTCTAAAGTGGTACCTAACTGTCTAACAGTTTAATCTTACTTGACTTACTGCAAGGGAATAACACCATCTCCATGGTTGGGTTTTTTTTTTTTTTCCAGACCTCATACTAACATAAAATAATCTTTGTACGATGACAATGGCAGTAAATCTGAGAGTGTGTTTCATTCAGCGACAGAATTTCGACTTTACACTTAAAGTGCAGTGTAGATGATGGGCAGTACGTGAAACGGTGTGTAGATATAAAGTGTAACTAGGAAGCCCGTATTAAACAGAGTCTCAGAGTTCAGATAAGGTGTGATGTGAGGTGTTAAAAGTGTCTTTGGGCTCATTGTCCTGAAGATCCTGTCCTGGCATCCACTTTTAGCTCTTGCACTTCCTGCTGTAACGCACGCTGCCGTCGTGTGTCCTAATAAAGTAATGAAGGGGAAACAAAACGGTCATGACGTCATTGTTTCGTTATGTTTATGTTTCTTTCTGCGTGAGCATCGTCTTGTGTTCGTGCCAACCAGCCAGCCTCTGGTGTGTGCGGCCAGAAACACGGCCTGAACTCCAGATCGAGTTTAATTAATGCTTGAAAGCACAGCGGGAGTGCTTCGTCCTAGTCCTGTGTGCCCTTCTCTAACACACCGACTTACCCCTGGTCATTAGAATACAGTGTAATATGTTATGCGATCATCTGTAGCATACTTCTGTATACCTTACTGCGATACATACCGGACCAAGCGGGGAAAAAAAAGCAGAAACTTAAGTATGAGAAGCTTATTGTGTGCATTTATTGGGGTTGTGGAAACGAATCCAGTGATTTTATGTAGCTGCAGTCTTTATCCTCTCCTGATAATGTCCCTGGATGAACCATATTCTATTTGCGTCCTCGAGGAAAAAAAGAAAAAAAAGGCAGAAAGTCTTTTGACCGTGAGCTGTGGTGTTCTCTCGTCATACGTTAAGACATTCCATGCATCTGATTAGCATCTTCCAGTGTTTTTAATGCGATGCGAAGGTCATATTTTCTGTTTTCTAGGTTATATTCTGCATTTGGCTCACATTTCTTTTCTCACGTTTCGATCCTAGAAGTACTGTGTATCATCCATTCGAGTTTATTAACGTACGTATTTAAGAAACCTCCTACCAACAGGCAGAACACGTCCTTAGTGTGCAGGATTCAGAAAAGAGTACAGAGCACCACAACTCCAAGAAATGTATGAACCAGTCAGCAAAACATCTTGGAATTTGGTCGAAGTGTGACGTGGATCAGGTGTGTTTCCCTCAGAGTCAGATGTGTACCTTATGCAATACAACCCTGTCTGAGAAACGTGTTAAGCCACTTTTGGAGACATCTCTAAGGTCGTCCGTTTGTAATTCTTCAGCCACAATCCTTGTTTATTTTTGGCATCCGAAATCATTCTCTGCAGGCAAAATACACAGGGATCCGCTGTCAGGATTCAGGATCCGCTTCATCACATGACGACTCGTGTTACATCATGTGACTACTCATTGGTCGAGGGTATTTTTAAACGTTTGAACGCTTCACGTGTGTGCTTTTAACAGCACGTTTTACTACGCTGCTTCAGTCCTTAAGACGAACACAAGTGCTCTTACGGACACTATTTGCCTTATTAATAGTAAAGAGTTAATCAGATTATTCGCAAACAAGTTCCAGCAGGACGTCATCCAGCATCTACCCCGAAAAGTGCACAACACACTCAGAATTTTCTCATCATACACAGTTATCTCTGTGTTTTGACTCCATAAGATAGCTATGTTTTTTTTTTTTTTTTGTGGTTTTTTTTTCCTTCTTTAAGTCTAGGCATGTCAAGGCCTCTCATTCTCCGTGTGTGAGTTTTTCCAGCCAGTATTCCACCTAGCCTGAGCTTCACACAATCTCATTTTGTCTGACTGATGTGGAAACATCTGGCCCCACATTCTTCTGGAATTTATCTGTTTTACCGAGTCTGATTTCGCAGACATGTGATTTAAACAGACTCGTTCGGTCGCCTCTGGCTGGCCTGCCTGAGCTTGTTTAGCTTTTTTTTTTTAGGAGTGTCAGTTACTCTATACGATTTGATGGCTTTGGTCATACCAGATTACATACAGGAGCTGAGTTCTTGTGGTTTTATGACAAAACAACTGCAGTCCGTGTTCAGTGCTGTTTCAAACACTGCAGCTTCTCAGCGTCCAGAGTAACTCAGAGTGCCTGCAGAACATAGCTGCTGAACACAACATTACTCATGTGAGTGTAAAACAACGGCAGGCTTGAGTTTGACCTGCCTCTCGCACTCCTCCGATGTAGCCTGTGTGGACTGAAACACTTGTTTGAAAAGGAAGTGCAAGTTCCACATGTGAAACTTCTCTCACACGTGCCCATAAATGCTTCAGAAGCATGTTCAGCCTTTAGTCTTCTCAATGAAAATGAAGCCTGCTGGATTAATAAGTAATTTTTTTTTAACAAGACCAAATATGCTTGAGCGGTCGTCACTATGCCTTGGTTCTCCACCACAGTAGCTCCTATGTGTGGTCTGGCCTCAGACACAGAGCTGCCTTTCTGCAAACTGAAATCATACAGATCTACACAACTGTGATACAGTCTAGATAAAATTCCTAATATAAGTGCATTACAATTCAACCAGTCAGAACAGTGTAGGAGAAATGTTCTAACAGTGGGCCAGTTTGGGCCACTGAGCAAAGCCCTTGACCCCTGACTGATCCAGCAGTGCCCAATAGACCTGGTGCTTCCTTTCATAGCCAGCGAAAGACTGCATTCTAATTTGTGAATGCTGTCAAATTCCAGGATCCCAGTCCCAAAATGAGAAGCTTTTAGGCTTCATGAACGCCCATAATGTGTTTAGGAGAACATCTGCATTTCTTCTTCTACCTAAACATTGTCACTTTTTGTCAGTTGACTTCCTGCTGTCATTTTGCTGATGCACGTTTTCTTCCCTTTTCACTCTCTTTACAGAATCACCACTTTTCGTTCCCCACTTCCCTTTTTTTGCCTTGTTATGGTCCTTCTTGTAAAACTGTAAATGTGGTGCTGAAAGTTATAAGACAGAGTCAATGTTTTGTAACAAAGCAAAGCCAGCTGACAAGAAACAAACAGAGGAACTATGAGTACAGCCAAACCCAGCGGGCTCAAAGTCCCCAGCAAGATCAGCAGACCAGCTGGGACCGGGACCACCAAGACGTCCCCGTCAAGTGAGTCCAGTTCTCCTTCAGTACTGCAGTAGAGTGGATTCCAGCCACCTATTTGTATATGAATTTTGAATTTTTGTATAGGAAACTAACTGGCTATGCTAGAAATCCTGCCAAAATACTTTATCTTTTTATTTCTAAATTTCTTAAAATGAATTCTCTTCCATTTCTGCCAAGTTTAGTCTGGTGTATTTGTCTTTTCTTTCATTTTATTAGCTGCTGCTAAAGCAGTTCCAGGTGACAAAGCTTCATCTGAAAACCAGGAAGCCGGTGAAGAGTTTAAAGTCGGCGATCGAGTGTGGGTGAACGGGAACAAGCCAGGCTACATTCAGTTCCTGGGAGAGACCCAGTTTGCCCCGGGACAATGGGCCGGCATTGTGTTGGACGAGCCAATAGGAAAAAACGATGGCTCGGTGGCGGGAGTGCGCTACTTTCAATCTGAGCCTTTGAGGGGTATTTTTACACGACCTTCCAAGCTTTCTAGAACGGAGGGTGAAGCTAATGGAACGACAACAGCACCTGCGTCTCCAACACCTTCTACGACGGCACCACCGACGGCACCACCAACAGCCGCTCCACCAGCCGCTCCACCAGCCGCTCCACCAGCCGCTCCAGCAGCCGCTCCACCAGCCACTCCAGCAGCTAGCGCGACAACCAAAAACGCTACCAAGCCTGCCTCAAACCTGACTCGCTCTAATTCCGAATCAGTGTCCAACCTGTCAGAGGCAGGCTCAGTGAAGAAAGGAGAACGGGAGCTGAAGATGGGCGACCGCGTCCTGGTGAGAATGTTCGCTAAGTAAAATACCGTGCTGTGATGTGGCCTGACCTGAACTGGAGTTTTTGTTACCAGAAATCCATGTTACAGATGCTATTTTTTATGAAAGCATGTCAGCTGCTAAGAAGACTGTAGAAGAAAGTACTATTGCTGTTCTTTTAAGGTTAATGATGGATATTATGTGTAGTATGATTAACAGTGCTGGCTACAATAATGTCAGGTAACAATGTATACATTTATGTATTAACGGTCGCCGTCTATGTCATAGGTTGGCGGTACCAAAGCTGGTGTAGTCCGCTTCTTAGGGGAAACAGATTTTGCCAAAGGCGAGTGGTGTGGAGTCGAGCTGGATGAACCTTTAGGGAAGAACGATGGTGCAGTGGCTGGAACCAGGTACACAAGTATTAGAATACAGTCACGTTTGCACTTTTCGTGCCTTTTTTTTTTTTTTTAACTTTAATGTGGTACTTTATCACTTAATTAAATTTATTTTACTGAATGTAAATATCCAGGCATATTAGTACAAAGTAAGGATTATTCTGTTGTGGTCTCCAGGTACTTCCAGTGTCAGCCCAAGTATGGCCTTTTTGCCCCAGTGCACAAAGTGACGCGCATTGGCTTCCCTTCCACTACTCCAGCCAAGGCAAAGGCCACAGCGCGGAAGGTGACTACACCGGCAGGTTTAAAACGCAGCCCGAGCTCCTCCTCAATCAGCTCCATGAGTTCCGTGGCCTCGTCTGTGAGCGGCAAGCCCAGCCGCACCGGTCTGGTGAGTCACACTCGCCCTGATCCTGCTTTTACAGTGATTAACAAACCAAGTTACAGTTCTTGTTAAAACCAGCACAGCCTGTGTGTGATGTCCTGCGAAAACCCAGCGGTTGTCACCGAGGCTAAATTCCAGCAAACCCTCCCCAATTTTATCACTCATCGTGTGCGACCCCAGTGGTCTGTGGCGGTGAGAGCGCTGTGGCCTAACAACTAGTCCTTCAGGGACCAAAAAGTATTTGCGAGCGCGGAGCAGTGTTGCACACGAGAGAACTTCAATTCTGGGAGCACTGAGCTCCGAGATGTACGCTTCCTCGTCTCTTCACTCATCAGTGTCCACGCATTGCTTGTGTCAAAGTGCAGTTCATGGCACCTTGCACTCATTACTGCACCTTGCACTCAGCATGAGGAGTTCATTGTTAGCAACACGGCAGCAGCTCAATAAAATGTTCCATGATGCCCAGAATGATTAATACTAAGTAGTTTACTTGGGAAAAAAAATGGTTTTGATGCTTCCTTTAAATGTAATTAGGTTTTGATGTTTTGAGGATTTGTAATAATATTTATTTATTACACTGAGAGTCTCACTCGGTGGTGAATGTTTTTATGGCAGTCTTGAGAACTGAACTTCAGGAAAATCAATAACTCGCAACCTTAACCTTAACCTTAATCACGGATCCACCAGCAGCGAGTCTAGAATTAGTAACCGAGCTGAAAAAGAGTTACGAGGAAGAAGACTAATATAAATTGAGATTTTATTCACCATATGACCAGTGTTGCGTCTTTGTCGCTTTTTACATCGGCGCAGCTGACGGAAACATCATCACGGTACACGCGAAAGATTTCGGGGACCACTGCACTGCAGGAGGCTCTGAAGGAGAAGCAGCAGCACATCGAGCAGCTCCTCGCCGAGCGTGACCTGGAGCGGGCAGAGGTCGCTAAAGCCACCAGCCAAGTAGGAGAAGTGGAGCAGGAGCTCACCATTCTCAGAGAAGGCCAAGAACAGGTCAGGAACTTTTACAACCAACACAGTTACAAGTTGTGGTGTTGGTGTAACAGTTTGGAATAAAGCTTTATTTAGGTGATTTTTACATTTATGTTTACAGTATGTGGCTGAGATGGAGGCCAAAATGGATCAGCTGCGTGCCCTGGTGGAGGCTGCAGACAGGGACAAGGTGGAGCTTTTGAATCAGCTAGAGGAAGAGAGGAGGTGAGGTGGACAGGTGGATGATTCTGGATGTGCATGGCTGGTAGATATAAACGGCTTTGTGTAACAAAGGGGAAGCTGTGATGCTGGGATGCCTATAGGCCAAAATAAGTACAGTTCACTTTATTTTATTATTTTTTTTATTGATTATTACAGTGGTCATTCTGATTGGCTTGCAGTATAAATTTGAATGTTTGCTAAAATTCGCATTTCAAAAACTAAACCATATCGAGTCACGCTGGGATAAAAGAAAGTCATGGTCCCGTAATTGTTCATGTATACCGAGTTGTGTTTATGACAGTAATCGGTTAATAACCATCAAAGATCAATATCTTTAATCAGTAACTTTAGCCATGCAGAGCCAAGAGAGCATTCACGAGAAGACTGTAGATATAAAATGTCTACACGCCCCTGTTAAAATCGCAGGTTTTTGTGATTAAAAAAAAAAAACATTAAATCATGTCGGGTCTTTTTCCACCTTTAATGTGATTAGCAACCGACAAAATCCAAGTAAAAAAACAAATAGAAATGTTTAAGGGGAAATAGAAATAAAAATGACCATAACCTGGTTGCGTAAGCGTACATACCCCTTAACTAATACTTTGTTAAAGTACCTTTTTGCTTATAATCCAGCACTCAGCCTTATTGGGTAAGAATCTTCCAACTTAATACATCATGATTTGGCAGTTTTATTCCACTCTTCCTCGCAAAATTGCTCCAGATATATCATTGGGCCATTCCAAAACATTGGTCCTCTTCTCCTGAAGCTGTTTCTTTGCTGATTTGCTGATTATTGTGCCGGAAGGTGACATTGTTCTTCATCTTCAGCTGCACGTTTTGTGCCAAAATAGATTAAGTATTTGGAACTATCCATGAATTCCCTCTTGTCTTGACTGGAGCCCCAGTCTCAGCTGAAGAGAAGAAGCCTTGTAGCATGATGCTGCCACCACCATGCTTCACCGTGTATGGTGTTCTTTGGGAAATAAGCTGTCTTGTTTTTTTGTGCCAAACATATATATTAGAATTATCTCCAAAAAGTTCCATCTTGGTCTCATCAGACCAGAAAGTGCTTCCGCCTAGCCGCCCTACCCCGTAGCCCAGTCATGTGAAGAATAAGAGAGGGAGTTGTCACATACCGGGAGTTGACCAGTACTCGCCAGATGTTCCAGCAGCTTCTTTAATGTTGCTGTAGGTCTCTTGGGAACCTCCCTGATAATTTTCCTTGCTGCACTCTTTGGGTTTTCTTTTAGAAATTGTGAAAACGTGACATGACAAGCTAGATTGTTTCCCCACTGGTGAGCATAGCTAACAGCAAAGTGGGAAATCCTGACCTCAGTAGGTTAGTGAGGCTGACTTGACTGGAAATGTTCGAATGAAAACCAGACTTTTTCCTAAAACAAATCTTTGGGAGTTTTTTTTTTTTTCCCCCCCGTTGCATCCTGTTGGCTCTATGAATACAAAAGACACTCAGACCACTTCTGTTAAATTTATTATGACTAAATACTTCAAAGGACCGAGAGCAAATGTCAGGTTCCTTTCTACTGGGACTCATCACCCTCTGTGTGTGTGTGTGTGTGTGTGTGTGTGTCAATTTGATATTGAATCTAATTATAGCTTTTTTTTTTTTCTCCACCACCAGAAAAGTGGAGGACCTTCAGTTTCGTGTGGAAGAAGCTTGTATTACCAAAGGAGACTTGGAGGTAAAGAGGCTGGTTGATGTAGGTTACAGTCACACATTTAAGCAATGCCTTTAGTATCCAAATCGTGAGTATTCAGACGTCGCACGCAGCTCATTTGCAGGTATGAGTTTCTATGGTGTACAGATGCCGAAAAACCTCCCTCCTTATTTTTTTCATTCCTCCTGCACCTCCTTTTTGCATTTCCTCCACTCTTTCCTCTTCATCCCAAAAAAAAAAAAAATTAGCACATAGATCAGGGGATTGAAGTTAACAGCAGTACGTTTAATGTGTTTCAAAGGTATTTTTAATTCTGGAAGAAATGCTATTGATATTTACTAGCCAAGTTTTATTTAAAAAAAAATATTCTAAGCCATCTGAACGGAAGAAGGGAAACCGACTGTATGGGCAGCAACAAAATAGCACCAGTGACTCTCCTCATGTCTGCTGACCGCGATGGCATTAAGATCATATTTCACAATTTTAACTTAGAATAACTTACATGTAGGGTGTAGTTTGATGTTAGTGTATTATTTCAGTAGGCAAGAAATACCAGATCTGATTCTGCAAAGCCATGGCGTGGTTATATTAGTCATATTACCGATCATGCCATTTACAAGATATATAGATTTTGAATTAGATGGTAAGTGTGGCCAAATTATTAGAGGGAAAAAAACCAAGTTATAACCTAGCAATATAGAATAAACAGTTTTTTATTGGACCAACGCTTTGGTTGATCTTTAACCCTTAAAGGTTCTACGTAGAACCCTAAAACAGTATATTCCTATCAGAAAGGGTTTCACGTACCATCATTTTATGAGGTAACAAGCCTTAATTAGCGAAGGAGCCCTCGGAGAATCCTTATTTTCAGTCTTTGGTAGCTGGTAACCACTACATTGGTTGTGAGAGTTTCATTCCTTTATTACTCCATCTAGATTTATCACCTCGTCCTGGTCGGAGTCACGCTGGACTAATGACTGACTAATGGATGGATTAATATTTTCTAACGTTTATGTTTGTGAAGGCTACTAACTGAAAACACAGGACTCATCAGCTGTCCGTTGTCTTGTCATGAGTCTGGCTTGTAATGCACGTGTAATGCACGGCTATAACGCTGAACGAAACCGTCAGAGAAGACTGTTCACGTCCTCTACTTTTCCTTGTTCAAGGAGAAAGCACACGACGAGCTCTGTAACAGCACACTATTGTAGGAACCTTATACAGCAGGTAATAGTAGGAACCTTATATAGCAGGTAATAGATGAATAAAGTGAACATGTAGTGAACGCTCTGTCTCAGTGACGGTGTGCTTACAGCGCAGACTTATGTAATTTGGTGTAAAATTGAAGTTTAAGGAGAAACCGATGGTATCGTAAAACAGCTGTATGAAGTGAATCAAGTAGAAATCACAGCCTCTTTTACACCAGACAGATTAGCAAATTAAATGCGTCATCTCTCTCTCTCTCTTTTTTTATTTATTTATTTTTTTTATTTTTTTTAACTAACTGAATGCCTGACCTAATCAGTGAGACACCCAGTGTGTCACACAGCTGGTTACAAAACAAATGAACAGTCAGCTGTCCCATTACTGAGGGCTGTGTGTGTGTGTGAAAAGGCTGTGATTCCTCCACTGTAGAATGTAAATGCTAAATCTGTTAGTTAGAACTTACATTGTGCACTTTAACCTCGATCATTGTTTCATTTCACATCCCCTGCGCTGGACATTTAAAGAAACTGGCCATCAGTCCTTTTCTCAGAGTTACATATATTTTTATATACTTATATATTGTAATATTAAATAAAACAGAGTTAGTGTTTCAAACCCAAAGTTGATTATTTCTCTATAACAGCATGTCTCAGTGTCTTATTAATCTCATCCCACGGAAATTTGCCAACTCTTACATTTTTATGATTATTTATTAAACCATAATTTTCAATCCATTTATAGTTGAACTTCAAGGCTTAACGTAGTGAACGTCCAGTCGACAAGCTACGAACAATTACATTGATACAAACCTGTGATTTGCCTTGTAGCCAGTACTACTGTCCGAGCTGCTGTTATAGAACATTCATCAACACCCTCCTGACCTATCAGGAAAAGGTCTAGATAAAAGATAAAATGTCTTTCCGATAGTTTTTAAAATGGGATCATCTTTATTATTTAGTCTGAGGTCATCCTCAAGTTTCACAGAATATCTTCTGAGCCGATTCTCCAGCAGTTACGAAGCTCTCCAGGGTTCCGTCCTTATTGTGTTGCCGTCGTGTGATGTGCTTGCTCGCTCGCGCGTCTCACCCTTTACAAAATACATCCATCCAGTGTTGTTTCTCGTGCATCCTTACCTTTTTTTTTTACATTACCTGCATGTGACATCTCACCTCACCTCACCTCACCTCACCCCACTTCCCATCCCTCTTTCTTCTCACCGTGTGCATTGGGCCGGCATGTGATGGTGGCACTGGTTGTGTTTTCTTCCTCTCCCCCCTTCTTTACTAACAGACGCAGACCAGACGGGAGCATGCCCTCCTTAAGGAGCTCGAGCAAAGTCTGCTCTTTGAAAAGACCAAAGCTGAGAAACTCCAGAGGGAGTTAGAAGACTCTAGGGTAATGGTATCTCTCCGTGTGCTTTGCCCGGGTTGCTCAGGATATTTCAGGGCCGTGATGAAATTGTAAAGAATCCTGGCTGCTCATTCAGTGCCTCGATAAATCAAATGAAGAAAATTTGAACCCTCTTAGGTTTTACACAATTCTCTACACAGATGCATTTTGGGCTACAGTTATTTACTTACGTATGAACGATTTTTAAAAATGCAAATCCTTTCTCTAGCCATTCCTATTCAGACCTGGGGCAAATCCGGACTCGAATAATAATATACTTTTACCTAAGAAAACTTCTACCTTGATTTATCAGCAAATCTTAGTGTTTTAGAGACAAGCAAAACTTGTTAATTGACAATTAATTTATCACAGAAGTACTAAGGGTGGGCGATAAGACAAAAATATAATATCACGATACTTGAAGACACTTGTATTTGATGTCTACAAGATTAGTTTAATTAACACTGAAAACGTAGGAAGATCAAATTCTAAATTGTTAACATTTGACAGCTTTAAAAATGTGCGAAATCTGGTCATCAAATCAAACGTTCATCAGAACATCAGCTGTATCCAGAGTTTGTCATTTGTCAGAGTTTGTATGAGTGCCATAATTTCTCATAAAATTTAGATCATCATATTGCCTTGCTGTAGTAAGCATAATGCATAATGTTAAATATATAAACGTGTGTTTAAAAAAATAAGAAGAAAAACCCAACCAGAATGTACAAAATGAATAAGAAACTGATCTGGATTAAATGATTTCTCGCTTTACTTGTACTTGTGTAATATTAATGACATTCATTTAAATGGGACCTTTTAATTTCACTTAATGTCACGAAGGCTAACAAATCTTGGTGTAAGGCAAAAGATAAACAGAACAGCTTAAAAAAAATAGCTTTACATTTTGTTGTAAATAAAATTCCCTGCCAATTTCTTGATACCAGGACAAGCATCTGTTCTGAAGTCACATACATTACATAAAGTAGTTAAAAATTCAAACGCAAGCTGTTAGCATAAAGGCAAACGGCTGTAGGTTTGACCGAGGTCTGACTGGGTTACTAGATTGTAAAATTATACACAGTAGATTTCGGAAAATTGTAACACTAACCCTGTCGTATTTTCAGGCTAATCAAGATATTAACGCTAACGACTAGGAAGTTTTTGTGGGGCTGTTTCTCACACTCCTGGCCTGAAATAAAATATTCTGCTGATTTAGGTTAATGAGGATATTTGTTTCCTCTGTATTTTAGCCCAGTTATGAAGTTTGTTTTAAGACTTGATCAGTCAGTAAATCTGTATTTGCCAGTTACTAGAGCCTCAGCAAGTAGTCTGTTGGTGGCAGCACTGAACTGATCCCCAGACCGTGTACTTCCTGTTCCCTTTTAGATAGTTCCCTTGAATCCTGCTTTGCTAATGAACTTTGGTTTTGGTTGTCAAGAGATCACAGCATAATCACATATGCTCACACACACTCCTTTTTTTTTGTTGCAAATTTGTTATTTTTCTGCGAGACTACTGCTTGTCCCTGTCTGTAGGTTGCTACAGTCTCTGAGAAGTCTCGCATCCTTGAACTGCAGAGGGACCTTGCTTTGAGGGACAAAGAGGTGGCTGCCCTTCGGCAACACTTGGAGGCCGGTCCTGGACAAGCAACTTCTGCTGGGGACCCGACAGCTCCGGTCCTCCAGGAAGAGCTCAGTTTGCTTCGTACCCAACTCTCCTCCCAAGCTGCTAGCCATGAGACAGCACTAGCTGCCTTGCGTACAAAGCTAGAAGCAGAAACAAAGGCGCATTGTGAGGCTTTGGCTCAACTCCAGGCCTCTTCGGCACTTTTATCAAGAGATAACGAGCAGCTGCGTGCCCGATTGGCCGAGGCAGAAAAGGAGAACGCAGATGTCATCGAGCTATGGCGCTCCAAGCTAGCTTCAGCCATCACTTCTCATCAGCAAGCCATGGAGGAGCTTAAGGCCTCCTCAGGTAAGGGGCCCGGAGACTCCCAGGCAGCCGAGCTCAAGTTGCGAGAAACTTTGGAAAGGCTAAAGGTGGAGCACAAACTACAACTAGAAGAAAGTCTAGCTAAGCACACTACTGAAGCTAAGAGGTGGACACAAGACGTCGACGAGCTCCGGAAACAGCTGCATGCCGTGACTGAGGAAAAGGAGCGTCTGGTGGAATCCCTCCGCACTAACCTAGAGAGTGCGGAGGATCAGCACCTGGTCGAGTTGGAGGAAGCTTTGGGCAAGCTACACAATGCTGAGATCAGGGTCAAAGAGCTAGAGGAGGACAACTCTAAACTGGGACACCAGGTGGAGGAGAAATCTCAGGAGGTCCAGGACCAAAACGCTTTAATTCAGTCGCTTCGCTCTCAACAGTGCCAAGGTGACCAGGAGGTCCAAAGTCTGTTAGCTCGAGTTGAGGAAGCAGAGAGCAAGGCCCGCGTGCAAGAGGGAAAGGTAGGCTACTTGCTGACAGATGTTATCACTAAATTATTTAATGGTCAGCCTTAATTGGTTGGACGTTTAATTGGTTGGACCCTTAATTGGTTGGAGGTTTTTCTGTACACTCCCAATTCACATTTCATGTGTTCTTATGCTTTTCTTAAGGTCACTGAGGTGACCTCCATGCTGGACAGCAAGCAGAAGGAGCTGGATGGACTGCAACAGAACCTGGCCTCAGTGCAGCAAACCAAGAGCTCGTTGGAGCAAGAACTTTCTGACTTGGTATGAGATTGGTTTATTAGCAGCGGTGGGTGGTTTGGATGTTTCATATGTGGAAACGAATGAAGCATCTGCAAATATTTTCTATCTGGCGCTCTGTAACAGTGGCTCTTGGGTGTAATCATGCGAGCTGTATCAAATGGTGGTGGACAAATCAGTAGCCAGGCACATTTTGTGTCCCGGTTATTAGTATTTAGTTTGTAATTGCTTGGATGGTGAGTAAGTTCATTGACCAGAAAAAGAAGGAAAACAAACTTTTTTGATTTTTTTTTTATTTAGTTATGTTTAAACTTGATGCCCTTTACAGTGGTGCGATTCACCTCACTGCTGTAACTAGAGTTACACTACACTCAGTGGGTTTCCAGTGGGACACAACCAAAACATGGGACTGGTGCTGTTTTTTTTTTTTTTTTTTTTTTTTTTTTTTTACTTATTCAGTGGGATATCTGTGTAGAGAGTGCCAGTGTAGCGGGTTTTTTTTTTTTTTTTTGTTAAAGGTCATGGGTCCCTGAGAAGCTCAAATAGGACTGGACTTTCTGTGGGTTCTGTTGAAAAGATTGCTTAACGTTGTCGTGTTGTTTGTGCCGAAGTGTTCTAGCTAGTCAAAGGATGTCTCTGTATGTACATTTTATAGAAATTGTACCTCTTTCTGTATCTTGTATCGTCACTGTGACATGAAGTTACTTTTGTTTTGTAGAAACATAAAGTTACAGCATCCTTGGATGAACAGTCGGCGTCTTCGCAAGCTGTTAAGAGTAAGTGTGTGCTTGGATTTTTTATTTTTTTGGCTAATAGAAAATTATAGACTGCCAGGAGCCAAAATGAAAACAGGCTTGCCATCTGAATGTCTGTTTGTGTTAGATTTATGATTGCTAGCTAGAAAAAAAAAGGGGTTAATTCCGCCTTACGCTTTGAACGATGTTTAAATATAGACTGCCGATAATGAAATGTAGATAACAACACCTCAAGCTTTTCCTTGCAACTCACTGCGCACCCTTTTCAAATTATAATTGAATTTGCGATCTTGTTTTTTTTTTTTTCCCTCCAGAGTTACAGGAGACGCTCAGTAAAAAGGAGGAGCAATGCACATCTCTTTCCAGCGAATCCGAAAAGCTCAAGATTCAGCTGTCCGGTAAGATCGGTCAAAATCCTCAAACTTTTCCACTTGTACGTGATCGTCCAACAAACTGAAACTCTGTTATTAAGCTTGTTTTTTTTTTTTTTTTTTTTTTTTTTAAATTCTTCTCAGGTTTGGAGGCAAAGCTGAAATCAGGCGAAGAGAAGCTTGAGCGGCTAACCAAAGATAAAGCGAAGCTTGAGGACGACATCAGTGAGCTGATAAAGTCATCTGGAGACAGCTCGACTCAGCTGACCAAGATGAATGAAGATCTCACTCAGAAAGAGAGGTGCGATTTAATACACCGTCACACTCGTGCATGTCGTTTTAATAACTTTAGATGAGCAAGTAGTTCATTGCTCACAAAAAAACAACAACAAAAAAAGATGGATGTTGAATGAGTGACAGGATAGAGTCGAATATTGTAACTGTCCGTATGTATTAGCAAAACAAAAGACAAATAAAGATGTCCTTCAAACCCCTTAAAGATATAAGGAATCTTAAGGGGATATAAGGAATAAGAAAGAAATAAGAAGAATTAGAAATGCAAAGATCTCCCAGAATGCTCTGCTCTTGCCATGGTTTAGGACACTAACTCCTGTCTAACAGGGTTTTTGGCTTTATGGTTGTCCTCGATCAGAGGTAGTCAGACTTTTCCCCCCATGACTCCCACGTCCTGGTTGTTTGACAACTCTTTGACATTGTTTTTTTTCCCCCAGTAGGATGCGTTTAATGAAGACCGAACCACATTCTCTAACATGTAATACACACATGCATGAATATTCAGAAGAGCAGGTGATGTGACCGCATTGCAGGAGAGCAAAGCGTTTTAAATGACTCACTTATAATTACCATCGGCGTTATTTGTAAAGTGTTAGATTTTATATTTCGTTCTAGGCCTGTTTGATTTTTTTTTTTTTAACCTCCCCTTTTTTTTTCCTTTTGGGCAAAAAAACAAAAAGTGCCGTTTTTGACTCTTTCTGGCTGAAATATTTTGGTGACATCCCTAATAAATAGAATTTTTTTTTTGGTTCTTTTGAAATTAATTTCTTCTCTTCGGGGCAAGTTGACACACATTAGTAACTCCATTCACAGGAGACTCGAAGAACTTCAGAATCAGCTTTCGGAGCAGAAGGAGTTGGTTGCCCGGTCTGAGGAGAGCAGGAGTCAGGAGCAGGCTCGAGCGAAGCAGGAGATGAAGGACACCAGCGAGAGACACCAGGAAGAAGTTACCAACCTACAGGAGAAGATCGGACAGCTCGTAAGAGTCAGAGTTTTCCTGAAGTGTAGTAGAGTTTAAGCAAGGTTATAACACGGCACTGCTGAGTTCTCGGTTCTGAGAGGTGTTGATGAATTTTCTTTGACAGCAGCTCCGACTGTAGTTCCCGCCGTAAGGTAAATCACAGATTTAGAGCAATGCGCTTGTTCTCATGTTATTGTTTCCACAGCAGCAGCTCGTGTTCTGTTTTTTTTATTCCTCCTCTGTAGCACAGTTTGTGTATACGAACAGCAGTTTCTTCACTTGCCTTGAGGATGCTCGAGGAAGACTTTGCCTTGTCTTTCACATTGTTGTGCAGGACAAGAATGTTGAGGAGACTCGAGCTAAAGTTCAGGAAGCCCAGGCCTCTGGAGAGAACGCACTTGCCAGTGCCTTACAGAAGCATGCGAAGGAGCTCCAGGAGCTACAGGGTCAGGTTGAAACAGCACAACAGCAGCTCTGCCTCTCTGAGGAGAAGTGCCAAAACCTTAAAGCAGAGGTGGAAGAGTTGGCGCCCTTTAAAGAAAAGGCTCAGGTATGAAAGAATGTGAATATTAGGATATTCGCTTGTATATTGATATTCATTGTACGGTCTCTCTGATTCTGGCTCGATTCCATGAGACAGAAGAGAATGTTGAATTTGTTGTGTATAAAGAAACGACGTTGGTGTGAGCCAGCTCCTAAACAGGAAGCAACCTGAAACACTCAAACCCAAGAAATGAGAAGCTCAGCAGAAGGAAGGCAGGGTGAAATGGCAGACACAGATAAGCGGACCTCTCTCTATGGCTCCCAGATAAATGCACTAGATCCCTCGGTGCCTGCTGCACTCTGCTCACGTTGTGGAGATTCTCTGGTTTGTGTGTTTTGGCAGCAAACCAGCAAACCACTTTAGGTTGGAAACGGTTTGTTTGAAGCCACTGATAGCATTAGTTTCCCCACATTTGTGCTGTATGTGCAGTATACACAGCATACAGTGATGTATTTTCACTTTCATTTAAGCCCGTGAGACGTGGGCTAGTAGTGTTTCGGAGTTGGTGGTAGATGGTGGCGTGTGGTGCTGGGGTTTGTGTGGGTAGTGTACCTGCTTGCATATATAGCTCTCATGCAGTCATACATCATGATTGTACAGCTTATGGCAAGTGATAACAATGTTATAGTGCAGTGGGTCTCACAGTGGTGTCTGGGGACCCCTGGGGCTTTGTAAAGCACTGTTTTTATACTTATTAGTCTGTTTGACTGGTCACTTGAATTAAAGTAATTTAACTGAAAAACTGACAAAAAAACGAAAAAATAGGTCTATGGATAATGTTTACTTGGACCCTATGGCTGAATTATACTCACTTTTAACTACGAATACGCATGATGGCTGCCATATCGTTTGGTCACTTGGAGCATCGTTTGTTCACGTCCTCAAAAACGAACACTAAGCATCTGCGTTATGCAGTACCAGTGTGTAGTGTGGGTGGCATCGCGCCATGTGATACTGTGTTCACAACTTACGAAATGAACTCGTATACTTATGGACTGTTTCAGATCGTTACTGAGTACTAACACTGACCAGTTTTCCTATTACGGTCAGTGTTTGAATTTTCAAAACCTCTCATGTAGCTTTCAAACCTACCAAAAGGTTTGTTTTGCATAAAAGTCTTCCGGATTTTTTTTTTTTTTTTTAGATCAGTAACATATTTTTGAATGTAATGTAAGAGTTTTTGATTCGAGGCACAGATCACGACAGCAATCACGATGACGGCAGAAAGTGCGAAAGAGACAGAACTCCGCAGTGTATTTAAAAATCGCCGTGCGTGAAATCGCTGAACATTTTACAGTCCGACCAGATGGACGGAGATGATGTGGCTCTGACGTGCCATCTCGGTTAGTGTCGCTTTTAATCCTTCAGATGCACGTAAACTGCACAGGTGAGTTTGTGAACGAAGCTGCTTACATCGTTGCTGCTCCTGCACGTACACGCAGAGTCAAAAGTCAAGTATAAACCAGCCTTAATGGGTTCTGTCTGTCGGCGGAAAGTTCTGGAAGTCAGAATCTTATTATACACATTTGAACACAAGTGACATCATCAGCGCTTGATCCGCACCCACCAGAGAAAACTACAAGTGACACGAGCGACTTGTCGCTTGCTAGCGCGAACCTCGGGTTAGGAGGAATGATGATAATGGTAAGCACATCAGGTGTATTCTCGTACACTAGGTTCTGTTTGCTGTTTTAGATTTTAATCCTTGTCTTTATATTTTTCTGAATTTAAAATTCAGTTGCGATGGCAACTCTTGTATCACTTCTCATTGACTCTGGGATCCTAGGGTTAGTCAGACACTGCTGCTCAGTCTGAATGTGCTGCTGAGAAAGCAAAGAAAGCTGTTTTTTTTCTTCTTTTGGATTATTGTGAGAGATTTTTTTTTTTTCCCTTTAAAACACCTTGGATTGTGGATTGGCTGCAGCTGGATATGCACAGGCTTTGGTGGACAAGTGCAGTGCTGGAGCCACTCATCCAGTTTTAGTGTTCTCACATCACCACTGGGGCCGTGTTGGTTTTCACCTTGCATGTTAAACCTGATTTATCTTGCAAGTCTGTGGTGTTTCTCACCTTCTCACTCTATCACTCCTGCTCATTGTTTGGTTGGTTTACTACTCTGTTACTAGCTGCTCGTCTCAGGGGCTTCCTTCCACCGTGGACACCTTGCGCGATATGGGTTTGATTTTTATTTTCCTGTATCCACTAACCCTAGATAAGAATTATAGGGTGGAAAAAAAAAGTGCTGAGATTTGCAAAATACTGTTTTTAATGTAATAAGGATTGTCAGTATCTGGCCCATTTTAGCAAAGGCTAAGAATTTAAGAGTTCATTTGTCCATATGTAATCAGATTGTGTAATTAAAGCTGCATCATTATGCAGAATGATGGTCGCTCACTTTAGCTAGGACAACTGACACACAAATAGCCGTAGAACTTTATTTCTTATTAAATAGTTCTAACAGAGAGTAAAGAAACTAAAAACTTACTAAATAACACATTACATCATATGCCTAATTAGTTTTAACAGAGTTGCAAAGAGTTCTAACAAAGCCATCTTCACGTAAATTAGTGCTCTTCATACACGTGGTGAGGATGTTCATGTTGATTAAATTCATCTTGACACTATATACATACCTCGTTTTTATTTATATATACATTTTTTTTCATTGTCGGAGATTTTGGAACTTGTGATGTTGCTTCTTTTTCCTTGTTTCCTTTGTTCCTGCATTTTTTTTTTTTTTTGCATCAGGGTTTTTATTTTGTTTAATCTACATAACCTTCTCCCTTTCTTTTTTTCTCCCCCCCCCCTCACTCAGTCTCTCACTGCTGAATTGACTTGTTCCATGCAAGGGGCTGAGAAGCTTGCTGGTGAGGTTGGCGATCTAAGGTTGTTGTCTGAGCGTCTGTCTAAGGAAAGGGATGATGTTCGTGCTCAGACGGAAAATGCGGAAAAGCAAATTTTAGAATATCGCTCGAAGATCTCTAGCCTGGAGGAGGTTCAGAAGGATCTCTCATCAAAAAATGATGAGCTAAAAGCATCTAACGAACAAGTAACGAATGAAATTAAGGAACTGCGTTCCACCAATAAACAGCTGCATGAAGAAACGTCATCTCTCGGCAATGAGAGAGAACAGCTTTCCAAAGACGTACAGAATGCAATACAAATCCAGGAAGAACTGAAAGCTGAGATTGCAAGCATGAAAGAGACTAAAGCACAGCACCTTATTCAAGTAGAAGATCTCGAAAGGCATAAAGCGGAGCAGCAAGAGGTCATACTGAAATATCAGCAGGAGCTTCAGCATCTTGAGAAAAATAGTGCAGAGCTGGCTCAAAAGCACACCAAGGCCTGTGAGGATAGGGATAGGTTTCAGGAGGAGCTTAGATCCTGTCAGGAGGAGCTGCAGTCCTCTAGATTGCTGTGTGCAAAGAATGAAGAGCTTCAGTCAAAGCTGCAGGCTGAGAAAGAGGAGCTCTCTGCTAGGAATGCTAAGTTGCAGGCAGAAACCGAAGTTCTTCGTAAAGAGAACGAAAAGATGGGTTCAGATCTCAAAACTGCCATTTCGGATAAAGAGTCTCTTTCGGCTGAAAAATCACAACTTCAAAATCAACTCGATGCCATGAAGACAACACTGGAGCAGTTCAGCAGGGACAATGCTGAGCTCCAGGCCTCCAAGAACAGCTTTGCCAGAATGCTTGAGGAAATCAAAACTAGCAGGGAGGTCACAGACTCTGAGAGGCTTTTACTCATGGAAGAGAAGGAAAACCTCCTTGAAACGCAGAGGAAAATGTCCTCCGAAAAGCAGGAGCTTGCTAAACAAATAGAAGTGCTGGTAGAAAAGTTGCGTCTCAGTGCAGAAGAAGCCAAAGCTGCCAACGAGAAGATCCAGACCGACACAGCAGCTTTTGCTCAGGAGAAGCAAATGATGAACGCAAAGCTCTCGGAGGCTGAGAAGACTCTTCAAACCCTTGAAGAGGAAAAAATCAGCTTACGATCTGCTCTCGAAAAGCGAAATAATGAACAGCAGCATTTGGAACAAGAAATGAGCAGCTTGAAGGAGCAGTATGAAAAGGAAATATCGGAAAAGGCTTCTGTCTTAGCAGAGAGAAATCAGTCGGAAGCTGACTTATTAAGTGAGAAGACCAGTCTGAAATCAGAGTTGGACAAAATGAAGCGGATAAACGAGCAGATAGATTCAGAGAAGATGAAACTGAGGCAAGATAATGATGATTTACGGAGTCTTCTGCACAAAAAGAGCTCTGATGTAGAATCTCTAGAGAAGTCCAGTGTCGGCTTAACTGAACAAAACCAGAAATTACAGCTCGACTTGGATCGCATGAAGGAAGAATATGCACAAAATGCTGATACCTTTGAAAAGGAGAAGATTTCCTTCAACAGTGTGATAGAGGAGCTCAAGAAGACAAACAGTGATCTGCTCCAGAAAGCTGAACATCTTTCAGATCAGAACAGATCACTCTCTGAGGCCAAGAACACCTTGGAAGTTCGTCAGCAAGCGCTAGAAATGGATAAGAATGAATTGTCTGTTGTTAAGGAAAACCTCTCTAAAAAAGTCGAGGAACTAATGAATAAGGTTATGGATTCGGAAAAAGAGAAAGCCAGCCTTTTGGAGGTGAAGTCCAAGCTCGATGGTGAACTTGTGGCCATCAGGACGGAAAAACAGAAGGCAGAAACGGAACAACAATTACTTAGCACCAAAGTAGAGCAATTATGGAACGCTTTAAATGACATGCGTTTGGAGAAAAAAACAAGTTTGCAGAACCTTAACCAGACTTCGGTTTCCAGTTGTGAAAAAATTGAAGAGATATTCAGTGCGCTTCAGGAAGCCAGTGAAGAGAAAACCTCTCTCGCCAAAGAAATTGAGCTTTTAAAGACCCAGCAGAAGAGAAGTGATGAAGACAGATCAGATATGGCTGTTGCAAAAGAAGTCCTCACTTCCAAAATTGCAGAACTGGAGAACACCACCACGTGCCTTGCTAAGGAGAAGACCGAACTTCTGGAATCCCGCGCATCTCTGGAACAGGAAGTCCTGTCTCTTCGTCAAAGCGCGGAAACGGGTGACAAGAAGTGCTCTGAGTATCTGATGAAAATTGAAGAGCTGAAGCAGTCGCAGACGGCGTTGGACGCAAAGTTGCAAAACCTTCATAATGACAACGTTAAGCTGGAGGAGCAACAGCAAGCTGCGGAAAAGCAGGTGACGCTTTTATCCAAAGCCAAGGATGAGATGGTCTCCAGCCTGGCCGCAGTGCAAGCTGAGAGGGACGCTCTGCAGGCGGAAAAGGAGGAGGCCAACGTTATGGTGACCCAACTTGAGGCCCGAAACAAAAGCGCTCTAGCAAAGCAGCTCGAGGTATTCCGCAACTAAAAACAGGCTCCTCAGACCTAGTGTTGCACTTGTGTAGTTCAGTTGCTTCCTGCACACTCAAAGGCTTGCCTTGCTTTGCCACTCTAATCTCACCCTTAGTTGTTTTCCTTAATATGCATGTTGCTAACTCACTTCAATTGTCCTGTAACTGCAAGTAGGTCAACCAACCACGTCTTTGTATTGGGGCTGAGTCGGGATCCGTCACGGACGAGTTCAAGGCAAATCTGTAACAGAGCCAAGCCCTTAGCACGTTCCTCTAGACATGTTGAAGGGCGGAGAAGAATGTTGGCGCAAAATGGATAGAATCCTTTTTGCAGGTTATAAATTGAGAGATTGAGCAAGTAGCAGTGGCCCGTGACCAGGCTCCTGTTTATAGTTCCTAAAGGGAAGTGTTGAGGACAGCATCATGTTAATATTTCATCAGTATTGCAGTATATTATTTGTTAGATTCAATTGGAAGTATAACAGAGGTGCCAACATCTACGGCAGTATTATTCACCATTTCTTGCCCCTGTGCCATAGCGATTATGGGGAAAAACCCTAAAACTACACTTTCTGCTTTCTTAGTTAAAGCAGTGGTCAGACCAAATGTGAGTAAAAATCACCGAAAGGAAAAGCCAGTCCACCGAGGGGGCGAGGACACAGGACATGAAGTCTGCGCAGTTGCTTTTAATAGAGGTTACTTTTTGCTTTGCGTGATTTTTATCTAGACTTTTATCTAAACTTGAATCTTGTGAGCCAATAGAAAACAGGAAGGCAGTCAGTTTAAAAAAAAAAAAAAAGCTGCTTATTATTAAGTATCACAACTGACTGCCTCGCCGGCTTCTTCTTTGTTGCAAGTTTGAAATGAAAAAACCTAAAAAGAAATGATCTGTTTCGTCCCTCCAACATACACTAGGGTTCTTAAGGTAAAATTTCATCATTTTTTTTTTTCCTGCTTGGAGTTCATTAAAGTTGGCACCTCTGGTTCAAACTGTTATAGTATAGTAGGATTAGCTAATTGTTACGAAGTGTTACACCAAGCCATATTACTTTTATATACTAGACAACATGAAAGAAGGTGGGCTAGAATAGTTATTAAAGTGTTAATAATTAAACACGGGCAGTTCTTTGGTTGCTAAAAATGCTAGGTAAGCATAAAGCATAAATTCGGGCTATATTTACTACAAAAACAGCCAGTGAACTATCAACGCATTTCACATTCATGAGGTTAAGATAATAACGGTAATTAAAAAGGTAACGCGTTATACACCTTGTTAATAACACTTGTTAAATAATATATAATGTGTTAGTCTCAACAGTAGGAGCAGTAGGGGTTTGATTTTCCTAATGCATGGCCTACTCATCCTCATAATTATATTCAATTAAGCACATCCTTTTCAGGCTGTATTTGATTTGTTCAGATCTGGTGCAACAATAACGGACGAGATTTTTGCATGACCCGTTAATTCACTGACTAAACACTAATCTTTTCTACACCCTTTAGATTTGTGAAAGCTTTAAAACTGAAGACAATATCTAAAATTCTAAAGGCATGATTTAAAATTTGCTGCAGAAGTTGCACATTGTTGGTTGGAACGAGTTCCTCTTGGCTTCTGTAACAGTTTGGATTGACTCGCTCTCTCTAAGCCCGGTATCATCCCACCTTTCTGAAACGTACTTTTTCCCTCTCACGACGTGTTCTAGGCTGCGGAGAGTGCTGGGCACACAGCACAGGCCCTGGACACACTGACCCAGGAAAAGCTTGCGTTACAGAAAGAAAAACTAGCAGCAGAGGCACTTGTCCAGGAGTTTAAAAATGCCAAAGAAGACATGCAGTGTCAGGTGAGTGGCTGGTTGAAGCCAAGGACCTGGTAAGTGTCATTGGTCTGATTGATTTCTGCAGAAAGATGTATGTGGAAATTGGACAGTTGTGCTTTGACATTTCTGTAAAAAGTAATTATAATTGGCTCATATGTCAAAAGGGTTTTCAAAATGTGTGTAACAAAGGTCAGATTTCAGACTGGTCACTGTGTTTCGGTTATTGTCATTGTGTTTCAGATGATTATTTTAGGATAATATCGAACCTTTAGTCAGTTGTCAGTTTGATAATATCAAGATGGCACAGAGGCCGATGCCATTTTAGACAACTTTTTATATGCCGTGACATCACAGGCTCTTATAAATAATCAATCGCTATTAAACCAACTAAAAGGTCCAGATTTAAAAAAAAAACAAAAAAAAAACAAACAAGGAAAAAAACTGTCTGCTGTCAATCACAGAGACTCTAGCCAATCATGGGATGTCTGTGAGCTCATGTATGCAGAAGAGGGCAGATAGTGTTTTCCTCCGAGTGTTTGTAGCTGCCTCGTGCCTGAGCGTGAGCAGCAGTCCGAAAAGATGTGTGTCTTAGTGGAAGCGCATGCTAGCCTTTTACCCTCCCCGATTGGTTGAGAGCTGAATAATTTACATAAACGCATGTGACTGGATAAACTACTATCTCTGTTACAGCATTTATCAGTCCACACAGTTGCTCTATCACCTATAATCATAAATGAAATAAAATATTACCAAAATACCAAGATAAATAATTAGAGATTACTACTAGTATTGTGGGCATTCTTTGCATTACTAGGCAATAACCTATTATTCTAATTAAAACTAGTTATTGTGAATTAAAATAACAGTGGTGCTTTACACCTTATGCTATTTTTACTTTAATTTCTTCTCTTGAAATGCTGCACAGTTGTATAAGCCTATATTCTCCTCATATCATCTCTTTGCCAGTGTCGCCTCTGTCTCTTTCATTAGAGATCGAAACCTACGTCCAGATTTATGTAAAGCTGCTGTGTGACAATATCTGTTGGTGAAAACTCAGTACAAAGAACGATTTGGATTCTATAAGCTGAAATTTATTTATTTATTTATTTATTT
>CM075026.1:3731554-3734054 GCA_037576675.1 Pangasius sanitwongsei | reverse complement strand
AACGCCAAGGTTAACACACACCTGAGCTAAAGACAGTCAAATTTTTCACACATTTCAAGTTACCATTTTCAAGTGTCATTTTTGGGTGTCTACTTTATTTCAAAATAATAGCTAATGACAGATTTATTTCATCTTTTATTTACTATATCAGATTTTCAGTGGGGCAAAAGTTTACATTGTTAGTATTTGGTGGCATTTAAACGCTTAACGTGAATCAACCTCTTGAAGTAAACTTCCACAAGCTTCTCACTATATTTTGCCCATTCGTCCTGACAGAACTGGTGTAACTGAGGTTTGTGCGCCTGCTTGCTGACATCCTTTTTCAGTTCAGTCCACAAATTTTCTGAGGGATTCAGATCAGGGCTTTGTGATGGCCACTCCAGTACTTTCAATTGTCGTCTTTATGCCATTTGGTTACAGCTTTGCAGGTATGCGAAGGATCATTGTCCTGCTGGAAAAACCCAGGCTGATGTCTAGTTTTTGCTTTAGTATTTCTAGACAATCCTCCTTCCTCTTGATGCCATCTATTATCTGAAGTGCACCAGCCTCTTTTCCAGCACACATGCTGCCACTCCCATGCTTCACAGCTGGGATGGTGTTCTTTAGGTTAAAAGCCTCACCCTTTTTCCTCCATCCTGAACGATTGCACCTTGCAGCTGAATCGGTGGGAAATGTTAAACGATGTTCTCAACTTAACTTTGGAAGTGTCTTCAGACTAGAAGTCTGCATCGGGACTGGGATCCTGCAGGACCCAATAAAAAAAGACGTGGATGTTTTTAAATCCCTACTTCATAAAAATAATAAGTGTGCCAACCCCAGCCACTAGGGGTGCACAGGTTAGTGCACTCTCAGCGCC
Organism: Pangasius sanitwongsei; assembly: GCA_037576675.1. Lineage (NCBI taxonomy): Eukaryota > Metazoa > Chordata > Actinopteri > Siluriformes > Pangasiidae > Pangasius > Pangasius sanitwongsei. Next base: position 3,733,198 of record CM075026.1, on the reverse strand, counting down.
GGTCCCAAGCCTGGATAAATGGGGAGGGTTGTGTCAGGAAAGGCATTCGGTGTAAAGCCTGTGCCGAATCAACATGCGCACAATGGAAGGTGATCCACTGTGGTGACCTCTAACAGGAGCAGCGGAAAGAACAACAACAATGTGGAACAATCCGTGTTCATTTCCAGAATGACCACTTACCAGTAAATAAAATGTTCGCTTCCCAGCTCACTCATATACTCAATCATGACACACATGGTGGTTTATAGTTCAAGCCTTGCCTATGAAGTATTTAGTAAACTAAATAGAATTAAATAGGGGACTAAACAGGTTGTCTATAATTAGTAATATATTACTTAGTGTAACCAGTTACTTTTATGGCTTTAAAACTAACTGATTGAAATGTTCAGGTTTATTTGCTGAAGCCCAGAAAAAAAAAAAAAAAAAAAAAAACCACACAAGAAAAGCTGCACTTCATGGTTTTAGCCACAAGATGGCGCCGCTGTGGTAACAGTGCCCTGTTCACTGCTTCGAAAAAAAACACGAGCAGAAATTCGAGATAAATAATATATAATATTAAATAATATAATAATGAAATAATAATTTAAAAAAATAATTAGAGATAAGTCGAAAAAAAGACGCCTAGATATCCGAACGCGCTAAACCGGAAATGAAGTTCGAACTACAGGAAGTGCGTGTACATGGCGCCAAGTGTGAGATTGTTATGGAGTTCGCTCGGAGAGAACAGTGATCACGTCTATAAGGATTATATTTACAGGGCATTCCTGCGAATAAAAGTGGAATGTTTCGGTAGTTGTAGTTGTAATGTGTTTGTATGAGGGCGCTGAACAGCATTAAAGCGTTAGGCGGTGTTGTGTTTGCTGGGGATACAGTGTTAGAGTAGAGAGTGTGGAAAAGGGCAGAAGCCGAAGTGCGCCATTTTAGCGGATTGAAGCTGCGCGCTGTTTACTGTCATGTGGAATAATGTCGAGCTGCTGCTCAGTGAGGACTCGAGCACGGTGCGGCTGTGCGGGGAGCAGGAGCCCGCCAGCGCCTTGTACCAGGTGGACACTCTGCTGAAAATCTCCGCCTCGGAAAAGGTAACGAGCCTCATCAGGTTTCTGACATTTTATCCCTCCATTCATCACTGGAACATTCAGTAAAAAAAAAAAAAAAAAAAAAAAAGACTGTAAACTAGTTGAAGCTCTTTAACCTTCATTGTCATGTGATTCTTGAACCAAAACATCACTTCAAATACAAATAATTTACTGTCTGCAGCTATGAAAAATACATTACTTCACAATTCACAAAGGCATTTCTACAAGCCAAGATATACAGTCAGGTCCATAAGTATTTGGACAGTGACACAATTCCCAACACAAGTCAAGAATACTCTGGAGGAGGGAGGTGTATCACTGTCAAGGTCTACAATCAAGAGACGCCTTCATGAATGTAAATACAGACGGTTTACCTCAAGATCCAAACCACTGGTAACACTCAAGAACAAAAAGGGCAGATTAAAAAAGCTCTGACCAGTTCTGATGCAAGATTAACTTGTACCAGAATGATAAGAAGAGAAAAGTATGGAGAAAGAAAGGAACAGCTCATGATCCAAAGTATACCACATCATGTGTCAAACATGGTGGAGGCAGTGTTATGGCATGG
>CM075026.1:3706724-3725077 GCA_037576675.1 Pangasius sanitwongsei | reverse complement strand
ATATATGACCGTCATGATTTATATGTACGACTATGAATTTATATATATATATATATATATATATATATATATATATATATATATAAGAATATAAGGATGGGCAGTATAATTGTTTTACCTGTTGGGACAGGCGATGTTGCTGCTCACACTGTGCGAGAGCTATTATTACCTGATTCGAGTGGCAAAAGATCTCACAATAGGTCTGTGAAAAAACTTGAGACGCTTGGACTTAGCAGTGATATTGACCAATCAGGAAGTAGCAGATATTAATATTAATAATTCTTCTGTGATGATTGCTTCATTTCAAATCCATTGCGGTGGTGTTCAGAGGCAAAATTGTGTCGCTGTCCAAATACTTATGGACCTGACCGTATGCTTTTTGTGTGTGTGTGTGTGTGTATCCATACAAAGCAGTGCTGAGGGATCAGCCTTGGGTTTAGTCCTGAGATGCTTCACAGAGGCTCTTCCAGAGAACAGGTATGATTTATATACTGTTTTTTTTTTTTTTTTTTTAACGCAGTCTAGTTCATTCCGTCTCTTCCACAGTTACACTGTAAAGTCCACTTCTGTGCCTCTCATCTGCAGGCTGAATAGGCTGCTGTACAAACACAAGTTTGAGGAAGCTGAGAAGTTTGCGATAGCCTTTGAGCTCGATGTTGAGGTAAAAAAAAAAAAAAAGAACCAGCTTTTGAAGTTAAAGTTCTCTCGGGCTTGTGAATTTGAATCTTTTTTTCTGTTTTTCCACATCGTTACAATTCTTCTGATGTACATTTCTACATTTATCAGGCTACATTTCACAAGGACCTTTTGGTGTTACTCAGGGGAAAATTTTTTTTATCCTCTTCTTTTTCTAGCTGGTGTATAAGGTGAAGTTGGACTTTGTGATGGAGAAACTGGCTTTAGTGTCACTCAATGATCACGGTCATGAAGTGGGGACGAAGCTTGTCGAGGAAGCCAAAACAAACCTGATGAAGATTATGGTACTGTCTTAAGATGCATACATACTTTCCCAAACAAGATAATTACACCTGTGTGCATACTGTATCTGTATCTGTGTGTGTGTGTGTGTGTGTGTGTGAGTAATCCTGTCAGATTTCTCTGTGTCTAAATTCTGACCAACAGCCAAAAAAATGACCAAAAAGGAGGTTTTGACCAAAATTGGCTGAAAAAAAACCAAAACATCTGTAGGATATGAATAATGGTGCATATGAACATAGACCTAGTTGTCTTATGTATTATTTTTCAGACGTGTAATACCCCCTGCATGTGTATATCGCTCTTTTGTCCCCGCCAGGACGAGCAGTACGTGGTACAGTACTGCCTCAACGCTTTCTGGCCCACACTCGCTACAGCTGAAGAGATGCTGAACTACGCCGCCAATCGCTTCCCATCATCCCACATGCAGTCGGCTCTGGCCAAACTCGCCACCTTCTGCGGCCTCTACGGCTCAGACAAGTTTAAGTACGTGGCGTTATCTAGTCCTTGCACGCGTGGGCTGGGATTAAATGGCCAGAAATCTTCCAAATCAACAAATTCGACACTCAAAATGTCAGAAGTCTTTACGTCAGTATGTTGCAGATCAGGTCTATAATGTAAAGCACATTTAAAGAGTGAAGTAGTTTAAATTATTTGCCCCTTTCTCTTGCTAAACACTTGATGTTATCACTAAATAAAAATGCATACAGTATAGATATGTATTTCATGAAGATGGCAAGTATTGTATGATATTTCTGCCCATCCCTCATCCACATTCATTGGGTTAGTGAAGTTGTCTCCTTCGCTATGGTTAGTGGCGTGTCCTGGATCGAGTTCCTGAACAGCAGAGATTACCTGAAAGAGATCCTCGCACTTCTAAGAGAGGGGAACCTCAGCAGGGCGCAGTACCTGTGGCTCCGACACGAGGTACACCTACACACACACTCTCTTACACGTGTATATGTATATCTGTCAGCTAGGAACGTGCCAAAATTTCAGAGAAAAAAAATAGCCTGAAATGCTGAAGGACTTCTCCACTGTGGGTTTAATACACGTCTGGAAAACACCGTTTTTGAAAAGATGATAAGTTCCAAAGAGAAAAGTATGATGGTTCAGTTTATAGCGAAAAAAGATTCTTGGAAAAACAGATAAAATACAGTAGCTGCTGTGTTTTTGTAATTCTAGTCTGTCTCTGTTTTTTTTTTGTTTTTGTTTTTTTTTTGTTTTTTTTTTTTTGTTTTTTTTCAAATTGGATTTTATATTTAAAAAAAAAAAAAAGCCCGATTTCGCTTTCCAAGTTCTTATGCTAATACCTAGCACTGTGTATTCGAGATTTTTAAATTGAGTAATACTGAATCGTGTAAAGGTTCGTTAAAAAAAGTCTTTGATAGATAATGACTTCATTTTGATCTTTTCAGGCTGAGTTCGTGGGAGAGTTTAACGAGAACTCCATGCAGGCGTTGTTGAGCTCCATCCCGTCAGACATCCCGTCTCAGGAGCTCTGCGTCTGGTTAAAGGGTGTGGTGGTGCCCTTCATGTGGAGAGTGCTGCCTAAAGGACAGGTGTGAGAGATGATGTCCTCTCAGTACTGTAACGTCAGTGTCGTATACGGTATCTGTAGCTACGTGTAGCTACGTGAATAAGGACTTGCGCTCATTTCCTGGAAAAGTATGATGCAGTTAATGACATTTAAAAGCTGAACATAGAAAGGTTTGAAGAATTCCGAGTAGTCTCTTCTGGGTCTGTAAGTCTTTCAAGGTTAGAACCCTTGAACTGTCACCTACTGCTTATTGCGATAATTATTAAACACACATTTGACTCTATAATGACTATCTTTTAATTAGTGTGCCTGGTTCAAGTATTCGCTATTGTCAGGATATAATAATCTGCTTACGCTTCCTCGGCGTTACAGAAACATTGTGAGAACAACAACGTTATTGTGCATGTCAGCACCGTAACTGAGTGCACGTTAACCTGAGGTGTGTGTTTACAGAGAATCCTGGCCAGATGGCTGGAGCTGCGAGCAAGAGATCTGGAGTTGACAGAGAAGGTACGAATTCATCCGTACAACATTAGCATTCAAGTTGCTCATTTGAACTCGGCAAGACGTCGTGGTTTGATCTTGAATAGATCTTATTTTTCAGATTGTTATTTCCCTTTCTTTCAGAATGGCTGGCCTCAGAATGGACTGATGCTCGCTGAACTCGGCCTGCCATCCTTCTGGATGTCCACAAATCTGGTGCAGTTTTTTTTTTTTTTTACACTCTCTTCAAAAGCTTAATGGTATGAGCTTAAGAGTTTATTCGATAGGACATGATTCAGTGACTCTGGTACAGAACACATTTAGTAGTTATTATAAACAAACCTGTAAAACCAGCATGCGATGAAGTCCACAAGCAAAGACAGAGCGTTCTGGAGAGGTTAATGCAAAGAGCAGCGGTGGCCTCCACAGTACATGTGATCAGGTGGAATTTGTCTGTTGCAGGTTGAGGACTATAACACAGAGGAGGTGGAGCACCTGAAGTCACTGGTGGCAAACCTACGCCAACTCTGTGACCTCTACACCAAATACAACTGCCGTCTCTCACTGTCCGACTTCGAGGTGGTACGTAAGCGATGTGTTAGTACTGACCGTCCTCAGGTCTGTCCTCAGCGAATTAACAGACCTTGACCCTCGGCCCTTAACCCTCAACTGCTCAGCTGTAGAAATAAAATAAATGTAAAGCCATTGCACTTCTGTACGTCAACAGCATTAAGCCGAGGGCGATGGGAAAGGGGGATGGTTTTGTCTTTTATTTCCCCCCTCCACTGTGAATCCCCTAAGACCTTCCCTCAAATATAATGTGGTACAGTTAAGGTTCCTTTAACTGAAATGATTTAAAACGAGAGTTAACATGAAGAAATCCTGAGCTGCAACATCAGCACACCATCAAATTGCCTTTCAAATTGATGATGAAATGAAAGCTGTGTGATTAATTACCAATATTTTAGGGACGTAAAAATTCCAATATCTGATTTATGCTATTTTATATGCACAAAAATTAAGGACAGTTAAATGGCATCTAACTGATTAGTCTGTTTCTCGAGCTCAAATAGTAGAAACTCCTAAAACCGTAACATAACATAAAATGCAAACGCAAGCCACCTGTAGCTGCTGGGAATTTAATTTCAGAAAGTATAAACAACAGGAATCCACAGCTCTGAACTCTGGAACATGAGCACATTAAAAGCACACTGGGGGACTGATTGCTGTAAACAGTTCCTGGGTTATGGAATTAATTCAGTAGTATTAATTAATGAATCTTATTAATTGCCTAACATGCATGAACAGTCAGGTTGTTGTTTGTGTGTGTGTGTGTGTGTGTGTGTTTGTGGACGTGTGTGTCCGTGCTTGTGTGTATTTTGTAGGGAAGTACCCGTAGCATGGCGTTTCTGATGCTGGACAAAGTGCTGGCACCGGAGCTGATCGCAGGCGTGGTTGAGAGCAGCGTGAGGCCGTACGCTCTGGAGCACAGACTGGACATCGATCGCGTCCTGCTAGATTACATCAAGGTACGTTTATTCTCTTTCCTACACGCGTTCTGTCTTCTGTTTTGTTTTTTTTTTGTTTTTTTTTTTAAAAAGAAATTAGCTTTCTATGCCTCAAAATACTCATCGCTCAAATTGTCTCGTTATCAAGAGAGTCACTAATTCTTGAGTTGATCGTAGATCTGTTCTAATTTAAGTTTTCGCTGTTTTTACAGTTTTAGCTATTGTACCTTTTAATTCATTTAAAGAGGATCTAAAGATGTATTTTCTTGATTAAAATAATGTATGTAAGGATAATTGTATGTAACCGTATAATGTAATAGTATTGTATGTCTTTGTAGTACTATATTTTCTTCATACAATAGTGCGATCATTTCTTAAAGTATAAATCGAAACCTTGTGTGTTGTGGTATAATAAATAATTAAAAAAAAAAAGTTCTTCCATTATCCTCAGTCTTTGTTTTTAGGTCGTTATTAATGCGTAGGAGAGCTGACCTGTTTGTTGCGCTGTTTTCAGGACTTGCTGGATTGCTGCAGTTCTCAGATCACGTCTCTGTTCACTGAGTGGGAGGCCAAAGCAGTGGCTCTGGTTCACTGTATGACTGACACTAACGTAAGCGCAGCTCTTAAACCTCCCCCGCATGCTATGCAAGCCTTGTGTAGTAAATGGAAATGCCTCAAGTCGCTTAAACGTACCAACCAAACCAGTCAAAATTCCTCTAAAAGCCAATGCTAATGCAACACATTGCTAGCTGTAACCTTTCAGCACGTTAACACTATCGTGGTATAAATGGTCAATGCCGAACGCTCGTGAACATGAATAATGCTAATTATATCTGATTACGTGTAAACATTCGCGCTGCATCGTGTCCTTCTGTGCGTTTCAGCTGGTGATGGACGCTGTCCTCGAGATCATGTACAAGGCTGTGGTTCCCTGGAATGACACAATAGAGAAGCTTGTTCAGCAGCATCTGGGAAAAGAGCACCCCAAGTACTCATCACAAAACCCTAAAACCCCAAAAGACTAAAAATGGAAGCTGAGAATATACAGATATAAAATGCAGATATGGTTTTTTTTTTTAAAATGTGTGGAACCTACTGTTGTTGCATTTACATCTCTTTACCTGGTCCAGGCAGGAGCTTTTAAAAGAGAGTTATCGTTTAATGGAAATGAAGAAACTTCTGCGGTGTTACGGAATTCGCAACTTAACACTCTCTAACTCCAGAGAGACAATGGTTAGTGTGTCCCCCCCCACCCCCCACCCCCAGCATATACTGTGTGTACATGTCAACACCTTATTTTAATGATCGCAGATGATAATATCCTGGTACAATCCATGTGATGTACAAGTGTAGTATCATCAACCAAGCATGATACTAATCACCTGTGTGTGTGTGTGTGTGTGTGTGTGTGAGCAGATGCTTGTCAGACATATTCTGAAACAGGACCTGGCCACTTCACTGGAAGATTCTCTTAAACTCGCCGAAACCTATAAGCTCAACTCATCTGAAATCTACTACATCTACTGCATTCAGCTTTTGGAAAAGAACGAGGTACGAACTGATGCTGTAATTGTTTATCGTCAGAGTAGAAGTGAAACCTAATATTATGGGGTGAACAAGAAGGGGCCTAGAACAAAACCTTGTGGGACATAGTGCTTTTTAGCCTTTAATTAAAGGCAATAAACTGGTAATACTGTGCTACGGTAATATCATTCTTACTGAGCCTGCTACATCCTGGGTTAAGACTGTATTCTGTATTTATGTGATTATTCTGCAGTACATTCCATGATTCTGTAAAGCAGACTCCATGTATGTCGTACATGTCTGGGGAAATAAATGTTGCCATACTCGGTTTTATAATTCGGATGTCTTTCGTATCTGCAGAGGCACAGGTGTATAGCCGGGCTGAAAAAGCTGCCACCTGAAGAGGCAGAACTCGTCATCGAGCGACTGGCCAGCTGGGCGAGACTCCAACTGCAAAACAAGGAGCAGTTCACTGAGGTTGAATCTCATTGGCTTGTACAAGGCTTGTAGTTATTTTTGTGCAAATGGCGCATAATTTGCAAATTTACTTAAAGCTGCTTTTGGTTTGCAGCTCAAGAAACTACAGATGCAAGTCGCCCAGACGATGGTAGAGGCACTGAAGTATCTGCAGAGCGTTCAGAGAGGTGACAGTTCTGTCCAGGACTAGGGCTCTTCTTTTTTTAATATATACATATATATAAAGTGCCAATAAGGAAATTACTTATAACCATTCTAAATTCATGTGATCCCACAGATGATGCCCTAAAGAGAATGGGGTGTGAGAACAACTTAAAAATGTTCACAGCCATTGCTCACTTGCAGGTACTTAATCATCTCAAGAATATTTTACTTTTTTTTAATCTTTTAAATTCGGAATTAAATCATTCGTATTCTTTTCCTTATACGTGCGCCTCAGGAGGACTTTGACATCTTCCTGACCCCTGAGGAGTACGATGATCCAGCAGTGAGGAGGCAGTTCAATCAGCAGCTCATCACTGCGTACGAGAACACGCGAGCGTGGCGTCACTCGAGGAAGAAGCACCCGGACAAGGCTAGCGCTAAAGAGCCAGACAGCAAGGCCAAAGCGGCAGTGGCTAATGACCCCGATGGCAAAACAAGAACGCTGTCCACCGAGGCTGGACTGCATCGTCTGGCCAGACACCTTGAGAGGACTGAGCAGGAGCTGTGGGCAGACCTGGCAGATCGAGCTTTAGAAGCTGGGAATGTAGAGAAAGCCCTTAAAATCCTCAGGTACGAACAACGAGACACTGCAGGTGCTTTCACACGTACAGCGTTTAGTCCATCTGAATGGAACCCTGTAGGGCTGCACAATCTATCGAAACTAGCGACTTCTGTGATTTCTACACACACTCTGGGACAGTTCCAAAACTGTTAGAGTGAGCTCTTTGAAGGGCTGTAGCCTGTATACATAATGCCTCAGGAATAAAATATGAACCATCTAATCTTTTGAAACTGTCTAGTAGCTTCTTATATAAATGTATAGTCATCTGCATCTACATGTCCACTCACCTTTGACTTACGTGAGACTGACTTTATCCTTAAGTGAATCTTCAGGGCAGTTAGTAAGTCGTGCTGTGTTTTTCTCCCTTTTCAGCGAGCTCTACCAGCACCACCCTAACTCGAGCACAGGCCGAGTGCTGTTCAGCACGGCACAGCGTCTCTGTCAGATGCTGGAGGACAACGTCCCGATGGTGCTGCCCGAAAGAGTGAATCTCCCAGCTCTCATCCACAAACTGGCCTGTCAGGCCATCACCATCTGCCACGCCGGTACCCGTACCTCCATTTTACTCAGAAATACGTTTTTATCAGTCAAGTAGAAATGCTTCATTTGAGGGTTAATCAAATCATTTATCTGTTCCATTTTCCCCTAATTTTTTTGAGCTTTATTCCTTTGTAAACTCTATATGATAAGTCATCATGATCGTTTTTTTTTTTTGGTTTGCTCTTCTGTAGATCTGCTGCTTGACTGTTTGGAATTGTGTAAAAGCACCAGAGACGCCGCTGACGTGTACCGCCAGTGTCAGATCGATGACTACGGCTTTGTCGTAAAGGTACAGTTCCGGCCTCTACCGCGCAGTTGTGTTTTGTGTCTGTATGTTTATTAGTGTGTCGTTCAGCATCCTCTTTATTTTCTCGGCTGCACCTGCAAGGACGCTGTACTGAGTGGTGAGGACGACGCCTACACGGAGACCAGCGTTCAGGACATGTTTAACGAGGACGGCATCGTGCTGGACCCGGTCTCAGTGCTCCCGGTGCAGTATAAGATCACCACCAGTCTTCTGCCGCTCGCAGGTACCTGCATGGTGCCTCTGTGTTAAGCCAGTAGCTTAACATATAGCTTGTGTCCTGAGAGAGAGTCTGATTTCCCAAGGTGATAAAATTTCAATTAAATTGCTCTGCGTTTCCACTTTTGTTGCTTTCTAGAGTCTACATTTTATCCTCTGGGTTGCTCGTGCTTGTCATATTGTGCTCTACAGGAAGGTAATTTACATTTCATGCCACATTAACATTTCTGTTTATTAAGATTGCTTTATAAATTTACTAGCATTTTGTATTTTTAATGATAATGCCAGTACTGTTGTTGTTGTCGTTGTCGTTGTTGTTGTGGTTCAGGTTACTACTAAAGAAGACTTTGTTTGGGGGAAAAATCTATAGGACAACATTATAATATTCATTAATATTCATTAATAAAGCTGAAGTTATCTGTCTTTTTTTAGGTGCTTGTTCACCGTATGCTTCTTCGCAATAGCTGTTGATTGGTTTATCGATTAGTTTCTGATTGATCATAATGATATACTGTAATCTAAGATGGGTGACAAATTAAAGGAAAGACTCCACAGCCAGTCAGTAACATTCAGCTGGAGCCCAACAGTTTTTATTTTTTTATTTTATTTATTTATTTTTTTTATAAAATGTCTACCAGTTTACAGATTTCTACTGGTATCTGATTGCAATTGTTACACCACCCACCACTCCTGCATTATTCCACATTTCACACTTTGGTGAGAACACAAGACACATCTTTCTTTCGGAATCTTCGAAGAAATACTCCTTAATGCTTTCTTGACTCATTCACCATCACTGGATTTCAAAAAAAAAAAAAAATCCGGCTATTCACTAATTCGATGTTTTCCCAGACACTGACTATGTTCGGCCGTTGCTGGGCCCCATGGCCACCATGCTGCAGAGTCTGCAGGAGTGCAGTCAGCTGGAACTGGCCCTGAGGCTGCTGCTGGAGTCGTACGGCAGCATTCTACAGCACTTTGTCTCCAACAACATGGACCTCAGTTTGAGCATGAAAGTGAGCCCTTTCTACATCTAATTCACTGAAACTCAACTTCTCATATTAGGAAAAAGCTTCATTTTAGGAGGGTAAAGTAGTAGTTCAGACCCCCGGGATGCATATGAACACTTACGTTACAGTGTTTCTAATTCATCAGCATAGTAATGAGACTACTGTTTGCTTCATGCAGCTTCAGAGTCTACATATAAGGTTTTAGTCATACAGGCGTCTTTTTTATTTTTTTCCTTCCCCCTCAGCTTCATAGTAGCAGTCGGTTAGCGCGAGATAAGCAGACTCTGGATGCGATCGAGAAGACGGCTCTCTCTTCTATCAGCATGGTTGTGGTGTCTTTATTACATAAGGTGAGCGTCCTGCAGCTGGGAAATAAAGGTGTGAACTGTTGTTAAAACTTACAATAGAAAGATTTTTTTATATTATAGTATAATTAATAATCAACCAATATTCATGTTCAGTTTGGGAATAAGGACAAGCTGTCAAAACAATCCTTCAGCAAATAATTGCTTATTTACGCAAGGGGTTAAAAGTCACCAAAACGTTTTTGATTAGAAAAATTTGTCTTTGGTCTATTTGAGAAATGTAGACATGTTTAATATGAGCATAATATATTATGTATTATGTATTATAGGTCCTGAACTGGCGGGTGGTGGACTGTGACTTGGCCATTGGCCTTTGCACTGTTCTGGGCAAATCTGACGTTCTGGACATTCTGTGGAAAATAATTAGCAATGCTTGGCAAAACTACGACAAGATCATGGTAAGATATTTCAGTCTTCCGTCCAAACTGGCGCCCTGCTTGGTACGTTTTATACTGCGCCAGGGTTTGGACTTGGGATCTGGTGCAGTGCGTAATGGGATTGTATGAGTTGACTAGATATTCTCCACCATGTTCTCAGACTCCAGAAAGGTGCATTAGCAGTGAATAGGTTGTGGGTTTGGACAAAATGTACAACCTTGCATTTATTTATTTATTTATTTATTTGATAATTGAATTGTTCTCCGCAGGCTGTGGCGATGGTCGGAGCCCATTTCTGCTCGCTGTATAATGACCCACAAGAGAAGAAGAACTTCCTGTCTGTCATCACAGATGCAGAGTGGGGTATTAAGCTTGGAAAATTTGGGGTTAGTTGTTTATTTGTTTTCAAGCAAAGTATGAGTAGTCTAGGAGTTTTGGTTGTTTTGTTTAGTTTTTTTTTTTCCTCTGGCTACTAAGAAGGAAAATATGTCAGTGTCCTGCTTTGTTCTTTTCTCAGGTTTCCATTCAGTCTGTGTTCAGACAGTGTTCGGAGAGCAAGAGGAATCTGATTCCTGTACTTGTAAAGAACAGAAACATGACTGCTGAGATCTTGCAAGATTACTGCAGGTGAGCTAACCTGCATTTACCGGATTCTCTGGAGAGCTGACCGTATAAGACACATCAACCGTTCTGCCTGGGATTTCTCATCGGGGTGGAAATACTTCTTAGATATGAAATGGCGGACAAACACGTGACTTGTGTTTTACAAACAAACACTTAAAAGTCGTAAAGACGCCTGTAAGACATATTAAAAGACTCAGTGAATTACCTTTCCTGGATACTATAGATTTCTGCTGTAGAACTGCTGCAGTAACCATAAAGACTGCCTTGTGCTCATCCCAGGAGTCCTTTTCACAATATATCCATTCTGATCATCCCTGAAACACACGTAGCACAGCTTGTCGCATCTGGCTCATTAAGGATCTAAATCTACGTTTCTGTTTCTATAAAGCTGCTTTGTGACAATATCTGCTGTTAAAATTGAATCGATATATGGGACAAGGTGCAATTATAACAAATGACCCTGAATTTCCCCCCCCCCTCAATTCTTGTTGATGTTTTAGAAATTAAAAGCCTGGACAGCTTTTGTAGGATTAATCTCCCATGGGGATTAAATTGCCTAAAAGAAGCCCAAAGACATTAAATCACTTCTATTTAATGCCTATTTTTAGCAGCATTTTATCATCAGCCTTCTGGCAACTCTAGCACGACTTTACTCACTGAGCGCCGACGCTCCATATAAATCAAGGAGAGAATATTATCAGATCTTTTACTGTTAATGTGTGTGTTCTGCAGGACGTATGGGCTGGACAGTGACTCTGCGCTTAATCTCTACATCACCACGCTGCTGCTGCAGGAGAAAGCAGATAATAAGCAGTGTGAAGTCAGGGCCGGGGATTCGGGACTGGCTGAAGGGGACGACGGTGCAGCAGTAGGGCATGAGGATGTACTGGGACGCGCTCTGCGGATCGTTCCTCAGCTGAGCTCCACTGCAGACCTGGTCATCAGTCTGCACACGGCACTCACAAAGGTCAGACCCGGCCACAGCACGCAGGTCACAGACGGAAAAATTGTATTTACCTGATTAGCGTGATGATCATGAGATAAGGTGCTCAATACTTTTTTTTGCGGTTTGCTGCAGCTGAGTCCATACAACTATGAGCGAATTGAGAGGGTCCTGAAAACCATTCAGACTGCAGATGAAAGCACTACTGTTTTACCGCTCAACCAGGTACGTGTTTTTTTTTTTTTGTTTTTTTTAAGTCTGTTTTACACTTGAATTTATTCAAACATAAATGAAACCTGAACTGAAAATAACCTCATAAGACCTTATATGCGGTTATAACTTCAATTAGGTGACACTGCATATGAGTGAAAAGCAAAGGAGAATATAAAAAGGCTGTTTTGAGATTATAGCTGGTCAATTACAGTAAATACTGATTGAGAGATTGTGACAGTTTGGTGAAAAATCTCATTTAATTTAACCTTCCACTGAAGAACAGCTCGGTGTGCAGCAAACACCTGACATCTGAAGACTCTCGGGAAGCAGTTTGACTTTAATTCCTAACGCAAATCTTTCAACTTGTTCCCGCTGCTCGCAAATCTGGTACAAAAACATGAGGGAGAGTTTAAATGGCTGAAATAATATCATTAGAAAAGTTTGTGCTGTCTCGCTTAAGTAAATACTTCATTGAGCTTTGAGGCAAATGAAGGGAGTTTCGATTGTGAAGTGTTTAATAACGAAGTCTTAATGGTCTTCTGAAGAAAACCAGCAAACGTCTCGAAGCCGACTTTGGACCGCCCGTCAGTCATAAATACATAAAATGAATTTGCAGAAAGTGAGGCTGTGGCTGATTCTTGGTTTCTTTCTGATTTTTATCGATGAAATAGTGCAAGTCGATCCCAACAAGTCTAGTTTTTTACCTCTTACAAATCTGTATGCCTGAAATACCCTTAAAACATACTTCAAACAGGAAGGAAGCTACCGAAGAAGCACTATTTCAGACATTTGACCTTGCTGTGACCTTGACCCTGTTTCCAAAATCGAATCACGTCATCTGCTGGTTGCAGTGATAAATCCATATAAATCATATGAACATTCAACCATGCGTTCATGAGAGATTGCGCTAACGAGTACCACAGATGCACGGAAAACTCGAAAGCGTTTGAGTTTTATTCTAGACTCATTTATCCTAGACTTGATTCAGTTATTCAGTAGAGTGAAAACCTGAGCTGGTTTTGTGCCACAGGGTTTATATTTGTCTATAACTTGTGCAGATGATGGGATTGCTCCAGCACCTGAAGTCCCACAGGCGGACTTCTCCTCCCACTGACGTGGAGAGCACGTACCTTCTGGAGAACTCTCTGGAGTCGAATCCTCTCGCCAGCACTCGCCTGCCTTTCCACCTCCTCCTCCAGACTCACCTCTACTTCTGGAAGATTATTTGTGAGTATTATCGCAAGGGCGAGGTTTGCCGTTGGTGGTTTGAATCTCGATATCGGGGTATTTTAAGATTTGGAGCAGTACAGTGCAGTAAATATCAGTGGGTCTTGTGGTAAAGAGGGTTAAGAAGTGAAACGGAGTCCCACTCTTTGCTTTTTCGAACCATATCCTGTGAGCAGTTTCTCGGATCTCCCTGTTCTTGGTAATATGGCTGTTCTCACTCTGGCAGAATCGGGGCTGGAGATCGACAGGGTCATGGCAAAACCACTTCTTTCAGTTCTTTTAGTTCTTTTCAGACTATTTTTTACATTTTGGATTATCATCCTTTAAGCTTTTTTTTTTTCCGGGTAAGTTAGACATACGTTTCCATTCGAAAACCATGGCGGATGCATACCACTGTATTTCAGCTGCCATTTTAAGATACCTTGAAACTACTAAAATTGATCAATTAAAATTAAATCAATTCAGTCAATCAAAATGAAGCAATTACGTAAATTCGTCATAATCCGATAATATTGTCACCTGATAATTGAACTGTGGCCTAGTGACCATTGTTATACTTTGCGTTAGAATTGTTTTGTACCCACTTTTGCATTAAATAATTGGCTGTTGTGCCTTGTTTGGTTTTTGTAGTGTAGCTCATGGTTTTTCTCCACTTTTGTGTGTTTTTTCCAGCTCCTGAGCTGAATGAGGAGACATTACCCACCCTACTGCTCATATCCAAACTCATGAAGGTAAAACACATGAATCAGCGAGGAGGACAAATTCAGCGTGTAATGTACAATCTAGATGCAGTTCAGAATATCGCCATAGTTCTTAACAACGACGTCGGCCGCCGTTTGGCTTGTTAGCGGTTTTGAATAACAGGAATAAGAGTCTGTACGCTTACACAAATAGTTTCAGTGGCATTTGAACTGTAATGTAACGTATCTCTAACACAGACATGATTCATAGGCATAAAATCTAGCTCCTGGTCTAGAACATTCCTGGAAAGCTGCAAAACCTATATTACCTATATACAGTATATGAGGAAGAGCACTTCAGGAATAAATGTAGCGGGTGCAGCGAGCTTCTCATATCCAGGGGTTGACAAATGATGAATTAAGTTAAGATTAACTGTAGGCCAGCATTCGCTTGTGTTTTCTTTTCCTCTCACACCGGAGCTTTCACTTGTCCGCTGTTGGTCCAGTAGAGACACTGATATGGAAGTGTGTGTGTGTGTGTGTGTGTGCTGCAGTCTATGACACACAGTAATAAAATGAGTGTAGGTTCACCTAATAAACTCAGCTCAGTGTATATTCTCATGATACTTCAGGTTCGTCCCTTTTTTTTCCCACCCCTTTCCCCTCAGGTTAACCTGGATAAGCTTTACATCCTGACAGTGAACCATGTGTTCAAGACCAAGCTGATGCCTTTGCTGCTGGACCAGACGAAGCGCTCGCAGGCTCACGGCCCCAGCAGGGACACAAACGCTGTGATACAGAACATATTTAAACACGCTCTCTGCATTCAGAACCTGGAACTGGCTGCAGCCACCATGCACAAAATCGCTCAGGATCTTCCTGCAGGTCAGTCCAGTAGCAGAGGAGTCTTTCATTTAGAAAGACTGCAAGAGTCGGCAACAGACCGCAGCTTTTACTTGCCCTGTGTGTGTGTGTGTGTGTGTGTGTGTGTGTGTGTGTGTGTGTGTGTGTTTGTGTGCACGTATACATACACACACTCACATACAGATTTGCCTCTGCTGCTTACAGGTGCAGAGAAGACCATGTTTTTGAAATTCAGCTTGGATCTCGTACACAAATTGCTGAAGTCTGATACTCTACAGGTTTGTCCCCATATGAATAAGATGCTTTATAAAATCTGTTGGATGTTGAAAAGCTGTTATCTATTTTAAAGACAAATTTTTTAAATGACGTCGTGCCACTAAGACAAAGTTTTTTCCACTTAGCTTTGTTAAGATTTAATGTCATGTCATTTCCACGAATACAGGTTTGTCTTCTTTTAGAAGAAGTTTTATTCTGCCTAATTATTTCAAAATATTAGGCTACATTTTGTATTATTTGTATATACTTTTACAGCATAAATGACACCGCTTACTTAATTCAGTTTATCATAATTAGATGAATGCATAAATATTCAATTCTATCTCCTGTTTTGTTCTCTGTATTTTTTTTCCCATCCTGGCTGTGTGCGCGTGTGTGCGCGTGTGTGTGTGTGTGCGTGTGTAGGACGAGCTACGGACGAGGGGAGAGATGTTCACCTCGAAGCTGCAGCTGCAGTACCAGCGGTCAGCCACGGAGAACGCTCTCATGACGTTTCAGCTGGACTGCCCCGAGCTGCTGAAGCTCACAGGCTTGCCCGGCCGTCTCATTGTGGCTCTGTTCGAGCACAGCTCAGTGGTGGAGCGCATGAAGAGTCCTGCTGGACAGACCTACCCTGGTGAGAGCAAAACTCCCCATGCAGACCCAAATAACCAGTAATTACGGCACGCGCATGAATACTCAGGCAGTCACGATTCTGATTAACCGTTTATTAAGATGTACAGTAGCCTCTTTTCTACTGCAAGGCTGAATGGTTATATTGCGGAAGTTTAGGGTTTCTTCTTTAAAAGCTGGTGCGCTGGTAATTTTAAAACTATCATGCGCCTAGGAAAAAAAAGTCAGTAAGTGTGAAATTTTTATGGTGAATATTATGGCTATGAATATTTTGCTGTCAAACTCAGAACACTACAGCGTTCCATTTCCTGCCCGTCTCCTCGAATGCAGCCTCCCTAAAGCATTTTTCCTTTTTGTGGTTTTGATTTTCAAAAAAATTAGAACGGAAACCGAGCAGAAGTCTGAATTTTATTTTCACAAGAATAGGGCAAGAACCCCGTGGACGTTGTGGTGGCCCATGGCGTTTATTAGAATGTGTTAGCTAAACGTAAATAATAATTTAATGCTTCCTATTTCCTATAAGAGTCACGCAGCCCTAGTGTCTTACAAAAGGCTGTTAGAACCGTTTTGAACGACAGAATTTACTCATCGCGTTTTCCGTTGCGCTCTTGTTTGACCAGACATCCACGCAGTGGCTAAAGAGATTGCATCCATTAACGGCGTTGACCTTCTCAAGATCCGCAACATCCTTCTGGAGAAGTGGCTTTGCAAAACCGGGCAGACAAATGGCAAGGTGAGAGGAGCTTCAGTGTTGGGTGAAAACCGAGGAATAATATCGAAATCATATATAATATGATTATTAATAACAGTGATTACGTCACTACAGGACATCCAGTACCAGGACTCTGTGACTGATCTTACTGAGGATCCTGATCTCATGAGGTGAACCAAGAACTCCATTACACTTCCCAGCACTTTTCCCCATCACACGGTTCTCAAGATCAGGAAAAAGGTTTTTTATATACCACACTGTTGTTGTTGTTTTGCAGAGTGGTGTATTTGCTGCAGATGCACCCTATGGATATGAGGGCACGTCTGCTCAGTCCCATCCTGAGTGCAGAGAAATGGGTAAATTATATGCCTGTAGCTTCAGCGTGTATATTATGTCTTCCAGTAATGTACAGTATTAGTATAATTTAAAGGGCCAGTGGGTAAAATTGAAGCTCTGAAGGTCACAAGGTAAAGTACAGTAACACTGCAAACTTATTTATTTATTCATTAATTAATTAAATCCAAGCCCATGTCCACCTCCTACAGTTGCTGATGGACAGTAGTTTTTTTTTTTTTTCTCCCTCACGAGTTAAGTTGCAAACAAACCTTTCGTTTACTGGATGAATGAACTCGACTTTTAACTTCCCAGCATCCATTCATATGATTCAGTCCAATAAATCTAATAAAAAGTAGATCTGGAAAGCTAAGCGTTACGTATATAACCTGTCGTTTGTCTAACCTGCGTGCAAAACCAAACCTAACGTTAACCTTTTTTCGAATTTTCATTTTTAAATAATGACAGGTTCCTTTTTTTTTTTTTTTCTTTTTTTTTTTTAAATTAGCGTTATGAAACGTTCATGAAACAAGTTCATTCCTGTTATCGTTTACGTTTATGGCTGCAGCGACGAGTCTGAATAATCTATAACGCTGACTGTGAAAAATGATCAACGTGGACTTTTTATATTTGACTAGTCCTTTACTTAATAACAGAAATTTAAAAAAAAAAAGCCGAATGTAAAACACTGATAGTTGCATTTAAAAATAAATACATATATTATTTGTATTATTTGTACTTTAAATAGTTTTTTTGGTACTGGGAACAGGGAACGATGATTAGATTATGTTAGAGCAGCTATAAAGCTGTTTGTGCTCTATCCTTTCTGTTATGCTTTTGTGGTTAAATAAAAACATGCTTTTAATCGGTCCTTGTATAAGTTGTTACTATAGAAATGGTAATGTTTTGGAATGAGTGCATTTAATCTTTCTCTTCTTTTCCTCAGCTGTTGGGAGGATCAGGTCTCAGACTGACCTTTGAGCACCGCAGCCGTGCTCTGCTCTGCCTCATCCACGTGGCAGACTCGGCCACGCTGGAGGCTCTGTCTCACACACCCAGAGACAAAGTCAAGTACGTGCCAAATCATTTTCTATAAAAACCACAATACTAAACAGAATGTTTTTGCAGTTTCCTCTTAAATTTCCCCTCCTTGCAAACACCTTCAACTCCGTCACAGGTACTACCTGAAGTGCTACGTGTACCTCTCTCAACTGGAGGCCCTCAACATTCCCTACAACCTGGAAAGGTTTCTCAGTAGCCCTAAAGAGGGAATGATTAAGGGCTTGTGGAAGAATCACAGCAACGAACCTCAGGTAGAGAGACGCCTCATTTTCTTCAGGTCATACATTAGTACATTAGCAAGGGCTTCTCTGTCGTCTCTCTCTCTATAAAGTCCATAATAATAATATCATTTGCTCATCAGTTTTTTTTTGTCTTTACTCTGTGTGTGTGTGTGTGTGTGTGTGTGTGTGTGCGTGCGTGCGTGTGTGTGCGTAGGCTGTGCGTCTAGTAGCAGATTTGTGTTTGGAGTACGAGGTGTACGATACACAGCTATGGAGCGGCGTGTTGCAGAAACTGCTGGTGTTTAATATGGTATGTCAAGTTTGTTTACAGAGTTTACTACTAGCAAGCAATGAGTTAATAATTTGAAAAATACTGCATACTGGTTATATGTGTAGCTGTTACTGTTCATGTTTATATATATTTATATATATATATACACTATATTACCAAAAGTATTCGGTCACCCATCCAAATGATCAGAATCAGGTGTCCTAATC
>CM075026.1:3640726-3697659 GCA_037576675.1 Pangasius sanitwongsei | reverse complement strand
TTCCTACATAACAACGCGGGGGGGTGTGTGTGTGTGTGTGTGGGTGTGGGTGGTTGTGGGCTTTGTAAACAGGGCAGGATGGTTTCTCGCCGGTGTGTGCCACATACAGTGTCCCCCCCCCCCCCCCCCCCGAGTATTTATTACTCAAGTCAAAAACCTGTTGTTTACATATACACATTATTATTATTATTATTATTATTATTATTATAGAATGTAAGCAGTACCAAACCCATACAAATGGTCAAATGATTGCACTTTGTTGTTATTGAAAACTAGCCAGCTACATCCCAGTTCCGTACTATACAGCATTTCAGAACACATCCATGGCAACCCTGGAGAACCTCCATCCATCCATCCATCCATCCATCCATTTTCTAAACCGCGTATCGTACACAGGGTTGCAGGGAGCCTGGAGACTGTCCCAGGGAGCAGACAGGGGACACCCTGGACGGGGTGCCAACCCATCGCACACACATTCACACACTACGGACAATTTGGAAATGCCAGTCAGTCTACAACACAGGTCTTTGGACTGGGGCGAGGAAACCCCCAAAGCACGGGGAGAGCATGCGAGCTCTGCACACTATTTAGTATGTTAGTATACAACTGAGAACTGAGAACCATGGATACCCAGAGAACACACACTTTTTTTTTGGTACAGTATGTAGTACGGATAGTATTACTACTATTTACAGCTCTACTTAAAGTTGATTGCAAACATTTGCATACCCTATAGGTACAAAAAAAACAATTACTTTATACAAAGACATTTGTGTGTTGGCAGTGTGCCTTTGTTATCACAAATAGTGTGCAGAAATAAACATAGGAAACTGTACTTTTGCTTGTTGCTGTGGTGGTACCTTTAGTATGTAAACCTTTAAAAATAATTTAAGGTGCTGAATTAGACCTTAAGGACCACTACTGTAAAATCTAATTAAAAGGTATGTACCACATGCACTTTCCTAGGTGCAAAAAAAACAAGCACCCTTGATGGTACAACACTAGCAGAAAGGAAAAGTACAGCTCGGTGAGTGTGTGTGTGTTATGGTCAAATATTGAATGTTAAGGTATAATAGTGAAAAAATCTAGATGACTTTAATCCTCTTAATAACTGCCTCTTTTATTCTTTTATTATTCTCTAAGTAAGCTTTTGAAATCTGTCAATGTTCACAAGGTAAACTACAAGGTATACAAACTTTTGCACTCTGCTGTACATTGGCCTGCAAACTACTCTATATCTAGAGTGGATATAAAAAGTCTACACACCCCTATTAAAATGGCAGGTTTTTGTGATGAAACTAATTAAACTATGTCAGAACCTTTTTCACCTTTATTGCACAGCTTGCATAAGTGTGCACACCCTTTTCTATTTGGGAATGTGGCAGTGTTAAGAATCAACCAATCACATTCAAACTCATGTTAAATACTAATTATTATGCACCTGCCATGTATTAAAGTGACTGATTAACCAGGTGAGGGTTAGGAAAATTGTCCAAGGCATTGGCTATACCATGGAACGCTGTAAAGACAAGAAAATATGGCACAACATTGACATTGCGTCCCTCTAAAACTAATGAGAAGACCAGAAGAAAACTGGTCAGGGAGGCTGCCAAGACTCCTACAGCAACATTAAAAGAATTGCAGAAAGCAAGTACTAGTTGCTCTCTACATGTGACAGCAATCTCCTGAATTATTCATAAGTCAGGGCTACGAGGTAGGGTGGCAAGACAAAAGTATTTTTTAACCAAAAAAAAAAAAAAAAAAAATCCAAGCCTGGCTGAATTCTGCGGGAAAAAAATGTCCAATTCCAAAACTATGTGGAATAATGTGTTACGGTCTGATGAGAACAAAGTTGAACTTTGCACATCACCAAAAGTACATCATTCCCACAGTGAAACATGGTGGTGGCAGCATCATGCTTTGGCTCTGTTTTTCTTCAGCTGGAACTGGGGCTTTAATCAGGGTGGAGGGAATAAGGAATAGCTCCAAATACCCGTCAATTTTGGCGCAAAACCTTAAGGCTTCTGCTAAAACACTTAAGATGAAGAGGAATTTCACCTTTCAGCAACCTACCAACAAAAGAATGGCTTCAGTAAAACAACATCAAGGTTTTGGAATGGCCCAGCCAGAGTCCAGATCTAAATCCAGTCGAAGCTCTGTGGGGTGACCTGAAGAGGGCTGTGCTCAGGAGATGCCCAGCCAATTTGACAGAGTTAGAATGGCAAAATATTGCTAACTCAAGTTGCAACAAGCTGATTGACTCTTACCCCAACAGATTGAATGCCGTGATAAAATCTAAAGGTGCTTCAATTAAGTATTTATTTAGGGGTATGCACAATGGTGCAACCAGGCTATTGTTCAAGTTTTATTGATTACTTTTTCCCCAAAATGATTCTTACTGTTTTTCACTTTAATTTATAGGCTGAAATTTCACAATGAAGGTAGAAAAGCTTCTGACATGATTTATCTTTGTTTCATTTTTTTTTTACATCACAAAAACCTGCCATTTTAACAGTGGTATATAGACTTTTTATACCCACTGTACGTGCCGTTAGATCTGTTGGTAGCAGACATCCAGTATTTGATAGTTATGTTTATTTTGTAATCCCAGGATAAAAGTGAAGAAGCACATCTCAAGCACAAAACATATCATGGCTGACCTACTACTCCTCTATTCCATTCATTAACCAAATACACAAGCTACCAAATTAAAACTTTAGAGAATTAAGTGTAGAATTATGCACTTCCCCAGACTGCTTTTATCACTTAACTAGTTAAGGACAACTCTAGTGGTCAGGCCTTTGTTTTGGCCCTGAACATCATTTGGATGCAGTGAGAGCCATGTCACAGTGAGGAATGGAAATCTTGCTGATGCTGTTGCTGTCCTCTTTCTGCTCTCAGACTGTGACGCTGGCATGGCGCCCAGATACTATCTGACCTAGCAGGGGTCGGGCATTCAGTGGTATTCCATCAGATCCCTGATGAGGGAGATAAGATACTGAGTATCTCACGTCACCGCAAAAAATAACAGGTGTGATCAGAGATGTGCTGGGCATGTGAAGTGAGCCTTTTCTGTTCACAATCACTTGCTAGCTTTTAAGCTTAGATTTAAAAAAAAACAAAAAAAAAACAGCTATTTCTATTATTTATCACTCAAATAAACAAAATCAACATGAAAATGACTGTCAGTCAAAACATCCCAGTGGGATCTACAGTCTCTATGGTCAAGTCTTAACCTCTTGGCAGAGGCACCCAGGTTTTGGGCGAAAATATTTCCATGAAGTCCCTGGCCCATCAGGCGCACAACAGCCACAAATTATTACTGATCCTCGCCCGTATTTTATAGTGTTATGCTCCAGTGAGTTCCTGGAGATGTTTTTGGAATCACATAAACCTGTGCTTAGAGCTGATGGGTTTTATCCTAAGAGTGCTAGAAAACAAATGCTCATGGCAAGTCTCAAATCTGCCCAAAGCTCTCAGTGGTAATAGCAGGTCCATCAGCAAGCACTGAACCCTGTAGTCTCTACTCTAAGGGCTTGTAAATGCAATAAGATGGAAATGAACGAAGCGTTTAGCAAAGCGCATGCTACTTTTCAGGATAATCCAGGAATTTGCACTAGCTGATGGCATGGCCATGAGAAACTGAAAAAGTGGTTTAATAAAAAAAAAATAAAAAAAATTTAATCTCTGTAAAACGTATTAATGGTGAAAAACACAAGGAAATCAAATGCATTACCAGAATCTTAGAGTCTTTGACCACTATGTTGTTCATATTAGGACATAGTTAATTCAATTGTATTGACTTTGGCAGTGGTGTAGCTTGTCTTTCTGACCACTTTAAGCAGATTTCTAGTTTTAAATTGAAATGATAGCATTTGTATATTTTGCAGTGCATCTGAAAGATCACCCACCTGGACACAGTGTGGGTATTTTGATGAATTTGGAGAACTACCTTTGAGACACTTGATGAATTAGGATTATGCTTTAATTACTGAAGAGTTTCATATTCATCTGAATCTGCTATCGCTTTTACCGGATTCATGTTGCAGGCTACACAGCCTTCTCACTGTCATTCTCTGTTTTCAATTAACCGAGTCTAGTGTTTCAGGATCCATTAATGTAAATGCTACAGTACAACAAGGTTTAATGCTAATGTTAATATATTTTTGCTTTAATTTCTTCAGAACAATGCAGAGGGGTATGTGTGTGTATGTGTATATGTGTGTGTTTGTTTTTTTCATTTTATCATATACACTAAGTGGCCAAATGTATGTGGAGACCTGACCATCACAGCCTTGTTGAACATCCCGTTCCAAAAGTATGGGCATTACTATGGATTTGGTCTCCCTTTGCTGCTATAACAGAGTCCATTCTTCTGGAAAGGCTTTCCACTAGATTTTGGAAATGTCGCTGTGGGGATCTTTGCAGATTCAGCCATGAGAGCATTACTGATGTTGGGTGAGATGTTCTGGCATGCAGTCAGTGTTACAATTCATCCCAAAAGTGTTCAGTGGGCTTGAGGTCAGGGCTTGGTGAGTTTGTCCACATCAGTGGGGGCATCACATCAACTGTCACGCTGGAACAGGTTTGGGCACCTTAGTTCATGTAATGGGATATCTTAAGGCTACAGCATACATACAAGACATTCTAGACAATTGTGTGTGTCTGATTTTGTGGCAAACGTTTGGGAAAGGCTGACATGTGGTTGTGATGGTCAGGTGTCCACATACATATGGCCACATAGTGTATTAGATGCCTGAGCCGTGTTGTGCCTTCTTTGAAATGGTAATCTGTACTAAGACAAAAATTGCTGTGAGGGCTACTGCCAAGAAATATCTTAATGCAAGTGACCTTCAGGGATCTTCATCCGTCTCTCCCTCCTCTCACTGTCTCTTCTTGTTATTTTCTCGCCAAGATTTTTTCTAGACTTACCAAAGGTGACAGCACTATTGTAACTGAAAAAAAAAAGACAAGCAGAAAGGCAGTGGAGTTGGACAAAGCTAAAAAAAAATTAAATAAATAATAATAATGGTCTTACTTATCTAGGCAGATAGTCACAAACCTCATGTAATTTGTTTCAATACATAAAAGTAATGTGTTTACAGCACTGATTAGTGATGCTAATAGAAAAAAAAGACATGGTTTTGTTGCTCTCTCACCAAAAAGCAAGATGCCTCTCAGTTATTCATCTCAAACCATTCAACAAAGTCATATCACTCCCAGAATCTTCAGCTATCTTCCAACATTATCAATTCTGAATGTGTTCTGCGTATTGTGCTTTGATCCCTAAAGCATAGAATTTATACACACAGTCTCAAAAGAACCCTCATAAGACTTCAAAAATCACTCACACTCACTCACTTTACATGCTTTGTCCTGGTCAGGGTCCTAGTGGATCTGGAGCCTGTCCTGGTAACACTGGGAACAAGGCGGGACAAATCACACCCAATGGGACACCAGTCCATTGCTGGGTTCCATCCACATACGCATTCATACACTCTTTCACACCTAGGGGAAGTTTATCATAGCCAATCCACGTAGCTGCGTGGGTTTTTTGGACAATGGGATGAAAGCGCAAAACCCAGGGTAATACAGGGAGAACATGTGAAACTCAATATACACTACACTACACTACACGTTTGGACACTAGAATAAAGGTCACAGATGCTAGTTATAAATTTATATCTTTCGCTGTCTTAAATATATTTTTATAAAGGCTCATGGTTGAAATTTGTTTCTAAGACAAATGCAATGATAATGCAAATGTCTGTGTATAAATTAAATTAAAATGAGTATTTTTATATTTAAAATTAAAGAATTTCTCCAAATAAGTATTCTGACAGTCCTAAAAGAAACCCATTTATTTACAAATGCCATGTTGCAATGGATACTCGTGTTTCTACACACTGTTGTGCTGTGGTGTACCACAAGGATCCATTCTTAGTCCTGTTCTTTTCAACACACAGAGACAGGTGTCAGATTAAGGCAACGGTCGCTCCAGTATGCTGTGGGGGGCATTTCTTGACTGATCACGTTTGTTATGAAACATTTCTAGCCTGATGGGTGGTGGTCTCTTCCAGGATTACTCCGCTGCTATCCACAGGGCGTGAGGGCTCACTGAATGGCTTGATGAGGATGAAAATTATGTAAATCTTAGGCTATTGCCTTCACAGTCACCAGAACCATATCCAGTTGAACACCAGTGGGAGATTGGGGAGTGACTTGTTGGACAATGCTCTCCATTGAGGGAAAATCTTTTAGAAGAACGTTGTTCATCCCTCCAGTACTGTTCCAGAGACATCAGGGAGCACTGAAGCTGTTCTGGTAGCTCATAGTGGCCCAACACCTTACCAGCATGTTATTTTGTATATATTTTCCTTAGGAATATAGGATGTCATATGCTGTTAGCTAATCTGGTTAGCTTGTCAGAGTTATATATACACTCTTACAAAAAAGAAAAGTATCTATTTAAAACGACTTTAGAAAGCTAGAATCCTTAACCATCCAAAGAAACCTGGAGGGGCCATTTTATTTCTAAAAGCAAAGCTACTGTACATGTGTCATAATAAAAAAAAAAAAACATTTTCCCCCAAAGATGTCAACTGGTACAGCCTACTTTCATCTTAGTAATATCACTAATGCGGTGACAATGAGAAACTTGTCCTTGCTTTCATGACAACTAAAATGGATTAATGTAATTCCGTCTTATCTGGCTAGAACCTGCAGTGAGCTTGTCAAAGCCAAGATCTTAGCGGACAATACTATTCTTAACTTCTTGAACCCTTTCACAGGCTTATGTATTTTCTTAGACTTAAACTGAGAGTGTCTATCAGTGACGACTGCTAATGATATTGCATGAGATGGCTAAAATCAGTAACTCGGTGCTACTATCATGAAACCGTTATTGCTGAGCATTATAGCACGGTCTTATAGGCATAAAACTATAAGTATTTGAACGCACTCAAAGACAGACAGGCCAGACCATTCATGATTGCTAATTTTTTAGCCCATTGTTTAAGCCCTTAATCATGCTATGTCCCTTCTGAATAGCAGGCATGGTAAACAGACAAGCTGCACTTGTTAGCCAGGTCTTTTGATCAAGCCACATAAAAGCCTCTGGTTCTATCGATTGTCCCATTGTGGAATTTGTACTTTGATTGGACAAATTGTGGTTAATCCACTTACTTCTATTTTCTCCTCCAAAAACAATTTGTAAACCGAGCGATTGTGAAAGTAATACACGTCATTCCTGTTTTACACCAGCCAGTGAACCTTCTCAGTCACGTGTTCTGGCAAAAAAATTAAACAACACCCTCAATATTAAGTCGGATCCACAATGCTGCCCCAAAACGAGCCCCTTCCTGGAAGCTGCATGTGAAATAAATGATATTATGAAATGTCCACATGAACAGTAGTGAGCCTGAGCCCGTATACAGAAGGTCAAGTATTCTGTTGCATTGGGTTTCTTTCCCCAGTCTTCGTCGGTGCTGTATTCAGATCATTGGTTACTGGGTTGATGAAGGCGCTTTTGCAATTAGAGCCACTAAATGAAGGCTTCTGCTTAATTACACTGCCTGTCTCTGCATGAGTGCTTTATTCGTCCATGATAAGACTGAGAGCTGTGATTACAGTAATTAGGAACACTGGCGGTTCTCAGTACTCCCTCTTTGTCTAACAGCCCTCAGATCAGTGCTCAGCAGTGGCCTCACACTTCACAGTGCTGAGTTACAGTAAATAAAACCCAGGCTGCCTTTCTCAGCCTCTGACACAAAGCTTTATACACATGCGTGTCTTTCCTCCAGCAGATTCCAGCTTAGAACAGAACCAATCCTAGGTCTTTCTCTCTCTCTCTCTGACCTTTTTCTCTGTGCACATTTTCTGTCTCTGTCTTCTGTTTTTGTTTTGATTTGTATTTGATTATGTTCATTTCAGTTTTACCCAAATCAGTATGATCCTGATGACTCGCCCGTTGTAACGAGGGGGCGATTACATGTGGACTTGTGCTCGAAGATGTTTGTATTAGCTGTTTAAGCTGTGTTTTTAGAGACACGTTAGACCAGACCAGATCAGATACCATACATACTCCAGAGACATAGAAACCATCAATGATCAGACCATTATTACATATCACTTCCTTTTGTGTATTGTGTATGTAAGTTGTGCTTGAAGAAAATGCAAAAGATGGAAAAAAAAGTCAAAATTTCCTATGAAAAAGAGGTTGTATTCTCTCCTTTAAGGAGTTTAAAAATAAAACAACGCAACAATCTCTCTCCTCCGATGAGTCTTCATCCTCCGATGGGGAGGTAGAGGATATGGGATTGGATCCTGCACCTATAGGCAGGACAGTACACTTAGCGTTTTGCTGAAATCTTTCTGTTGCGTGGAGGTAGTTCATGTGCCATTGTTGATGAAGTATTTGGCTCCTGTTTGGATGGTTTAAATCCTGAGTTGCATAAAGTGTTGCCTATTTTAAAGCCTACCTGCACAACTGCACTCCGAGTGATGTGCAGAACACATGAAAGAGACAGCACTGTGAAACTGCACATATCGTGATATAGAACACTTTCTATCCAAATAGTCAACAAACCCAGGGCAAAAGCCCTAGCATTTCTTGCGATGAGTGCCACTGTTGTCATAAGCGCAGGCACTGGGAGCATGTGTGTAGGAGGAAACGAGCTGAACTTAAGCAGAGTGGCATGAAATGTGCTCCAAATTCCAGTGCAGCTCAACCAGACTCACGGGGAGGAGCTACCTCAACAGAGTCGGTAGAGCAGGCAATGCAGCTGCTACAGCATGCTTCCCAATCCTCTGTCCTTCTTCCTCCTCCCCTTCATTAAACTTGAAGTGTCCTCTGCGAGAGCTTATCTGCAGCCAATCACACATGACTTGAACAACAGGTGGTATGTAAATATTTTGGTAAATGATTATGAACCTTTATGCCTTTAGCTAGCGGTTACTGCCCGAGCTCCAGTCGTGTTATCACAGCATCTCACTGTACGTTGCCCTCATGGCTGTCTTTTCCCTGTTGTCTTCAGCTTGTGTGATCGCTGTCACCACCCAGAGATGGAACAACTGCCTGGCTGCTCTCACAACTCTTAACATTAGCCTTGAACAGGCTAAAATCACCAATCCCTCAATGATGACTACAATGTCTGATACTCAGGATGAGAGTGAGCAAGTTGATCATGACTGTGTGGTGTTATCTCACACACCTCCTTCAGGCATGTCTGAGAGTCCTCTGGAAAAAACCAGACATGATTTTGTTTACAGATGGCTCAGCACAGATTTTAAATGGATGTTAAGGTCCTGGGGGAGCTTTCTGTTCATCCCATGCGGTGGCTCGTGGCTCATGGCCGTCTCCCTGATCACCACTCAGCCCAGGTCGCTGAACCTGTCGCCCCTGACTAAAGCCTGTGTTCTAGCATCAGGTCTCACTGCTACAATCTACATGGATTTGCAATACGCTTTGGCGTTGTTAATGTTTTTGGGCGCATTTGGCTGATTAAACATGCCTCCTTTGTTTCCCATTTGTTGTCAGCGTGTGAACTTCCAGCACGACTAGCTGTGGTTAAGACTAAGGCACACTGTCCCCCAAATCCAGATGAAGCTCGAGGTAATGCTATGGCTGATGCTACAGCCAAAGTGCCCTGCAATTTCTCTCATGTGCAGCCAGTAAAACCTCTGATGATGGTCCTGACGTCCAGTAGATAGGCTCCTCACTGCTGCAGATGTACTCTGATGCTCCTGGATGGACCAATGGTGAGCATCTGGATTCTACTGGTGTCTGGAATAAAGGTGGAACCTGAGGCATTGTTGCCATACTTGGCCCAATAAATCCACAGTCTAGGACACATGGGTGTCCAGAACAAGGCCCCTCAATTTTCTTCAACATGGTGGAATTTGAAGTTTCAGGCTCATGCATTCGTGGTGCGGTGTTGTATGTTGCGTCACGCTAACAACAATCTCTCTATTTCTGTTCGGTTCTTTTTCTTCTCCACTGCCTGGCTTTGTTGTTTTCACTTTATGATCTACCTTGCTCATTCCATTTTTCCTGTTTTCCTGTGTCTCGGTCTCTGTGCGAATCTGTCTCTCTCGCTCTTGTTCGCACTCCATCATTTTCTGTTTGTCTTTTTCTCCCTCCTCCAGGACTTCTTTCTTGCTCTCTTCTTCTGCTCGGTGTATCTCTCTTTCTCTCTGCTTCTCACTATTTCTTCATTGCCTGTCATCTCTCTTCTGTTGAAGTTCTTTCTTCTTTGCCTGCCCACCTCTCCTTCTTCAAAACATCTCCTCTTCTCTGACTTGCTACTCTATTGCATTGTCTTCCTCGCCCTCTTTCTCTCACAGAATGGAGTTTTTATTCACAAATATACTGTTTGGATGGATATGCACATTTGGCAAGAGCAGTGCACACACTAATAGTTTTTTCTTTCTTTTTTTTAAAATTTTTTTTATTATTTTTTTCTTTTTTACAACAAGCTAAAATCCCATCAATGCAAATACAGTACAAAATTATTTAATGAAGTGGGGCATGTCTTAATGAGTGAGTTTGGGAATCTGGTTATCAGATGGCAATGTGGAAGTATTTTTTTTTTTCCATTTTGTGTGATGTATTATCGGAGAATGTTGAATTCTGATCGTTCAGAAGGTATTGATTAATTTTCTCTAACAACAGCTCTGACAACAGTGTTGACTGCAAGACGAACCTCAGGTTTATATTAATTCGCTCATTCTAATATGTTTTCTCTTCTATAATAACAGCTAGTTCACCATGACTTGTATAGCGAATGGTCCATTTCAAAAACGTGTTAAAAAAGAAAAAAGAAAAACGTATAAACATTGAGCTGGTGAAGTTTTCTGTACGGAGACATTTATTTAACATTAATGGAAGGAGTCTCCAGTGTCAGAGCTTTCTAACAGTGAGAGGTAAAGCTGTTCCTGTAAGTCCACCACGGGAAAGTCTTCAGCTTGGAGAGCTTTGCAGTATCTTGGTAACTCGACAAGCTGAGCTTTTTATCTTATTAATTTCTGCAGAGAGAAAAAAGACAGTCATAAATGACTGTTTATAGCTGCTAACAGGAACTAACCTGTTTCACAGATGCTCCGCAGCATTAAATGTAATTACAAACTAAATAGCTATATATATATAAAAAAAAAAAAAGGTATGATGTGTCATTCTTTGATAAAAGAAATTGTAGCCATTGGCAAATTCTGGCTAAAACACTTCAGGACATGTTTATATACCAAAATAATCAACTTCTGGGTGGTACCAGTAGCTCCGTTTACTCTTGATTTTAAATGATTTTCAAATAAAGGGGTTTTTAAAGTAAGAACACAGTTCGCTCAGACAGGAAGTTCTCCTGTTGTCTTGGTAACACACGCATGGCCAGTTATAAAGGATGTCTGTTTTTTCAGGATTATGTTTTGTCTGGTCAGCTCAATTCTGCCTGCAGGAGCGATGACTCATCACCCACTGAACACTGCAGTAATTCTCCTCTAGACAGTGACAGGATGCCAGCGTTACTGTACCAAACACCATGGAGTCCGATTTGTGCAAACATACCTGACTTGAAAATAAATACCACCATGTCTTCGGAGATAACAGTCATGTGCCCATGTCTTTCTGTCTCCCCGTCTGTCCTGCAGTGTGGTGAAGTTTCGGCGCACGGGCGATAGCACATATTCAGAGTATGAGTGTGGAACGAGGGATCAGATGGTGCAGGTCGAAGGCGGAAACATTGATGCAGGGTCTGTGGCTCTGTCTGATGGAGCTCCAGTACCGCAAGAGTTTGCCAACCCCACTGACGGTACCACAGTATACACTTCTCCTCTTACTGTAAAGAAACAGAACACAAATAAAACCTCCCTTTTGTATTTATAAAGATTAGAGTTGAGACGTTTACTGTAATCTAAGTGCACAATACACAAGCGAAAATATCTTGAATATAGTCACAATTAAGCAGTATTTCATAAGATTACAATAAACCAAATATAAGATTATTAAACCTATTTCTAGATGTTTTTTTTTTCTACTCATTTTAAACCTGAGGTGTTCCAAATACACAATACACGATACACAACTGCACCACCAGGCACATAGAGCAGTTCAATATGCATATATAAGTTGTAGAAAATAAAACTAAAACTACTTAATTAAATTCTGGTCTATGTGTATAGCATTTTAAACAACATCCACTGTCACAAAGCAGCTTTATAGAAATCCAGATGTAGATTTAAACCTGTAATAAACAAGCCAGAGGTGACAGTGGCGAAGAAAGACTCTGTGACACAACATGAGGAAGAAACCCTGAGAGGAATCAGACTCAGTAGGAACTCATCCTCCTCTACAGGTATAGAAGAGTAACGACAAATAGTACGAAGTGTGTAGAAAAGATGTTCCGTATGAGCAGATTGTAAATAAGAGTCCTGGGACGAGCACAGGGCAGTCATTATGATTACACCAGAAGTTCTTAAGGACACGTCTACAGTATCCAGGTGAGATTATCCAGTCAAGCATGGGTGATACTTGGGCAGCTCTTTTCAGGAAGTGTAAATCTGTAGGCGATGCATATGGGACCATCCACGGCAGCAGAAAGTGAGTCACAAGTGCAGAAGTAGAGGATGAGCATTATCACTACGACTCAGGACAAGAGTAAGTGAACACCTAAGCACACCAGGGAGCATGGGTTAGAAGCGCAGCGTTTAGCACGTTCAAGACCTCCCAAAAAGAAACAACAGTACAAACAAGGGCTAAGAAGCAAACAAGACACAGGTGAGACTAACTCCACACAGGTGCTAACAATAATCAGGGGACATGACCGAAGCAGAGCCACAGCAGCAAATGAGAAAAACAGACTTAACAGGAAGGTTACACTGATCGTAGATACTGTATAGCCACTGATTTAAAAGGAAAGAAGGCCAATAATCTCTCAGATGGGACTATGTGCTCAGCCAAATGTAATCAATTAGTTCATATTAATAATCAAGATAAGTTTTGTGCTAGAGCTACAAGACTAATGTAGCTAACAAATAAGAGACATTGATAGCATTTAGCATTCTGCAAACTGCATGCCTAAATTGTCACACTAGCCTCAAATGGTTTTGAGTTGTTCATCATCTTAAACAGATTTGCTTATGTGGTTCCTGGCATGCTGTTATCTATCTATCTATCTATCTATCTATGAAGAAAATCTAAAAGTCATAGTAGCAGCAGCCATCTTGAAGCTGAATCGCTTTCTTCTTTAGGTCGACATCAAACTAGAGTTTGAACCTGAGAGTTTGATATTAGAAGTGATTTAGAAGATAAAGTGTTTCCCTTAAACATGATGTATTGCACAGTGCTAAAATGGACGATGCCTCTGTCCAAATTTCCATTATTCCATTAAATATTTACAGATGGTGGTTGAAACCATAGGCTATATTAGGCACCGCAGAAAGTTGTTTTCTACTTCTGCTGGATGTAGGCTCATTCTTCATCTCTTCATCTGGCTGTAGATACCTTCATGGTGGAAGATGCTGTGGAGGCCATCGGCTTTGGTCCATTTCAGTGGAAGCTTTCTATCCTCACAGGCCTTTCCTGGGTAAGGCTGGCTTCCTTGGCCCTTTTATTATGAGATGTGATGGAAATTCTGAGAGTGTTTAAAGAAAAACCCCCACCCTGAAACACATTAAACATATTTATAATGAAATATTTCTGTTGTATTTAGCAATTCTGGTGCGAATTTATTGGTTGATGCTGTGAACACAGCTGGAAATAGAGGTATATTAAGAACTGGTACTATAAAACCTGGTATTAAAAAGTTGTTTGATGAGTGCTTCGTTTTTTTTTAAAGCGGATATAATAATTCACTGTTCATCGTGCTTCTATGCCAACCTTGTACAAATAATTTCAGTTATCAAAATGTCACCCGGAATTTTAGCAAATTTAAATATAAAGAGAAACTCAAACGACTGCTTAAAAACCTTACATCATGCTGTTATTTCTTGGTCTTACTTTTCACTATGAGCACCGCCATGTTGAAGTGATGTCACAGAATCGCAACTCTTGAGAAGTCGGAGCTCTCGAAAAACTTTCCGAGTAGTAATTACGAGTGGGAGCTGTTCAAATGGCTCTTTCCTACTATGAAAGACACTTCAGTTGGAAACTTCCCGGGTTCCCATTTGGTCATGAATACAGCCAAGATCCCACTGGCATCACTAAACGCAGGTAGTTGAATGGCACTGTGGGTAATATACTGTAGGAAACCAGGAAGTGAAAACAGACCAACATGAAAGTTTATATTAAGAAGTTAAGAATGTGTGCTAAGAAAGTTAAGAATTTCATTATAAAAGAAATATTTGATGCCGTTCAAGATCATTTTATATTTATAAATGTTAATATGCAAGTTGTTCAGGGTGGATTCTTCCTGCTATGCTGGTATTGCAGCAGACTGTTTACCACCTGCTAAAGTGGTTGCAGTTTAAAATGTGTATTTTAATGCTAAACATACAAATCAGGGTAATGTTCATTTTTGTTCTAACCTATGATTTATTGGACTGCTATCAATTTAATCGCTTAACTACTATAGCGTGACACCTCTGTAAGGTCACAGTTACAAAAATAGTGTTGCAATAGGGTGTCACAGTGTAGTAGTGATTTTATGTCGTATTGCTGCGTTCATTTAACGCACATAACACACAAGATTGTGGCGTCGTGTATTCTGAGTATTTTCTGGACCGATGATGAAGGCAGTAATGCAGGCCTGCTGAGTGGTGTAATTTTTAAAAAAAAAAAACCCAAAAAGGTTCAGCATTGTAATATGTTTAATATTCATAATAATTATTATATTCCTCTTTTTTTAATTTTTTTATTTTTTTTTTTTTTAGATTTCATATTGATATTTTAGTGGTGGAAATACAAACTCACAGTGGTTCTCCAAGTGGGAAAGTATGGACTGGGGGTCAGGGATTTTTCCATTTTGTTACAGTGGTGGTACCACTTTAATAGGAACACCTGAATCCCTGTTCATTCCTGTAATTATGAAAACAGCCAATCGTGTTGCAGCGGCATAAAATCCTGCAGGTACGGGTCAATAGCTTCAGTTAATGTTCACATCAAACATCAGAGTGAGGGGGAAAAAAATCTCCTCCGCGATCTCAGTGACTTTGACCGTGGCATGGTTATGAGCTGATGAGCTGGTTTGAGTATTTCATAATCTGCTGATCATCTGGGATTTTCACACACAACAAAGAGTTTACACAGAATGATGCAAAATCCAGTGGTGTGTAATATGTGCTGTGTGTGTGTGTGTGTGTGTGTGTGTGTGTGTGTGTGTGGGGGTGTGTGTGTGTGTGTGTGTGTAGATGGCAGATGCCATGGAGATGATGATCCTCAGTATCTTGGCCCCTCAGATGCACTGTGAGTGGAGGCTCCCCAACTGGGAGGTGGCACTGCTCACTTCGGTAATGATGATTATGATTATGATGTGTGTGTGTGTGTGTGTGTGTTTTCTGCCCTCTTATTTCCTTCTATTTATATTATTCTCTAGTGGCAGTTCTCTCACCTTTTTTTCCCCTCTCTGTCTGCCTCCATTCTCTTCATCTTCTGTATTTCTCTCCTTCATATTATTTATCTGCCTCCCTCTCACTACTTTTTCTTCTCTGTCTGTATATCTCTCTTTTTCATTCTCCTCCTTTTACTTTCTGTCAGTTTCTCTCTATCTTCTCTAAATCTGTTTTTCACTCTTTCATTTCACTCTTACCTTTTCATTGTTTGTCTCCTAATCCTTTTCATCTCTCTTTTTGTCTTGTCTTCGTGTCTGTATTTTTCTCCACTATTTATATCTCCTTTATCTCTCTCTCTCTCTCTCTCTCTCTCTGGTGTAGGTGGTGTTTATTGGCATGATGATTAGCTCTTCATTATGGGGGAACATATCTGACAAATATGGGCGAAAAACAGTGAGTATCTCTAAAATATTTCAAATAAAAATAATTTGTTTTTGTCAATTTTAAATAATCATCATTATCGGGGATGTTTGCAGGGATCCTCAATCGAGTACACTGCTCTGGGCCATGTTCAGAATTATGTCGCCTCGAAATATTTGGTGTTTTTCTTCTTTTATTTCTTCTTGCCTTTATCTATTTTGTACCATTGTCCTAATGTAATATGGAGCTGGAATGGGGAAGGACGGTTTCACAGCTGGTCACCAGCTGCCTGTCAGCCTGGCTGTTATGTGGTCAAAGTGGTTTAGTCCTGCTAGGTGTGAAGTGTCAAAGGGATTTTGTACAGTTGTGCAGTAAATCATTTCAGGAAACTGGGAGTGAAAAAAACAACTTGAAATGTAAGAAAATTCATGTCAGATTTTAAGAACACAAAAAGCAGCTGTTTCTTTTCTAAGAGATGGAGGCTAACATCTTCTTCTTCTTCTTCTTCTTTCGGCTT
Source organism: Pangasius sanitwongsei (assembly GCA_037576675.1). Lineage (NCBI taxonomy): Eukaryota > Metazoa > Chordata > Actinopteri > Siluriformes > Pangasiidae > Pangasius > Pangasius sanitwongsei. The sequence goes on along the minus strand of CM075026.1, from coordinate 3,681,242 downwards.
TTCCCTTCAGGGGTCGCCACAGCGAATCATCTCTCAGATGGAGGCTAATATCCTAGATTAGAAATTGTGGTGAAGGAAAGAATAGAATTTATCAAGTGCCTGTAGAGCTCATCTCTCAACCCTGCCTGCATCAAAACCAAACTAGCTTTTCTCTTCTCCGTGCACTTCCAATCACGGTAATAGTGATTAGCTTCCTCCAGCTATGAGGGTTTTTTTTTTTGCCAAGTTGTCTATCACAAAATTCTTGCCAAGTTGTCTGTATCACTGTTCATAGACCTGGAGTCAGGTCATCTGGCGCGACTCGCCAAAAAGATCAGATTCTTGCTACCAAATGACTCATTTTACAAAAAACCTGGACATTACAGTGCCTTGCATAAGTATTCTTCACTAAAATGGACTTACTCAGGATTACATATTATGAATCTACACAAAATATGAAATCAATATCGTTTGCAAAATTGTTTTAAAGTTGTGATTGCGCAACCCCTGTTGCTGTTGAGCGGAGTTGACCTGTGTGCAGTTAAAGTGTCTCAATATAAATCCCCCTGGTCCTGAGTTTGTTGGAGAACATACCTAAACAAACATTATGAAGACCAAATGTAGAAGAGATGTTTAAATACTTGGTTATGTTGTCTTTGCTATGAAGTACTTACAGTATGCTGTGTGTGTGTGTGTAATTTGATGTGCATTCGTGGAATTGTCCACATCATGATTGTCAGAGTGTGTATCTGGACCGAGGAATATGTATGAATCTGTGTGTCTGTGTGTTTCAGGGTCTGAAGATGAGTGTTCTGTGGACTCTGTTCTATGGCATCCTAAGTGCATTCGCCCCTATTTATGGCTGGATTTTGTTCCTCCGGGCTCTGGTCGGATTCGGTATTGGAGGAGCTCCTCAGTCGTGAGTTTCTGTCCCATTCATGATGTCAGAACGTGGTATTTACAAGAGTGCTGTGATACACTGGCTGGATTTATGTGTCTCAGAGGAAGCACATGCTAGCCCTCACCCTCTCTGGTTGGTAGCTGTCGTGTGATTGGTGAAGTAGCTAGTAGGTGAGAATTGGCAAAATTGGCAAAATGACCAAATTTGGAGCAAAACTGTGTTTAAAAAAAAAAACTTATTTTGATGGTGGTAGCTGCTGTGCCGTGTCATCCACGTGGCCATTCCCCTGCTTTACACATGGGTTCAAAAGTCTGAGTCTGCTTACAGAGTGTGTGTTTAATTCTATCAGATATCATCATTTATTAAACTTATTTTGGTGAATCTTATTATACCACAATGCTGCTGAATTCTCCAGCTCCAGCTGCAAAGTAAATCACAGGTTTATATAAATATAAAATAAATATATTGTTCTAATAGGGTATTGGTTTTATAGTAATGACTTTCGCAGGGACTTTATGCGTAGCATTCTGCCATACAACTAAAGCATGTAATAAACAATTTAAACGAACGTGTTGTTAGTTAACAAATAAAAACATTTAATTGTTATTGTGATGTTTTCTGTAAGGAGACATTTTTTTTTTAACATTTCTGGAAGGAGTCTCCAGTGTTAATTTTCTGCATTTAGGTTTTCTACCACAGGAAAGAATTTTTTGGTATTATTAATTATTATGAAGAGAGACTGGTGAAGGATTGACTGTTTATAGCTGCTGTAACATAAGTGATAACAGGAACTAACTTGTTTTGCATTCACAACATTAAATGCAGCTATAAATGCTTAAAAAGTATATTTTGATTTAATAATGAATAAATCTGTCTGAATTTCGTGTTTGTACATAATTTGCTATATTTTTTCATATTGCCACATCTTTAATTTGATTGTACAGTTTTGTTGTCTCTATGCATTGTGGACTCTCATTACTGCTGTTTTTTTAAATTAAATATGAACACACTTTTCCCTTGTAGTAGTGAATATACTGCACCTTATATTTTTCTGTCTATCTTTATTTATTTATTTATTTTTACATCAGAATTTCCAATACTTGTACACGTTAAATCACCCAAGCTGTAATGAGGAGGACCTGTTTTGTAGAAGTGGAAATATTTGACAACATTTTGATCTACTGCACTTTTTATTTTTCCATTTTTGCAGTGCAATATAATATTTACAGCAAGATAACAACTCTTTTTTTTTTTTTTCTTTCTCTCTCTCTTTCAGAGTGACACTGTATGCTGAGTTTCTGCCCATGCGCTCCAGAGCTACATGCATTCTGCTCATTGAGGTGTTTTATATTGCCCTCGTCGGCTTATTCTGTATCTGTCCCATTAGGACTTTATCTATGTTATGTACATTATACAAAAGTTCAGTATTTAAATTCAATTTTACCTACAGGAAAAAAAATCTTATATTAATTTATATCCAACTAAATTCAAATGGTACCATGTGTACGCTTCTAACACACACACAACAATTAGCATTAATTGCTGTCTTAATACCTGATGACTCAGGCTTTTGGATCTCTGCTGTGGTGTGTGTGTGTGTGTGTGTGTGTGTGCAGGTGTTCTGGGCTCTGGGCACGGTGTTTGAGGTGCTGCTGGCGATTCTGGTCATGCCGACGTTGGGCTGGCGCTGGCTACTCGCTCTGTCCACAATCCCGCTCTTCATCTTCGCCATCCTCTGCTTTGTACGTTCTGCTACTGTGCTGCCAAAACCACTCACATCAGGACTACAGCAGGCACCTTAATTAATGTGTGTGTGTGTGTGTGTGTGTGTGTGTGTAATTTGCAGTGGCTGCCTGAGAGTGCCCGCTATGACGTTCTGTCTGGAAACCAGGAGAAAGCTCTGAGCACACTCAAACGCATCGCTACGGAGAACAAAGTGCCCATGCCGCTGGGCAAACTCATAGTGGCACGCCAGGTAGCAAAAAAACCATCAACTCTATTCTACTGTCATTCAACTCTATATACTGTTCTGTCATGTTCAGTTCTATATAGTTCTGTCATAATCCTATACTTTTCTGACTTTCATTTCTATTATAGTCATAGTGATCCCATCCATTCGTCATAATTTTTTTTTATTCTGTCTCATTTAATTCTAGAGTGCTCTGCGATAATCTGTTTTATACTGCTCTGTCCTGTTCAACTCTATACTTCTGTCCTGTTCAACTCTATACTTCTGTCCTGTTCAACTCTATACTTCTGTCATATTCAACTCTATACTTCTGTCATATTCAACTCTATACTATTCTAATGTATTCATTTCTATTCAGTCATACTGATTCCATCCTATTGACATAAATTTTTATTGTCATTCAGTTCTATAGTGCTCTGAGATAATCTATTCTATATTGTTCGTCATTCAATTCTATACTGTTCTGTCATAATTCTATACTATTGTCTTTCATGTTTATTCTCTTACATTCATTCTATTCTACTGTCCTATTAATTTGTTATTCTGTCATATTCCATTGTTCACTGTTCTGTAATTATTAATTCTATACTGTTCTGTCATAATCGATTCTACACTATTGTCATATTCTATTCTATTCTATTCTGAAAAGCGTAAAACCAGCCATGTCTCATATAACGCACTGGTTTCAAGTAAGACTGCTCCCGTAGGAATATTTATATGTCGTTGTAAAGTGGGTTAGTGTATAAGTATTTATCTTTTCATGTGACTACACCACCATTTCCATATGTGCTGTTCTGCTTGGTAACGTTTTAAGTTCACGCGTCAGACGTGAGCGTGTAAGCGTTTGCGTGTCCTCTCTCGGTCACCCTGCTATTGTAGATCTGCTTCTTTACTGTCTCTCTATCTCCTCTTCAGGAGGACAGAGGGAAGATTAAGGATCTATTCTTGCCTCATTTCCGCTGGACTACAGTTCTCCTCTGGTTCATATGGTGTGAAACACATTACACACACATCCTCACACAGCTATAATTAGAGTGCAGAAAGCTCGCACTCCCTCTAAAACCAGTCTCTGTACAAATACCGTAAGGAGAAAGAGCGAGAGGCAGCTGTGAAGTTGTGTACATAGTATACACTTTATGCATGGTATTCATTTATAATGGTACATGCCCAGGCTTAGTGCAATGACGTTAATTCCCAGTGTGAATAGTTCTCTGAACTAAACCTTTGATTGTTTTCTCTGTCTAATTAGTATATAATTAGTCATGCGACTAAGCTTCAAGTTTTTCCTCTAAAGCTATGCGGAAACTTTTTTTTTTTTTTTTTCCACTAAATATTTTAAGTCTGTTTCACCCAAATCTTTCCATAAACATCTGCCTTAAACTAATCCACGTCTTCCTGCTGCTGTGTTTTGTGACGTAGTGTGACTTAGTGTAATCTATAAACATGACGAAAATGCCTTGCTGAAATGTGTGCACACAATAATATAGCTCCTCTTTGAGCTTTAATTCATAAACATCGCCTGTTACCGCTATTGTTAAAAACAAAGTAAGATTATGTGCCTTAACAATGTCACTTAAGGCTAAAGCGCTGTCCATGAAACATAACCAAGGGGTCTGCAGTGTTCTAATTTTGTTAAAGTGCCTAAATATACAATAGTTTCACAGTTAAAGAGGGTTGCTGACTGTAAAAAAAAAAAACGTGTGAACCCCTGACTTAAAAGAACTGTTGCATATGTTTCAGGTTCTCCAATGCGTTCTCTTACTATGGCCTTGTACTGCTGACCACAGAGCTTTTCCAGGAGGGCGGTGCCTGTGGACGTGAGTCCTGATTTCTCATGATTGACAGCTGATCGTTTTCTATTTTTCGGCAATATTCATTCGTATTATTCAGGACTTTTGTCCGGCTGTTAGTAATCCAGATCAAGCAACAGCAAACTAAGCTTGAGGTTTTAAATGAATGTTAAATACAGCTCTTTGCCTCCCTCTAGAGACTAACGGCAGTAAAACAGAGCCGCGGTGTAACCTGGAGTGCAAGTACCTGAACTCGGATGACTACAAAGACCTGTTGTGGACGACGCTTTCAGAATTCCCAGGTCAATCTGGGAATCTTCCACTGGAATTTATGGCCCTGTCGTCATTTCTTTCTGTATTGTATGCAAATAATATCATGGTGTATACCATAGCATTGTGGAATTCTCTATTCCGATTGGTCAGAAGGTACTGATTAATTTTCTGTAAGTGCAACTCTGACAGTAGTGCCAGCTGTAAGGCTTATATTACTGGCTTTTCGATTACTGGCACATGCCTGCGCAGTGCTGAGGGAGATTTATTCACAGTGAGTGTGCTGCAGGTCTTCTGGTGACGCTGTGGGCGATCGATCGGCTGGGGAGGAGGAAGACCATGGCGCTGTGTTTCCTCGTCTTTTCACTCTGCATCGTGCCGCTCTATGCCTGCGTGGGCAGGTAGATACCGCACATTTACTGTTCTTTATTTCTTTCCGTCCGTCCTACTCATCTAGTCCTTATGTTTGGATTGGCAAGAATTGCAATTATGGCTAATTAAGAAATATAAAAACAGCAAATTGTTGGCTGTATAGCTAAACGTAAATGCCAGCTGTAGTTGGTTAAATCGAGGACTTTTGAAAATGTCGGATGAAAGTTTATTACAAAATCTCTAGGTGTATTTACATTTACTGCATTTACATAAGAATAATATTGCATTCAAATGGCTTCGAAACCTGTCTACTGAAGGAGGTGTGGCCTCTGCGCCTGTGAGTCTATCAAACAGTTCAAAGCAGCAGTGAAACAGTTCTGATTGTATTCTGATTGTGTGTGTGTGTGTGTGTGTGTGTGTGTGTGTGTGTGTGTGCTGCAGGACGTCTTTAACAGTGCTGATCTTTATTGCGAGGGCGTTTATTGCCGGAGGTTTCCAGGCAGCTTACGTTTACACACCTGAGGTACGTTTTGTCTCACACACACATTACACACTCCTTATGTCCTCATGCTTCCTTTACCAAACTTAACTAACATTTCACTGAGCTTTAGCATGATGCTGAGCTATGACCTGAGTTCATTCAGCTCTGCTGTAAAAGCCAACAGGGTTGGATATTGGCTAGTGCAGTGTGGCTTTTATAACCACAGACTCTATCAGTTTATTGTAGTTGTGTAAATGGTATACACAAATGTAAATTTAACTAGACTCATCTAGTTATCTACTAATCTTATCAGTTGCATTTTATAGCCACAAATTCCTTGTTTGTGCCTTTTTGCTTTCTAAGCCCTCTAAATGTGTATATACTGGACACTATATGGCAAAAAGGATATGGACACCTGACCATCATACCCATATGTGCTTTTTGAACATCCCATTCTAACACTGGTCCCCCCCTTTGCTGTTATAATAAGCTCCACTCTTCTGGGAAGACTTTCCACTAGATTTTGGAGCGTGGCTGTGGGGATTTGTGTTCATTCAGCTACAAGAGCATTAGTGAGATCAGGCGCTGATGTTAGTGAGAAGGTCTGGGGTGCAGTCGGCGTTCCAGTTCATCCCAAAGGTGTCCAGTGGGGTTGAGGTCAGGGCTCCGTGCAGGACACTCGAGATCTTCCACTCCAACCTTCTCAAACCATGTCTTCATGGAGCTCGCACAGGGGCGTCGTCATGCTGGAACAGGTTTAAGCCTCTTGGCTCCAGTGAAGGGAAACTGTAATGCTACAGTAATACAAAGACATTCTATACAACTGTGTGCTTCAAATGTTGTGGCAACGTTATAAAATCACATAAACGTAAAATTACTGACTAAATATATGTTTATCTTTTTCATGTATTTCAACCACAAAATTCTATCATTTTACCTGCAAAAGTAATGTTAGAAAATTGCATTCAAAGATTTCACTCCAATTCCATTGAGACACACCAGTGTATTGTCTAAACACAACTACTATTTTTCATTTCATTTTATTTCATTTAATATGCAATAAATAGGATTTACAAATGATATTTTATGTTAAAAATGACCCAATAAATTATTGGTTCATGATAGGAAGTGAGTCCTCAGCCAGGTCTCATCACGTGAGGTAAAAGTCACTCATGGCATTTGAACTGTTCGCTGTTTGCTCTTACGTGGGGAAATAATGACTGAATGATTCAGTGTGTTCTTTTCTATTAACATTTTTGACAGCCAGTTTCTGAACTAATTAGGCTTATGTCCATTTGAATATGGCATTCAGCAACTTGATCAAAGCTTGGCATTCATGGTGTGAGGAATTCATACTTAGCTAGCATGATCTCAGAGATCTTTAGGCAGACTGACTGTTTTTTTTTTACCGGCATGTTAAAGAGCTTCTTTAACCATTATGATCTCTGTAGAAACTGTAGGCCAGATTTAAAAACAACAACAACAACAACATTTCCACATCCTTTTGGTGAAATATATTTGTTTTGTTAGAGTATATTATTGGCCAAAACCCACAATCTAGAATTCAGCTACACTTTTCCCAGACCTTCACACAAATAGAATAGTAAAATGTGCTGCATTTTGTTTTTGGAAATATAATACTCTATATAGTTAAGTGCAGTATACTACTTATTACGTAGTTAAGTCAGTACGTAATGAATGGTACATAAGACGGGTCATTCTACACTTTTTAATGGTCCTGTAAAGGTGTATCTATATATCCATCACTACTGTTAATGGCCCCAGCTGGAATACTGCTGCCAGGAAATTGAGGACAAAGATATTGTATCCTGCTGATAATGATAATGATAGGCAGTAATTAGAATCTCTCTCTCTCTCTCCCTCTCTCTCTCTCTCTCTGTAGGTGTATCCGACAGCGACGCGGGCTCTAGGTCTGGGCACGAGCAGTGGCATGGCCCGTGTTGGGGCTCTCATCACACCCTTCGTGGCTCAGGTGCCCTTATATGATCTCATATTTCACACTGAGCCAGCATAATTGGCTCGTTCTTTTGTCAGATTCACAGATCCTGAATGTCCGAGGATGGATTTACAGCATCTAGCTTGATGTTCTAAGCCGTCACCTCAGGCTAATCAATAATAGTTGAACAGCAACAGTGCGACAATGCTATCATGCACTAAAACACATATTAGACATATTTGATCAATTGGCTTTGACTCGAACTTGCGTTTAAACATATGATTGGTCTTACTATTTTTAATTCTTGGGTTTTTTTTTTTTTTTTTTTTACATTAGTCACATCTTTAAGTAGAATATTGCCATCCAACATGGTTGCTTTTCACTGATGGACAGGGTAGAGTGAAAAGAGTGTGGAAATTCTGTACAACAGCAGATGAGCTACAGTTATTAATTGCACACCTACAAAGTAACCTATACGCTACCTAGATGTACCTGATTAAATGATTCAATGGCCCGTGAATGATTAATGAACTAGGAAGTGACTGCATTTTTGATTATTTCATTCCCCTGCAATACAGTCAAGCCGAATCTCGTATGACATCCTATTCACTACACATGTTCCCTAAGTAGGGTATGTTGGGAATTTGCAGAGAAGACCAGAAGACTTGGAAGTATCTTCAGCAGGATTCTTTATTGCAGAGGAGAGCATCACTCTACAACATCAGAATATGCTGTTTTGCGCTGTAGTCATCAAGTCTAACCAAGGGAGAAGTACATTATAATTTTATAGGCATTCAGTGGGCCGTCCTTAGTGGTGTTGCAAAGGAAGTGTGGAGCTACAGGAGCCTGCAGAGACTTACTTATGTAGCTAGCAAGTAAATCATCACACATTCATCTCAATCTATGATGAGCTGTCCAGGCTTAATCCAGTTAACATTATCTATATCCACACCTTGGGTACCACGTTCACATTTGACTCAGACCGTGATCAGAGAAACAGGAAAACCCATTCAACTGTAAAGACTCAGTCTGACCTAATCAGTCATATGCATATCACTCGGATGTTTCCTATGATGATATGGGATAAACAGAGGATCCGCTGATCTTCAAGTGACCCTAAATTGTGCATTCCCACAGTTATCACATAGCATTGAAAGGCCTGTGTAGTGCACTATATGCCTAATCGAGCACTTATTGAAATGTAGTGCCAGTAAACGCATTTCAGAAATTCTTGAATACTTACATAACTTTTTAAAAAAATTTAATTGAAAAATGTACTGAATTAATTTTAAAACGTGAAAATAAAGCTTATTAAAAGGGCATTTAAAGGCCTCTTTTCCTGAATCAAGCAACACGAGTCATTTGTTCATCCTAAAATATCATGAAAATCTGCAAAACTGACTAATATTATAAAAGTGACTGTATGAGACCTAATGTGGTGTGTGTGTGTGTGTGTTCAGGTGATGCTGGAGTGGTCAGTGTATCTGACTCTGTCGGTATACTGTTGCTGCTGCCTGCTGGCCGCCGTGGCATCGTGTGCTTTACCCATAGAGACAACGGGCCGAGGCCTCCAGGAGTCCAGCCACAGAGAGTGGGGCCAGGAGATGAAGGGCCGAGACTCCATCCCTCGTTCCAACTCCTCATCCACCTCCCAGCAATGAGAGAGGAGGAGAGAGGGTAGGATGGAATAGGGAGAGAAAAGTGAGATAATGGTAATGGAAGGGAAAAAAATAGACAGGGAATAGACAGAAGGTCATTAGAAGAACCAGGGTTAGTAAAACGATTGAGAGAAAGAAATGATGAAGGGAAAATAAAGTTAAAAAAAGAAATGGGGCAGAAAGAGACTGACAGAGAGGGAGAAAGAGAAGTTTATTTGTATAATGTATGAAGAAAATGGAGTCGAGCATCAAAGCCTGAATTATGCCTGAATTATGAATCACATGAGTCATGTAGTCACATGAGACTACTTGATTCAGCGAGTCAGTGATCCAGTGGGACAAATGCTTGCTGGACTTGCAAAGAGGACAGTCTGTATTCTCTTATATATACTGGACCAGTGTGTATCCCAGCTGCTGAAAGCAGACACACACATCAGGAGCTGCTTGATGACTGTAATCACACTAATCCACCTGTAATTATTATCTCAGACAAAATCTTGATCATGTTCACTGTGGATGATGTTCACCATTCAGTGGGTAGTTCACGCAGATATTAGATAACCATTAGCACTGCTGATAAGGAAATGGTGATCGGTAGGAGCCTATTAGCATGATGCAGATGAGGTTGTGCTAACAGATCTCTGCTACATTGCTTTTGACCTTATTAGCTTTTTTATTTTTAAAGAGTTAAATATCTCATATCAGAGGACGAACTTAAATGAAAGCAAAAAGGAGATTGAAACAATTTCACACTTATCCCAAGTGTTGCCTATTAGCTAAGACATGTTTGGTGTCTGTAGATTGCTTCTTTAGTCGTGCACTAGAGTTAAAGTCAGGTCCATAAGTATTTGGACAGTGACGCAATTTTTGGTCATTTTGCCTCTGTGCACCACCTCAGTGGATTTGAAATGAAGCAATCAAGACGTGACTGAAGTGTAGCCTTTCAGCTTTAATTCAAGGGGTTTAACAAAAATACAAAAAAAAGTATGTTTTGTTTTTTTCAGCCTAACGATGGCCTCCTTCATTTGCATCGACACTTCCCTGGATCGCATAGTGAGAGTTCCCAGGAACAGCTACCAAATGCAAATTCAACCACTGGAATCAACTCCAGACCTTTTATCTCCATAATCTGTCATGAAATAAGGAGGAAACAGGCCACATCTGGCTATTAAACTGCTTATCAGTCAATTGTCCGAATACTTTTGAGCCTGTGAAAATGGAGGGATTGTGTAAAAAAAAAAAAAATTGTAATTCCTAAATGGTTAACGCTATATTTTTGGTAAACCCCTTGCATTAAAGCTGAAAGTCTACACTTCAATCACACCTTGATTGCTTCATTTCAAATCCATTTTAGTGGTGTAGAGAGGCAAAATTACAAAAATTGTGTCACTGTCCAAATACTTATGGACCTGACTGTATGAGGTTAATGCAGCTAGCAAGTAATAGAAGCTTCTAGCATTTAGCACTGTGCAAACTGCGTCACACATTCATCTCAGTCTATGCTGAGTTGCTCAGTATCTCAAACAGATCTGTTTATGTGGTGTCAGACATCGGGGTTACAGGACTATTCATTTTTACTAGTTGCTCAGTAACTCAAAAAAAAAAAAGTCGTCAGTTTGTGGTCTTTTCTATAGTTAAAGCAAAAGCTGATTCAGGATGTTGCTATTTTTTAAAAAAAATATATTATTAGTCTAGTTAAATGCTGATTTAAAAAAAAAAATCAAAGAACACGTTATACTGCTTTAATGCTTTTTCTTTTCTGTTCTCAAAGAAAATAAAGAATTCAGTGCAATAATGTGCCAAACAATAAATCTTTATATATATATATATATATATATATATTACACGTTATATATTTAAGGACACACCAATTGTTAAAACTCACTCGTATAGATGACCTGGCATCTCAGCTGAAATCGTTGATTCTGAAACTGAGAGTGTGCAGCGTGGAAGCTCATGTCTTCCAACAGAGCTCCACTTATAGCTCATACTTGTGTCCACAGCAGTTTCAGGGAGGTTTTCCAGGTTGATAATGACTTGGGAGTTGAATCCTCATGTTCAACTCCGGCCTCAGTAGCTTGAACATGCTGTTTTGCACAGAACTAGTCATCACGATGGAATTCAGTATGACAGCGCACAGGGTTTATTTAAAATTTACTTGGCAGTGGTATCTCTAGGACCAGATGGGATTGCTCAGAATTCCTTTGTTACTGGGCGGGAGCAGGATTTTAAAAAAAAAAAAAAAATCTGATATGAAAATGACAATACTCCATTAATGCAAAAGAAATCTATTTTAAAATGTCGTCTTGCACATTGCGCAGTTGACTATAGAATTGGCTTCATCTAGATCAAAATATTTTCTTTAACATCCGTATCTCTGCCATTTTTTTTCTCACCACCCCAACTAATCAGCGGCAACTAGTGAATGTATTAGTCAGCCGGTCTAAGCAACCCCTAGTCTGACACTGTATGACACACTATTATCTATATAAATAGACAAAAGGTCGTCACAGAGCTAAAACAGTCGGAGCAGCAGCCATCTTGAAGCTGAATCACGTTCTTCCTCAGCACATGCGTCACAGCAGATGTGGGTAGGTGTGGCCCAAGGTCTGACAGCAGAGTTGTACATTAGAAATGATTTGGATGATAATATAGGTTGATTTTGTACATTATATACGTAATACCAAGTGTTCATGCACAAATGGTATGACAGACCCAAAAGATTTGCACAGTGATAAACTGGTATCTATAAGCTTCCTTAACTTTGAAGCTCCATTCCCGAAAGAAGACGCAAATTTCAGACACCAAACATCCTGGCTAAAAACTAAAACATGTCATGCTTACTCACCTCTACAGGAGCGGTGCTTTGGGTTGGTAGTGTGTGTGTGTGTGTGTGTGTGTTTAAATGAGTAATATGGCTCTAAGTATGTTACTAGGTGGGGAAAAAAAAAAACTTAGTGTACAAATGAATGATGTGTTTGAGGTTTCAAAAGACATCAGCAATTTGAGGGACATGAAAACTAGTGAGACGTAAGCTAGTGATCTCCATTATGGAGTTTAGTGGCAGCACAAAGCAGTGGATTAGTGTGTGTGTGTGTGTGTGTGTGTTAGGATTAATGCAAGTGAAATGTTATTAGCATAGAAAAGGAGGGATTTTTGAGAGTTTATTTTACTACAAAACCAAGCTTTACAGCACTCATCTCTAAAAACGACACATTTTAATCACACTTGCTCAATCTTTCAGTGGTGTCGTAACACACAGCAGGGGGGCCCACACCTCATTCACCACCACCGATTTTGTGCAGTGAAAATGTGTTGTGCACAGCAAAGCTGTTATTTTTAACCATCACGTCACGTGAGCGTTTCTCTAAATGCCATTTGCTGACATTTAGCGAGTCCGCACCCATTCTCGCTCAGCAGAACGCCACTCGCCATCACTTCAATAATGTATTAGATATGAACACACTCATTTCTTGTTAAGGTTAAGCATATCGAAAGCCTTTATTCCTCGAATTTCTTGAAATTGGCAGGGTACAGTTAAGACCTCAATCTGGCAACTGAACACACTTCATACAAATACAGTCTAAATAAAATTTATTTTATGATCATTTATTAACAGTGGTAAATGCCTGGCATCAAACTTGGCTTGTCTTGGCTGATTGACTACAAGCGGCGGAAAATAAAATAAATTGGTTTTTTAAATTTTTTCCCCCCTAAACATTACTTTAAAATGTTCATCTCAACACTTTTATCTTCCTTGTTATATCTGTTTTCAGTATATTGTACTGTATTTTGCAAAGAGATTTTTGGGTTCATTACATATGTAACTAGCTTTATGAATAACGCTTTTCACTTCTTACCTGTACAGTGAGTGCATTCCTGGTTTATTAACGATTCGTTTGAATTCACCTTGTGGAAATGATAGCTGATGGGTTTGCACCCAGCTTTGGTGCACAGTGATGTCCTGTGTGCTTTCACACAGAGCAAGATCTCTCTCCTACGTACCTGCCTTTGTGATTTAGTGCTGAGTTTAGTGTCTGTGTGTGTGCCGATATCCTACGCCACACTGGATCCACGTGCGTATCTACAATAAACTATATTTCAAAGGAAAAACCTCCATGTGTACGTAATTCTGTTTAGTGCATCATTGGAGTGTTTAGGTATGCATTTCATAAGGTGACTTTAGCAGAGGATTGGCATAAATGGATTTAAACGATGTAAGATTAGGATTTAGAATTAGGATTCTTTGAAATGGCATTTTGTATTTCTGCTACCACTGCTGATTTACATTGCTGTGAGATCATGATGCAAAATTTTCACTAGCAGAGTTACATTTAAATTACGGACCGATATAGATCATTGATTATGGATTAACTGGTTAGAACAGGCACGTGACATCTAATAAAACAGCTGAATTAGAGTCGGGATTTAGTTTTGGCTTGCTGCTGCAGAATCTCGCCAAAAAGACGGGCAGCTTCTTCAGCACAGCCACGATGGATCGTCAGCCCGTAGCCCCCATGACCGTAGTTATGGATTACCTGGTAGAATAGACGAGGAAAAACATAATACACATCGTGTTGCCTTTTTAAGTAACATTATCAGATCCATAATATATTACAGGTTTACATGCTAACATATGATTGGAGGCTTATGAATTTTACTCACGTCTTGTTTTTTTTTTTTGTTTTTTTTATAACAGAATGTTTGTAAGACTTGTCTTGGGCTATCCCAGGAAACATGTTGGTATATGCTATTATAGGAAAATAATCAACAACGGGGTGATAACAGTAACTCAGAAAAAGTGGACTTACTCTTACCACCGCAAACATGATTATTTTCCAATAACAGTAATTCCCAATGTGTTTTATTTCCTCTTATATCACACCTCAGACTTTTTATCCATTTATAGTTACATTTAATGACTGCTGTGGAACATCCAGGAGCCTACTTAGTTTCTGTTATAACTTATAATTACAGCAGCTTTAAACATTTCTTCCCTCGCCAGTCTCTTTTTTTCTCTGTCTCTTGACGTTAATATGACAAAAATACACAGCTTATTATGTTTCAGAATAAAAAAAACAGAAAGAGCAAACTCTTTCCTGTAGCAGAAAACATCTTGCCTGTTACAAAGCACTGACACTAGAGACTCCTTCCATTAAAAAAAAAAAACATTAAATAACCTCTTTACAGAAAATTACATAGAAATTAATGTGTTTTTCCCTTGTTAGATAACGTTTTTGTGTCCTTTTATTATAGCGAGTATTAGAACGAGTGTATTGATATAAACCTGTGATCTGGATAACAGCCGGCACTACTGTCGGAGCTGCTGCTCCAGAAAATAAATCAACACCTCCTGACTAATCTCAAATCCATGGCTAAAGCAAAATGAAAAAAAGCTGAAGCTCTGATCATGGATGACAAGAGTTCCTGTAACAGCCTGAAATAAATCCAATTATACTGCACTACTTCTGCCTCTCAGGTGTGATAGTTAGTGTGCGGTTGTGTTATAAAAGCTCACCTCAATCACGCTGGGACCGGAGCGGATGGTCTCTCTCTCCAGCCTGACTTTACTGCGTACGGGTCTGAGACCCGTCCAGTCCTCCACTATGCGAGCGTGCTGACAGGGGAAAAACATACGCAAATGTCTCCTGATCCATTTATTATTCAAACTGATGTTATTATTCAGGTTTGTTTAAAATAGTTGGATCAATCAGATCAGCAGAGTAGGTCACAATGCAAGTTAACCACCTGCCTAATATTGTGTAGGCAGCGAAACAGCTCTGACCCATCGAGGCATCCACAAGATCTCTGAAGGTGTGCTGTGGTATCTGACACCAAGATATTAGCAGCAGATCCTTTAAATTCTGTAAATTGCAAAGTGAGGCCTCCCTGGCTCGGACTTGTTTGTCCAGCACATCCCACAGATACCCAATCGGATTGAGATCTGGAGAATTTGGAGTCCAAGTCAACACCATGACTTGACCTGTAGGTGGTTTTAATGTTATGGCTGATTGGTGTATTTTTAAAATAATCCAACCAATTGGTTAATCCAGAAAAATAATCAACAGATTAACTGATTAACAAAATAGGTAGTTGCCCTACATCCATCCTTCCAAATCATATTAAAGTCCGATCTATCCCATTCCATACTTATCACTTATTTCATGGATAAGTTGTGGTGTTTAAGTTTAGAATTGTGTCTGGTTTTTAAGTGTCTAACATTTTTAACAGTTTATAACAGTAACTAAATTAGTAATAAGAAGGTAGCCTGGTCTGATGAATCATGTTTTCTTTTACATCATGTGGACGACCGGGTGTGTGTCGCTTACCTGGATGCACAATGGGAAGAAGGCAAGCTGGCGCAGGCAGTGTGATGCTCTGGGCAATGTGGATGTTACTTTGACACATATCACCTACCTAAACATTGCTGCAGACCAAGTACACCCCTTCCTGGAAACAGTATTCCCTAATGGCAGTGGCCTCTTTCAGCAGGATAGTGCACCCTGTCACACTGCAAAAATTGTTCAGGAATGGTTTGAGGAACATGACATGGAGGCCCCACCTCGCAACTTACAGGACTTAAAGGATCTGCTGCTAACGTCTTGGTGCCAGATACCACAGCACACCTTCAGAGGTCTTGTAGAGTCCAGGCCTCAACGGGTCAGAGCTGTTTTGGTGGCACAAGGGGGACCTACACAATTTTTGGCAGGTGGTTTTAATGTTATGGTTGATGGGTGTATACTAAATACCAAAAAATATGTATTACTTTTTTTTCCCCTAGCATTTCATAGACAATCTGTCATAGCATAACAGTAATATGAAGTGGTAATATCGACGTCTTTTTTTTCAAATCAGACACCCAAACAAACATAACGTCATTGTATTCTGGACTTTTTTCAGTGCTTCTGCACACTTTTATTGGTCTGTCCTGCATTTCAAATCCTGATTTGTTCAATTTTCAATCAAATTCAAAATAAATAGTGTATTTGCATGAGGTAAATCATTTTACTTGTATGGAATGACTCCAAAACTTTGGGGTTGATTCCTAGTTTACAATGCCTGGAATAAAAAATAGATGCTTAAAAAGATACTGAGTATGTTAAGAAAATTAAATGATGTAGCTTTTATCAACATAAAAATACGTACTTTAACCACTTATAAGCAAATTTATTCAAACAGCTTCATTGCTTGTGGCATAAAATGCCATAACATGCTTCATAAGACAGACCAACTAATCAATAATAAAATTTGCTGCCTGTTATTTTTATGATTGAATTTCAAATGATTTGAATAATCAAATTTGTTGATTAGTTGCTGAATCCCAAGTGGATAAACAGGATTGGATTAGATTTGATTGGATTGTGATGGATGGAACAACTGCATGGGTGGACTGATGGACAGAATACATTAGCATGATATAATTCTCTTACTTTTAAGCTTGGCTCCAGTGCACAGGCTCTCTCCCAAATGCTTTTGTGGTCGATGGAATTGTTCTGCTCACTCCAGTTTCCCACTTGGAAAATTCCTCCAACAGTCACCAGACGACTCCTGAAGAAGTAGAACAGGCTTATATTCACATCAGTGTAATATAGGAAGTGGTCAATACCAGAAAGGATTATACTTGGTGTGGGTCCAAGCATAATGCGGTTTGATAAGATCTCTATGCAAACTAAACCAGTTCTGCAGAAATAAATAATTCAGGTTCACACAACACACTACACATTGTTCTCAATGCTCTAATTAACGTCTTCTTGTTCTCAGTAGATTCCAGACACCTGAACATATCAAATGAAGGTGCTAAAGAAACATACTATATGTATGCATGAGATTTACAAAAAATTGAATTTTTTATGTCACTGCCAAAGCAGAAACTGTAGATGAAGATAACCGCTCCCCAGTGACATTTTACACGGCATTTTACATAGTCCTAGTTGTGTTTTTTAATCACATTAATCACTGCAATTTTGATTTAACAATATGGCTTCCACTCTCATTATTCGGAAGCTTATAAAATAGCACTTGATCCAGCACATCCTAATATTTTGCATGTTATTTTATTATATAATGCTCTGCCAGTTACTCATGCACACAGCTTAATGAAGCCTAGAGATAATAAATCGAGGTCATGAAATTGTGATGTGTGCAGGATGAAAAATATTTCGATCACACTTTTTATCTACTATAATTTTTTTTGTCTGTTTGTATGTTTTTGTTAATTCAATAATTTGAAGGATAAGCTGACTGAACACCCTGCTATGCTTACAGTACAGTATGCTATGCTTAAAAAATACTATATTTATATAGTGCTTACATCTGTTACACCGTGGCACTAAACTTAATACTGATCCTCGCTCAAGCCTGTATCTTGCAAGAATAACGTTCAAGTTCAGAATCCTGTGTAACGGAGACACACACACTCCACTCCGTGTGTGTAATTCTCATGTAACTTCTTAATAGTACTTAAATCTGTAGTTACATCTGAAGTCTGAATACAGATGTGTGCAATTTCAGTATTATATCCTCAATGTGTGAGAAACTCAACTCTAAATACTGTCCCATGTGATTAAGAATCCTGGGATGAGAGCAGGAATGTCATTATGATTACAGCAGCAGTTCTCAGAAGGTACAAATTAACAGTATCTTCTATTCTTTCAGTCACATATCAGCCAAGTGACATATATACAGATTGTTTACATAAGTATTATTTTATTGGACATTATCAAAGTCTCGAATTTTAAAAGCATTAACTGATAGATGTATTTAAGCAGATATCCACTCAGATATGAGTGGATTAAATGTAGACTAGGCTACATGCTATGATAGGAATGCATTAGACTTGCCAAGAGAAAATGTGCTCTGAAGAAGTCGAATAAATACATTCTTATTTTACCATTTTATTTATTTTTACTGTAGACAACATACATTTTGGAGTATTTGATAGGGCAGCTACTATAACGCCATCAGCTGTTTGTGGTTATAGTATAATATATATAATATTTTGTTATGAGAGACACAAGTTCTCCATTAAAGGAAAACTAGATACGTGTGAACAGCTTAGGAAAGGTGAAGTTGGTATTTAATATGTCCATTATTATGCAAAAATAATAGTACATTATGCATTATCTACATTCACAGTTTAGTCCTTTAGTCTTTTTAAGCCAGCAAGAACACTCACCCTGGGATGATGTACGGTGAACTATAAACTCCTGATGTGAAATTGTGTGTCAGAATAAAGTGCTTTATCCAGGGAGCGTCCACCTAATGAGGCAAAAGAGGTAAAGGCAGAAGGAACCACATTTTTAAATCATGATACTCGGGACTATAAACATCTTTTGACTCCTTTTGGCCATGAGTAACTGCTCGACCTCTGACCTTGATGATCTGTCCTCGGCCTGGAGTGAGCTCAGGATCAGGTTGGAGATCACCTGATCGAACGCCTGAGCAGTTGACGATGATGTCTGCTCCACTCTCTGCCAGCTACAACATGTGACAAATGTTAATAATGTCTGAGTCCAGAACCAAAAAACTGTATCACTTCCTCAGCTGTAGAAATTGCTCTCAAATTACATTTCAAGCAAATGGTGTGAGAACAGAATAATAAGTCAACTGAGTAATAGTTTAGTATTGATTTTTGATTAAATAATAACAGTTCTTGCTAGACTTTTAGACAGACAGGAGATTTTGATGTGTGTTTTTATGGCAAAGTTACTATACAAAGTAGGTCAAAAATAGTACTTTATACACAAAGCAGAGACTACTGATAACAAAACTGAGCATGCTGGGTCTGACCACCCCCTTCTGCAACTGGATCCTGGAATTTTTTTGCCAAGGAGAACCCAGTCCTTCAGGACTACACCTCAGCACCACACTGAACACCGGCACTCCCCAGGGCTGCGTGCTTAGTCCACTGCCGTTCACACTGCTGACACATGACTGTGCTAGAAAGTACAGCTCAAATCACATCAAGTTTGCTGATGACACTACAGTTGTGGGCCTCATCAGCAACAATGATGAGTCAGCATACAGAGAGGAGGTGGAGCAGGTCGCAGAATGGTGTAGAGACAACAATCTATCTCTTAATGTTGATAAGATGATTGTTGACTTCAGGAGGACCTGAGTAGACCACTCACCACTGCACATCAACAGAACAACTGTGGAGGGAGTCGAAAGCTCCACATTTCTTGGTGTGTACATGACGGAGGACCTCTCCTGGACTCTTAACTCCACCTGCCAAGCCAAGAAGGCCCAACAGCACCTCCACATCCTATGGAGGCTGAAGAGAGCCAAACTCCCCCCTACCATCCTCACAATCTTTTATAGCGGGATAATAGAGAGCATTCTGACCAGCTGTCTCACCGTGTGGTACAGGAACTGTCTTCGACCGCAAGACCGTTCAGCGGATTGTGAAAACAGCTAATTGGGGTTTCTCTACCCACCATCGACACCTCGTACCAGCAGACTCCGCAATAGTTTCTTCCCTGAGGCAGTCAGACACCCTGCTGTCTGCCAATGCTCACCTGGGCTAGTCTAACACCTTACCCAGTCTGACTAAATATCACTGCATGCCACAATTTACAAAGCTGCATCAGACACTTTATGGAACAAAAAACCTATTGCTGCTATCCTACCAATAGTTTACAGTTTACAGCCCATGTTCTGTGTATTTATTTTCCTGTGTATTTATTGTCCTGTGCTCGTCTCACACTGTTGTGTACTGCACTTTGTGTAGTCTTGTGTACTGTTCTGTGTTGCATCATGGTCCTGGAGAAATGACATTTTGTTCCAATGTATACAAGCTATATAGAGGAATGACAATAAAATCCCACTTGACTTGACTACTGAAAAGGATCCATGTAAAATAATGTGAGCAAGGTCCTTAACGGGAAATTGGTCCATAGACTCATGTTGATATTCTAGTCATATTTACCTGAATACTTAAAATAGCAACAAATTTAAACTATTTTAAGCATCTACTGTATATATGCTATGATAACAATTTTATTCTGACCTCCTGGAATGAATGGATCTTTCTGTGGTGAAACTTCACACCTCTTTTTGACAACCTGAGTAAAGGAAAAGAATTGTTATTAAAGTAGCATTAAAGTAACATCCAATAACATTATCCCTTGTTTGTTCGACTTTGCAAATAGATTCTTACAAGTTACAAGGAGCCGGTCACATTGATGACACATTGTGTTTTATTCCTTACTTATTAACTGCACTCTTTGCTTATGTTTAGCTAGGTGAATAAAAGAGGACAACCTGGTAAAACATTGATCAAGGGGACAATACAGGATAAATGTAGTTTGAACAGCACTCAGATAAAGCCTGAGCTCTCACCAGTTCATCAGCCAGGGCAGATACGTCTTCCCTTCCAGCATTATAGCAGTGTTAAACCAACCCAAGCTGAGAACGACAGAACAATAGAGAAAACACCATAACAGTGAACAGGAGAACAGGCAAAGCTACATTCAATGACCTTTAACACTCAAAAGCTGAGGGAATAAACATATTAATTTTTGTAATTATATTCAGAAGAATTAGTTAAGACTATAAGCATAGGCGGTAACTGAATTACACAATTTGTCAGAGTAGAATAAAAACAGCCACAAGTAAAAGCAAATAATTACATAGAAACCTGAATAGCTGTAAAGGCTGCAGTTTTAACCCTCATGTTCACATACAAAATAAAAATACCTTTTTACACACATACATTTTACACACATACATTTTTACTTAATGTTTAACAATATTAAAATGCGTTTCCAGGCTGTCAGTTTGAAAAAAGTGTTAAGAATGACCAATCTTTGTAAATATAAAACCCAAAGTGATTTAGTCTCATTTCCTTTATCTGTTATTTCCTTTTCCTGTGCAGACACATCAAGAAACTCTTTGATGTGTGAACACAGGAAAGGCTCTTGTAAGTCTTTCTCAATCAATATTCAGAATGGTGCAACAAAGAAAAAGCATTCAGTGATCGGCAGTTCTGTGGACGGAAATGCCTTGTTGATGAGAGACGTCAACAGAGAATGGCCGGACTATACCTTGATATCTACTGAGGCACACAGGTCAGAATGTGGCACCAACATCATGAATCCATGGACCCAGGCTGGTGGAGGTGGTGCAGAAGCAGAAGCCTTTATTTGTCACTTTTTTTTCAGTAGAGCACAGTGAAATTATTTTCTTCACATATCCCAGCTTGTTAGGAAGCTGGGGTACGGCGCCCCTGGAGCAGGGAGGGTTAAGGGCCCACCAGTGGCAGTTTGGCAGTACTGGGGCTTGAACCCCTGACCTTCTGATCAGTAACCCAGAGCCTTAACCACTGAGCCGCCACTGCCTAAAAGACTCACAGATGGAGATGCAGGGGATTGAACCCTGGACCTCATACATGCGAAGCATGCGCTCTACCACTGAGCTACATCCCCAGCTGGTATAGGGAATGTTTTCTTGGCACAGAATTCACTTGAATGCCACCGCCTTGAACGTATATACACTTTATTAGGAACACTATACTAATATTGGGCAGGGCCTCCCTCAAAACAGCCTCAGTTCTTCGTGGCATGGATTCCATGATGTTTCCAAGATGTTGGAAACATTCCTTTGACATTCTGGTCCATGTTGACATGATCACATCACACAATTCCTGCAGATTTTTCAGGTGCACTTTCTTGCTGCGAATCTCCCATTCTACAACATCCCAAAGGTGTTCTATTGGATTCAGATCTGATGACTGGGAAGGCTACTGAAGAACACTGAACTCATTGTCATGTTCATGAAACCAGTTTGAGACGACTTTTGCTTTGTTACATGGTGCATTATCATGCTGGAATTAGCCATTAGAAGATGGGTTAGTTGTGGCCATAAAGGGATGCGGCATTCAAGCCATGATTGATTGGTATTAATGGATCCAAAGTGTGCCAAGAAAACATTCCCCACACCATTACACCACCTCCACCAGCCTGGACTTTTGACAAAAGGCAGGTTGGGTCCATGGATTCATGCTGTTGGCACCAAATTCTGCCCCACCATCTGTGTTCCTCAGCAGAAATCGAGATTCATCAGACCAGGCAACACTCTTCCAGTCTTCAACTGTCCAGTTTTGGTGAGTCTGTGCCCTCTGCACCCTCAGCTTTCTGTTATTGGCTGACAGAAGTGGAACCCGATGTGGTCTTCTGCTGCTGCTGTAGCCCATCCGCTTCAAGGTTCGATGTGTTGTGCATTCTGAGATGCTTTTCTGCTCACCACAGTTGTACAGAGTGGTTATCTGAGTTACTGTAGCCTTTCTGTCAGCTCGAACCAGTCTGGCCATTCTCCATTGACCTCTCTCATCAATAAGGCGTTTCCGTTCACTGGCTATTTTTTCTTTATTGCACCATTCTGAATAAACTCCAGAGACTGTTGTGTGTGAAATTCCCAGGAGATCATCAGTTATAGATATACTCAAACCAGCCCTTCTGGTAACAACAATCATGCCACGGTCAAAATCACTCAGATCACATTTTTTCACAGCTGTTTCACTAAACACCCATTGAAAAATACACAAGGGTTAAAGATGCAGTCACAAATGAGGATAAAAACTGAGCAACAGGAATATGTGATCAAAATGATTATCCAGATTAAAGTTTCCAGTAATAAATGTTACAGTGTTTATTCTATTATCATAATGTCTTAAAATAATGCTAATGTTAGTTCAGTACTGTTGATTTAACTGTGTGTACCTGTATCCAGGAAACATATCGAGCTCACGCTGGGTGAGTTCCCGAAAACCCAACACAATATCCCTAAATGATGGCTCCTGCAGAGGAAGAGACAACATTAAAGTCATTTTCCTCAAATTGTAACTCACTTCTGAAATACAGTGTAGGGGGTAAATAACTGGACTGTGATCCAATTTTTGTCTCAAATTGGATTTAAAATTAAACAAGGACCGTGAAGCTGAAGTACTTTCAGATTTAAATTTAATGGTATTAATGTCTGTATTGATGGAACTGTACAGAAATCACATTTCTATACAGTATATACGTATGTAGTAGGGATGTAACCAAATGCAAATAGTTTTTCAGAATAAACAGATAATGTATTCTAAACAGATACAAATACAAATAGGTTACGAATAGGAGGAGCATTATTCTTTCAAGAAAGCTTGCAGAAAGGCTCACATGGCATCTGGTTAAGACTAGAGGTGCGCATCAGGACAAGACTATTTTGTCAATTCTAGTCAATAGATTCAGTAGATTATTACAGAAATGCAGATGTAGATTTAGATCCCTAATGAGCAAGTCAGAGGTGACAGTGGAAAAGAAAAAAACTCCCTGAGACAATATGAGGAAGAAATCCTGAGATGAGCCAGACTTAAAGGGAACTCATCCTCTTCTGGGTGACATCAGATAGTGGGATTATAAATCATTACAGTATACACGTGTAGAACACTAAAGACGAAACAGTACGTGTGTTGAAAGGATATTCAATATTAGCATATTGTAAATAAGGATGAGCACAGGACAGTCTTTATGATTACACCAGCACTTCTTAGGTACAAATCTACAGTATCCAGGTGAGATTATCCGTGGAAGAACGGGTGAGACTTGGGCATAAACTGTTTTTGGGAAGTGCAGTCTTGAGGGAATACATGTGGGAGCGAATTTCAATTGTTTATGTAAATGTGGGTCACACATATGTGTTACTCTCTGTTGTCCCCTATTAACACTGTTCTCTATACAGAACAGTGTACATAGAAAATAGTGAATGAGTGAATGAGGGAGCTACCCAGATACAGCCACACTGACACATCCATCTCCGATTAATTTATTCTAGTAATTTAGCTAGCACTTCTGTCATCCTCATGCTGAGAGACAACAGTCACATCTGGAATCTCTCTGCATAAACTGAGCATGCAACATGCCTAATTACATATTATGAGTGTCATGCAGATTTTAATTAAAAGGGTTTGGCCAAAACTGGATTTTTCTTTTTTTTTACTTCTCTATTTTTAAAAAATGAAATAAATTTGTACATGGAACTGCATCAGCAATGGTCTTGCGAGTTCTGCTTAGTTTCCAGTTGGTTTGGTTTGCTCGTGTGTCCTGTTCCTCATGTCTGTTTCCATTAAATAAAGAAGTTCTGCATTTGTATTTGCCTCCATGGACTCACATCATGACATTTATATATTGCCTTATTCTGCTATTTCCTCAGTTTATACAAACGCACAAATTGTGTTAATGTAATGATATTAATGGTGTTAAAGTTAGGTACACTATACAAAAAAGTTTGTGGCCACCTGACTATCACACCCATATCCGTCCTTGAACATCCCATTTCAAAACCATGGGCATTTATATGGGTCTGCCTCCCTCCCCCCACCCCCCATTTGCTGCTATAACACTCACCAATCTTTTGGGAAGCTTTTCTACAAGATTTTGTAATGTGGCTGTGGGGATATGTGATCATTCAGCCACAAGAGCATTAGTGAGGTCAGCCACTGATGTTGGGTGAGGAGGTCTGGAGTGCAGTCAGTGTTCCAGTTCATCCCAAGTTCCAGTTTGAATTGTATTGCTCATAATGTTATTGATTAACATCTTTCTTATAAAAGAACTACCGTATATCTTACAAACAAACCTCCTAAAAAGAAAGAAAGTAACTTTACCGGGACGTGTTTGGTGCACAGGTTGTAGCCAGACTGCAGGAATATCCCCATTTTAACAGATTCAGGAGAGCTGAGGAAACTCAGAAGGTAATCAAATGTTTCTTTGTTCCATTTTCTGGAAAAGGAATGAAAGCGACTGACATCAAGCTGCTGCATCACTCATAACCACTCACACACAGACAAAGAATCAGTGTAAAAATAATTCAGTAATAAAATAATTCATTAATAAAAATAATTAAGGAAAACTTGATTCATTCTTCATTATCACATGAGCACAATCAATGTCATTGCTTTTCACTAATTACATGTGTCCTCTGACTGCAAGAACTTTTTTACTCGAGACTCAAATACTGGTTCCTTAATGGGCATTTTTTCATCAAATTCGAACATCATACAAACTACGAACATCAAATTTAGTTCGTAATTTACTTGACATTGGGGGGAAATAGCATAAACAACATTCAAGGTATATTCAGTATAATACATGTATAGCCCAATATCACACTAAATAACACTGAAGCAGTGTAGCAATGTGGTTTTAACGTAGGGCACCAAAATTCTACGAAAATTTGACGGAAAAAGGTCCTAAGCACACAGATCACAGAACCAACACTAAGTATTAGATTAGATTTGTACAAATAACTTCATTAAAATATTTAGTGTTTCACATCCAGCGTTTAAAAAAGCCAATGTTTTTTTTTTTTTTTTTTGGTTCATTTCACTATGTACAGTGTGAAACCAAGCCACACCAAATGGCTTCTAACTATCAATTTCACTGTCTTGGAACTACCCATGTTCCAAAACAAGTCTTAATCCTTGTCTGAAAACCATCCTCAGGACACTAAAGCAGCATTTGATGGCCTTTATCATTTCTAATAAGGTAATCAGACATCTAGCTAAGCATTAGCTGTGTGTTTGGCCCACTGTGACTGAAATTTGACCCGAATCTGCTCATCTCTGCCTTTACGTTTCCTGGACGTTGCCTTTATCATAGAGGTACGGCTGCCACAGTCCTGCTGCTCCATCGCTGGTGGTCAGAGGAGTAAAAACGTCTGCGTAGACATCTATATTCAAGGGACTGACTTTGTCATGGTAATGTTCATAAATGCTCTGGGCTGTGGAAAGGCCGATGACCCCAGCTCCGATGATGGCTACTCGCATGGCTGCAAAGAGACAATATTACACAAACAATCTGAAAGTAACATTCAGCATTAACTGAGGTCTGGTATTTACATACATGTTTACATATACATATGTGTTAAAGATATGTTGTTACAATTAGAAAGGCCACCATGTTGTTTGGCTTCCATTTATGTCAATAGTAACCTCCTGTATAAATAGATATTTCCAACTATGTGGAACAGTATAAAGAGTGATAACCCAATATCACTGTTATTACCTGAATATTACATTATTTATTTAGAAAAATCAGTAGAAAATTATATACTTTTCAGCAGCATATCAAAGCAATCTAGACAGTTTTTACTGATTTTGCCTGTTTTTCTTCTTCAAAAAGGCTAACTTTTTCAAACTTGTGGCATATTCATATTCCTTGTCATGAGATTCCACAGCGAGCTATTGTGGTGAAGAGAGGTGCCTCGCCCTTTTCAGAAAGGTTGTAACAAGCTTATGAGCCCCCACAGAGGTCTATGCATCAATGATGCAATGGTGCACTGAAATGGCGGCTACATACACCTTTCGTGCTGATGGGGGCCTGCCACTGTCTTGCAGCCCCTTAAAATAATTATTGGCAGTGTACTGGATACAGCAACACTATTCATGTAACTGTTTCCACTTAAGGCCAAACAACACCTGTCTGCTTGCTCAATTCACACTTCAGTCCAAGGGGCCAGACCCATATGCACAAGTGAGCTGGCTGAGGGTGCCAAATCTCTCCATCCATTTGGAACAGCAGATCTGCTTGGTGAGGAAGCCACCAGGGATTACTAGCAAAAGCAGCTGTAGAAATCAAGGTCTTGCCAGCCATCTCAGGGCCAGATGGGGGACTATGTGGCCTAGTTGCTGAATTCTGCATAATGTGGAAGAATCAGTGGTAGAGCAAAAGCATATGATAGACACTGAGGCCAGTCGTGGACCAATGCATCCTGTTTGAGTAGACTGTCGGGCTCTGCAGGGAGAACCACAATCAACTGACTTGCCAATAAGTAAAACTTTGGAAGGTAAAACCCAAAAGGCATCTCATTCTGAGGCAATGGGTGGATGAAAATCAGTGCTGGGCAGATCCAGTGAATCAGTTCTGCAGCTGCATGGCTTGAACTACATCTGACACCCTACTCATCCAAAAAATGGAGGGTCTTTAAGAACCAGTTCAACCCTGTCACGTCTAAAATTGAAATTGGAAACCATCCAATTTTTTAGATGGAAACTGTCCAAGTCCTTCATTGAAAGTAAGTGTGAACTGTTGGGTCTACCTTTTTTGGACACCTCTGTTCAAAAAGAAAATTAACTTCTTGGATCACGGCAATAATTTTGTTGGGGTCTGACACTGACAAGGCCCTAAGCCTTGAAAAGGTTGGGGACCCACCCACTGATCTGATGTAGTCGCTGTCCAATGTGGAAAGTTTTAATCCGTAAACTGTTCCATCGCCAGACTCAACACTTCAGGGATGCGCTCCGCTGGACTCTTTGCGGGCATGGGGAAGGGGAATTGTGCCACCATCAAGGGTCTGCCCAACAGGGTGGACAGGAGGCACACAGACGCCTACCACGGGTCTGAGGACGTGACTCCTCCTTAGTAAGTTTGGTGCACAAGGCAAGACCCACTTAATTCTGTATAAAAGTGATGGATATTGATTTTATATTAAGTCTCCAAAATACTATGCATCTGTTAAGGTTAAACAACCCAAAACCAAAAACAATGGGTTTCAGACTAATATCAGTCAAGAGATAATCATTAGTCAGCGTGACTGACAATGTCAGCCACTTGATGATGTTGAAAGACTTCTGCTACTAATTGCACAATTTATCTGTTTTGGTCCCACAACTCCACCACTGAATGATTCCTCAGTAGAGGAAAGTACATACAGGCTGTACTATAAAATAATCTAACTCCTGCCATGTTCACAGCTGGTGAACTTCCCTTACCTTAACTAAATAATAACACAAAAACACCAGATGGCCAGTTGCAAGTTGCTGAGAGTTAAAACTGCGGTTTTTGGTACAATCACAGAAAAGTGAAGGGCTCTCAATTATTCTGTCTTTCTGACAACTAAACCAAGTAGGCAATATATTTTAAAATCCCCTTATTTTAAATTTTTTTATGAGGGGGAAAAAAATAGGAGGTGAAAAATACTAGACAGCTTGACTGCTTTTTTTTTTTTTAATTTTTAAATTTTTTTTACAGGTTATATATCTGATTAATCTGTCTGTCCTTTAGAGACACTGGAGTTGGAACTGAATCACCTATTATTACTCAATCTGTACTCTATGGTAAATGGACCTTGGTCTATTGTACGTTTATTACTTATTATGCTGCACACTAACAGTCATCATGCACTGTGTACTGTTATAACTCACACAAATACAAAGGATCTGTTACTAGCCTATAACTATAGTCTATACTGAACATAGTTTATGCTTAAAACAACTAATCTCATCTCTGCAGGTCATTTGTAGAGATCTGTGCAAGAAATTCACAGAGTTTGTTACAAATATGTTTTATGTGACACCCATAACACTGAAAAACTGCTTTATATATGTAACATGGACATGAATATTCCCTGAAACCTGACATATATCCTTAGATGCTCTCTTTCATTTTATTGCATTTGACAACATTTAAAACAACACCAAAATATAATAATAATTAAAAAAAAAAAAAAAAGTCAGCATGACTTCCATGCTGGTTAGTGCTCTTCTGGTTAAGCTGGTCATCCCTGGAGACACAGTTTGCAAACAACATGCATTATGCTGGTTAATGCAAAACAATGCAAACTCGATATTAATACTATTTGATAAAACCTGCTGGTTTCCACAAAACCAGCATTGTGGAATTACATGCTTTCTTAGTTTACTCTGACGTGTGTGACACAGCCTATTATTTCCCTTGAAATCTGCAGGACATAAATGGAAACTTATTATTTTTTGTTAATTTCTACATGTAAGATAACTTCTATAAGATGTGACATCAAGTTGGAGATCGCAGATACTGAAATTTGTATAAAAAGATGGACTTGCCTGAGTTTGGTTGCACTTCTGCTTCTCTCAACAAACTAACAAACAGCAGCAGTGTTACGTAACACTGTACAAAGTAACACTGTGCTGCGTTCAAGACGCCCAAACGTGCATTCCTCGCCAACGCCAAGTTCACTACAATCCCATCAACTTTACTGCCATTCTCAGAACTGAGGTCGGTACTGGTATCAGCCTGTTTTTTATTTTTACATTTTACATATTCAGTTTATGAATCTATAATGAGGTATATCTCTATCTATCTATCTATCTATCTATCTATGCATACATCTGAAGAGATTTTTAATAAGCGTAATGTCTTAAAAAGGTGTTTACAGGGCAAAAGTAATATTAATATTGTTCTAAACTACAAAATGGCCATTCAGAACAATGGTTTTAACAATTACAATTATAAAATCAACCACTTTAAATTAAAAATTACATTAGTTAAACTGTTGTGTAATTTTAAAGAATATTTTTTGTTTTTGCTTTGTTGTCTTCCTTATATAAACAAATATATTAATAGTATATTACAATACATGTTACTTATGAGTATCCACAGTGGCAAGTTTGATCAATTATCAATTTATTTACTGTCATTGTGCACACAAGGCCCTCACGCCACATACACAGAATGATAAAATTTTAACAGTTCAGCAAATAACAATAACTAAATTATACGTTCATATTGTATTTTGTATATGTACCGGGCCAAAGACTGTAGATCTATCTTGTAGATCTTAGAAAGGCTTTAAGTGTTAAGAGTACTGTACTGTAAAGAGACAACAGACAACAGTGCAAAGTGGAAATATATTCAGTTAATAGAAGGTATGTAGAGGGGTTTTTTTTTACACTGTCATATTGGTTGTGAGCTCAAATGTAGTACAGTTTAGTTTAAAATTAGTTGCCTCCTATTTTGACAGGCATAAAACTGGCGCCCAAACATTTTTTTTCATGGTAAAGTTGTGGGAAATGCGAGGAGGCGAGGAGGAAGGCAGTTTGTTGCAGATTGTTACGTATTACATTGTATTTCAGGTGCATCACTTTTACCTATAGGAAGGGAGGCTGTGTAAAATGTTAAGACTGAAAGATATTAAGAAGCCTAAGGACTTTGTTGAAGAAGCGTCCGATGAAACTTGGAATGAAAGTCTTAGTACGATTCAAGGCTGCTCAATAAATGCGAGACATAGGCAGATTCAGTTTAAAGTGGTACATTTGTATTACTCCAAATTTAAACTGAGTAAAATATACAATTCTATTTCTCCAGTCTGTGACAGATGTAAAACACAACAGGGTTCCTTGTCGCACATGTTTTGGTTTTGTTCCAAAAAGATTTTTTTGTAATTGTTGGACTGCTATATTTGATTTTTTTTTAAAAGGAGGTTAAACCAGATCATGGCCTAGCGATTCTGGGGTCTTCATTAAAAACTCTTCCAAGCTTCCAGCGATGACCTTTACTGATGGGCATGATCCTTGCTAAAAAAAAAACAAAAAACAATACTCCTCGGACTCTCCATGTTTCAAAGCTTGAATTGTTTCATGTCATACAACTGGAAGGTATACTTTGCTTTGAGCCCAAATCTCATCACCAATTCCAAACTGTATGGCAGCCCTTCGTGGATTTCCTCAAGTCTGAAGAGTGTACCATTATTGCTCTTCCTGTAACAATTAATTGAACCTGTGGTTATGCTTTGCTTATGTTAGCTCATCCCTTCTCCCCCCACCTTTCTTCATTTGTCATTGTTATGGTTGTTCTGATTGTATTCTTTGGATACTTTTGTATTCTTCGGTTTGTATATTATGCAAAAAACTCAAAATAAAATAAAAAAAAAGACTGAAAGATATTTCCCTACAGTATTCAGGTTTTTGTGTTTGTCTATTTCCTATAATATTTTAATATTTTCCTATTCCACTGTATTTCCAGACTTCAACTACATTGTGTCCGCTTCCACAGGCCCTACATCCTTTCCACCACAAGTGGCCACTCATACTCTCGAGCCATGAGACAAAGTACTAAGTGATACTTTGGACTGCCCCCCCCACAGGCTATACCTCTGATGAACTTGTTTCGAATCTGTACTTAATTGGCTTTCAGTTATTACGCAATCTGCATACCGAACATTCAAGTTAACATGACATTATGTGGTACTACAACACTCAGAAACACTACAGTGGACTATTAGCTTAATTACCTACCTACATTTAGAGAATGTTTTAGCCACAGTAAATCAACTTGAGGGTCCAACAGGACGATATCAATAACTGAGCTGCAATCAGTTACAGGAAAACAAAATTGCTATATTGCCCTTGCTTTGCCCAAATAACTTTGCCCTGGCTATATACACTCACTGAGCACTTTATTAGGAACACCTGTACCTCCTGATTTATGCAATTATCTAATCAGCTAATCATGGCAGCAGTGCAACGCATAAAATTATGCAGATTTGGGCCAGCAGCTTTGAGTAATGTTCACATCAACCATCAGAATGAGAAAAAAATTGATCTCAGTGATTTTGGCTGTGGCATGATTGTTGGTGCCAGACAGGCTGGTCTAAGTATTTCTGCGGCTGATCTCCTGGGATTTTCACATACAACAGTCTCTAGAGTTGACTCAGAATGGTGCAATAAAGAAAAAAGATCCAGAGAGTGGCAGATCTGCAGATGGAAATGCCTTATTGTTGAGAGAGGTCAACGGAGAATGGCCAGACTGGTTCAATCTGACAGAAAGGCTACAGTAACTCAGATAACCACTCTGTACAATTGTGGTGAGCAGAAAAGCATCTCACAATGCACAACATGTCAGACCTTGAAGCGGATGGGCTACAACAGCAGAAGATCAGATCGGGTTCCACTTCTGTCAGCCA
Organism: Pangasius sanitwongsei; assembly: GCA_037576675.1. Lineage (NCBI taxonomy): Eukaryota > Metazoa > Chordata > Actinopteri > Siluriformes > Pangasiidae > Pangasius > Pangasius sanitwongsei. The sequence continues at coordinate 3,649,167 of CM075026.1, read as the reverse complement.
AGAACAGAAAGCTGAGGCTGCAGTAGGCACAGAATCACCAAAACTGGACAGTTGAAGACTGGAAAAACATGAATGATGAATGATGAAGGTCTGATGGATTTGGCACCAATAGCATGAATCAATGGACCCAACCTGCCTTGTGTCAAAAGTCCAGGCTGGTGGAGGTGGTGTAATGGTGTTGGGAATGTTTGCACCCCTTCATGGCCACAATTTACCAATCTTCTAATGGCTACTTCCAGCATGATAATGCACCACATTACAAAGCAAAAGCCATCTCAAACTGGTTTCAGTGGCCTTCCCAGTCACCGGATCTGAATCCAATAGAAGACCTTTGGGATGTGGTAGAACGGGAGCTTCGCAGCAGAAAAGTGCACCTGAAAAATCTGCAGGAATTGCGTGATGCGATCATGTCAACATGGACCAGAATCTCAAAGGAATGTTTCCAACATCTTGTGGAATCCATGCCATGAAGAATTGAGGCTGTTTTGAGAGCAAAGGGAGGCCCTACCCAGTATTAGTATAGTGCTCCCAATAAAGAGTTGGATGAGCATGTAAATCTTTATTTAACATAATCTGCTTCATAACATATGTATAACATGGCCACCAGAGGTCACATTAGGTTTGTATTTAGACTTTTCATAAGAAACATAGCCTGTAGCACAGTCATGGTTAATGTAAGCAAATATGGTCCGAGGTCAAATTACTGGCAAACACAAATTAAGCCAAGTGAAAGTAACCCAGCTCAGAAAAGCTGTTAGATACATCTTCGATGGCACTCACACATATAGGGAAAAACTGTAAAAATGTCCCAGTGTCCAGCAATGGAAATATGGAAATAATACACATAAGTTTCCCATTTATTTACAATCGCTCCATGTTACTTACCCAGGATTCTTTAGTGGTTCATCAGTAATTATGACCAGCTGTGTTTTTTCGTCTTATTAACTTAAGCGAGAGAAAACAGGGAAGTTGGCGATGGAATGACTGTATGATTGTTTATAGCTGTTATAATATAAATGATAACAGGAACTTGTTTTGTTGATGTTCCACAATAAATGTAACTATAAATGAATAAAATGTATGACGTTACATTTGTTAATAAATAATAACAAAAAAAAACTTCTGCGGTATAAAAGGACACTTTGGGACGTGTTGTCAACTCCAACTGTAACTCCATTTTACATCAGGCCACATCACATGACCCTGTTGTTGATTATTTTCCTATCACAGCATGCCCTGTCATGTTTATTTAAAAAAAAAAACATATAAAATAATGCAATTCATATAATAACACTGATTATAGGCATGTGGTTTGGGGAAGGTATAAAGGTTATAAAGGTTATAAGAATATAAAATTTTAACAGTTAAACTAAAATATTAAAATGTGCACACTTAGAGAGCTTTTTTTTTTTTTTTTTCCAAAGTGAGACCTTCCATATGAAGTGGTTAATCTTCTGCCTTATTATTGTTTTGCGGTTTGGAGTCATTGGCTAAGCATTGTGATGTGGTATGTATTATGCTGTATTTCTCATCCTTCTTCTCAATTACTACTGATGACATGTTAATGTAATAATGAAAAATATCAGCTCAAATGATAATCACATCCAGGGAGTGGGGGGGGTTCACATGGCTGTCACTGAAAAACTGCATGAATCTACAGTCTGGGCTAGAAAGAAATCAGCCCCAGCCTCACTTCTTCATACTATTCTGTATATTTTATGACCACTGCTGGTGCTGTGGAGCTTGGTTTCACAAAAATCCAAAATGTCCGAATTGACATGCATGTTAAGGCATTCGTTAACAGCAAAATGATCTGATGTGGATGCAAAAATGAAACCTTATATTGACATCTTTTCATCTGTGAAAGACAGGAGGTGGGCTTCGCCCTCATTTATATGTCTCACACTGTTGTGTATTTGCACTTTATGCAGTCTTGTGTACTGTTATGTGTTGCACCATGGTTCTAGAGAAACAGCATTTCATTCCAATGTACTGTATACCAGCCACCCCGATACTATCATACAAAAATGTCTTATTAATCACATTTAGAGGGAAAAAAGATCAACACATAGAGTGTGACCTTAATGCTGTAAACTCCTGACAGCCAATAGCATCACCATCATGTCTGCATTTTCTCCCATGTCCTGATGCTGTAGTGTGTGTGTGTGTGTGTGTGTGTGAGAGAGAGAGAGCGAGAAAACGAGTGTGTGTGAGAGAGTGTGTGAGAGAGAGAGGGTGTGTGAGTAAGTGAGAGAGAGGGATGGAGAGAGAGTGTGTGTGTGTGTGTGAGAGAGAGAGAGAGAGAGAGAGTGTGTGTGTGTGTGTGTGTGTGTGTGTGAGCGAGTGAGACAGAGAGTGAGTGTGTGTGTGTGTGAGAGAGAGAGAAGGTGAGTGTATGTGTGTGAAAGAGAGAGAGAGAGGGAGAGAGAGAGAGTGTGTGTGAGAGAGAGACAGAAAGAGAGAGAGTGTGTGTGTGTGTGTGTGTGTTGAGGCGCTCCTGCACTCCTGATGAACACTCAGTAGGAGTGAGGTTCAGCAGCCTGACTCAGCTGCATTTCAGCTCAGCATTGTGTGTGTGTGTGTGAGTGTGTGTGTGTGTGTGTGTGTGTGTGTGTGCGCGCTCTCAGGCAGAGATGTCAGAAATCTGATGACATGCAGGAGCTTTAAGCCGCTCGGACTGAACTCAGGCGAGGCTTCATGCAAAGCTCCGCCGCGATCATCACATCCCTGACGCCGGAGATGCCAAGAGCTGCTCGGGGCCATTTTTCCCCGCTGTTAAAGACCTGAGCCGCGTTTCTGAGCCGTGTTTGGATTATCTGAGGCTTTACAGCATGGCTTTGGTAACGCTGCAGCGATCTCCGACCCCGAGCACAGCCAGCGCCAGCACCGCCAACGCCGAGACGGTGAGCCGGGAAACAGGAACAGGAAAGGCAGGGTTTAACGGGACGCGGGGATGTGGAGGAGGCCCGGGTGTGTGTGTGTATGTGTGTGTATGTGTGTGTGTGTGTGTGTTTTAACCGGGCTGCCGCTTAGAACATGTGCTCATATATGTTACATTTATGAGAAAAGCATCGGGGTAAACAACAACAACCACAACCTCAGAACCCTCTGCGCCGGTGATAGGAGGCAGCTCGTTCTTTCGGGTTAATCATTAGCTAGCCAGCTAGCGTCTGCATGTTGACAACACGTTATTTACGGTAGTTATAGCCGTAATTTTTCTCTAACTAAAATGACAGTGAATTAATTACCCGTGTCAGTTTCTTAGACTGCCACCTTTAATATTTCAACGTTAAAAAAAATAAAGCTTATTATTTACTGTTCAGCCATCATATTTGTCATGGTGAATGAACTAGCCGGTAAGCTAGCACAGCGCCCTGCCTGTCAGTGCTATTCGGTCACTCACAGCTCAGCTAGCCAGGGGGAATGATGGAGCAGACTGCTATTTTTATGCTCATTGAACTCTAAAATAAATATTTAATACTGTCTAATAATCCACATGTTCAGCATTTACAGCAAACTGTGATTTCGTGTTAAATAAAGGATGAGTAATGGAGTGTTTATGGGCACATAATCTATTAGGAAAGGCATATTTTCTACCCAAAACAGCAGCAGTAGGAAAAACATTTTATTCTTCTTTTTGTCTGTCTACTGACAAAATCAGGATCAAAAACATATATACAGCTCATATTTTCTTCAATAAATGTGTAAAGACATGTGACATGTCATTTCCTATTCTGTCCATAAGACTATAATATAATAACCTGGTATATGAGCTGAAACCTTTATGATCATTACATCTGAGGTAAAATCAAAACCATAGCATAAAATCTGAGGTAAAATCAAAACCATAGCATAAAATCTGAGGTAAACTCAAAACCATAGCATAAAATCTGAGGTAAACTCAAAATATAGTATAAAATCTGAGGTAAAATCAAAACCATAGTTTAAAATCTGACGTAAATTCAAAAACCATAGTATAAAATCTGTGGTACAATGAAAATATAGTACACAATTTGAGGTAAATCAAAACCATAGCATAAAATCTGAGGTAAAATAAAAATATAGCGTAAAATCAAAAACTATAGTATAAAATCTGATGTACAATCTAAGTATAGCATAATTTATTAGATAAAAACTTTTACGTAGTATAAAAGTATAAAATCTGAGGTAAAAAATCTAAGTATAGCATAATATGAGATGAAACTGTTACCTATGATATTTTATTACAAATAAAATCTAAGCAGTAGCAATTCTATATATGAGATAGAATTTCACTATAATATAAAATCTGAGGTCAAATCAAAATACCACATAGTATATTAGATAAACTTTAGCTATAGTATAAAGGTGTAAATAGTCTAAATATAGTATACAGTTTTCCATTTTTGTAGGTAAAATTGAAAACACATTTTGTATAACTAGCTAATTTAATTCATATTCACATTTCATATTTGTAAATTCCATGGATAGATGAGAATATGTAGATGAATTGGCCTGCTTTTTTCTGGGTTTCACAAAACCAGCATCGTGACATGCTACAGAATGTCGTATTTATAGCAGACAGGTCCGAGATAACAAGAAGACATGTTTTATTTCAAAATAGACATAAAGAGCTATTAACAACAAACCCAAGATGAGAAAATGAAAAAAAAAAAGAAATACCATAACACTTTTGCTTCTATCTTGATATCTTCACAGCAGAGATGTGCATGTGATGAAATTTCCAACAGACGAAACAGCTGTTATTCCTTCCTCAGCAGTACGCCGTCTTTCATTTCAAACCACTTGTATTACAACATGAAATAGTTTATAAATATAAATCTTTATACAAGGCATTAAAATGGCGACTTGTTTGGGATTGAGTTTACTATTTTGCTGTGTAGGATTGCACACGTCCTGTAGGTGTATCAGTAATTTGCTCTATGATATTTTATGTTATTATGTTAAATAGCCATAAGAAATGTGCTTATATATTTAACATAAATTTCTTAGCTGCTGAGTTTTATGAGATATACCTGATGATCAGGACATTCTGAAAGGGGATTTGTCAGCGCAGAGGGTTTGGTCATGTTACCACAACTATTTCATGTTGTACACACACACACACACACCTTCTATTTGCTAGTACAATGACCCATTGACTTTGAATAAGCACCTGACATTTTCCTGTGTAATGAACCATTAACCTCATACACACATGATGCACTGATGCCACATTGTCTCCTAAGGTTTTTTTTGTAACACAACCTACGTCATGCCCTATAACAATATGCGTTTAATCCATTTCTCATTCGAATAACTATAAACATGACACCCTTTAGTCTGTAACAGAAATGGTTCTCTGAGGAGTGCCGGGCATCCATTTGAGAAGAAATTAAAGCTGCACAGGCGCAAAACGGCTCAGGTTGTGTCTCCGTGGCATCACATGACCTTTTTAGAGAAGCATATCAACAGCCTCCGTCGCCATTAGAGAGAACTCGAATACGAATGCAGTGCTCGGTTGGTATCAGTAACAAAACAAGTGATTTGTTAATTAACGATGTTATAGGCTGTGTACAGTAATTTTCAAAATCTTGCTATGATGTCATTGGACATTTCGCTGCACAATGCGAGTTTCATCAGCAGATGGCGCAAGCAGCACATGGTCACATCAGTGTAAACAAAGCCGATTAGGTGCCATACACACAATTTTACAGTCGGTCGTCCTTCACAGATTTCATGGTCTCTAGTTATTATGTAAAGTATTGCGTTTGCGAGTATGTCCTTATGATTTCCACTTTCTGGTCTCAGGAACTGGGCTGTAGTTTAAGGTGTGTAACAGGTTGTGCAAGAATTATTGATTGAGCGTCACTGCTTCATTAGATCATCAGAAGCAAATGTTCCATTTGGGCTCTATGGAAGATTACACTGCTGTACTAATGACGTCATTGTGCCCTAAGGGACTGTAGTGCTGTTTAGGAGGAAGGGGGGAGGGGGGTTACTCTCTCAAAAGGAGTTAAGTGGTCTGTCCTTGGTGAGGGTGGGGCTGCTCCATCGTTTTACTACTCACACACACACACACACGCACATATATTTGGATTTTGCAGAATAACCCATTCCAATAGAGGCACACAGAGCTGCAGTGATGTCATATCTTTACACCATTAGAGAGAGACAGATGGAGAGTTAGTGAGGAATAGAGAGGTAGCAAAGTACTCAAGGAATGGATGGAGCATTGGAAGGGGAACATTAAGAAACCGTGAAGGTTGTGTGAGAGACAGTGTGTGCATGTGTGTGTTTGTAGTACAGCTGGGTGATATAATGATGCAATATTGATATCATGGTAAATGATGTCTCCGCATGCTTTTCTGCAAGTAAAGCGGATATCATTAGTACTTTCATAACACACTCTTCACTGTTTCAGTAGCTGTTAAGTAGCTGATTTGATGTTAAAATCTATATATTACTTTTACTCGTTAAATGAGGAGTAAACCACTTGGGGGTGTGCTGTTATAGGAAAACAGTCAACAGTGGGGTGGTGTGAAGCAACCCAGCGTGAAGTGATTACCACCCTGAAGTTGATTTATTTTCTATAACAGAATGTCTCGATGTGTTTTATTCCTCTTATTCCACAACTGTGCGCCAACAGTTCAAATTTTCTATCAATTAAAGGACAGTTAAAGAACAACACATTCGTCCCCTCAATCGCCTCTTTTTTCTTCTCTCTTGAAGTTAATAAGACAAAACAAAACCAAGCTTGTCAAGTTACAGAGAAACTGCAAACAAAGTTGGAAAAATTACAGGTACACCTCTGACTGTTACAAAACTCTGACACTGGAGACTCCTTCCAAAAATGCTAACGATAAACGTCTACTTATAGAAAACTTCATTTGAATAATGATTACACGTTTATGTCGAGTGTCCGCCATACGAGTCCATAATGTATTAGAAAATGTAGAAACTATTACAGAAAATTAATCAACAGCTTCTGTTCAATCAGAACTGAGCATTCAAAAGCACCGTGGAACTAAATAATATATTATTGTCAATAAATTTTAACTGTCATCACCCCTTCAATCTATTCAGAAAGCTGTCCTCTAAGCTGTCTTATTTCCTCCAAAATTGAAGGCAGCTATGTACAGTTTACAGTTTTGTTTACAGTTTTGATAAACAGTCATATTTGTGTTTGTGGATTGTTAGAAATATAGCTAATTAATGTAATATGACCAGACTGCGTATAAAGCTGGCTAGCTAGCTTTCCATAGCTACGTTGGTTAGGTTGAAAGAACCAACCCTTTTTACAAATGCTTAACATGAAACTGAAGTTCACAATTTTTACTAATGCAGTGTGGCGTGTTTTTGAGTAAAATAACACATTTGGGCGGGAATGATGTGTTCTATGGCGGTTCTATGGTTTTATCCACAGGATTTGATTGGCTGTTGAAAACAAAACATGAAGTCTGATGTAGACTAGCCATATGTGAAGGACTGTTTGTCTCTCACAACACCATCGTCACTCACGTTAGAGGAGGTGTCGACAGCGATCCTGCAAGTATTACTGCTTGCTAGTCAGTGTAGCGCTACTGAAGTGTGAGCTGACTCAGCGTTTTTTTTTGTTAGTTTTTTTTTTTTTTTTAATAAATCCTCTTCTGAGTGCACCTTGAGGTAATCAAGCACAATGAAGAGCGATGAAGTTGATTGACTTTAGGGGAAGATTACAGAAAAAGAAGAATCTTGGTTAGGCAATTATTATAACATTAAATTTTAACCTTGGCACATGCCTGTATGATGCGATCTATTGTTTACTTTTGTCATTTATTACCACGGTCCTCCTTAAGGTCAGAGCTGTTTCTGCTTGGAGACGGAGTGAGACGGAAAGCTGCATTGTGGGAAAGTGTCTCCTGAGGGCAGTTTCGGCCTAAACCGAGTCATTTCCCCTTCAGGTGTGGGAAGGCTGTTCCTAGTTGGCCTACCTGGGTTTCTTATTGTTCCCTGTTGTGGTTCGTAACCTAATCACCGGTGTTCTGCCCTCCCCACACAATGAGGAACTATTTTTAAAGCATTGTTATGATGAAACCTTGTTTGTGTGGTCAGGAACCATGTTCTGTAACAACCCCACCCCCACTTCAATCTCTGCTCTCAGATAGAGGATCCTAGATGCAGACTTCCCTATAGTATAGGTTTACACTAGGGCTGCACAATATTGAAGAAAAATGCGACATGCGATAACTTGTTAAATAATGTGATATGCGCTACGATAATGCTATTATATATATATACTTTGAACACTTTGAAAACGCATCAGATCTCAATGGGGAAAAATATCATGCTGGATATCTATACTGATATGGAGTGGGTAATGTGTTAGGAATGAAAGGATGCCATATCGTTTGATGGAAATGAAAATTATCAACCTACAGAGGGCTGAATTCAAAGACACCCCGAAAATCAAAGTGAAAAAA
>CM075026.1:3608084-3639345 GCA_037576675.1 Pangasius sanitwongsei | reverse complement strand
TATATATATATATATATATATATATATATATATATATATCAGGCTTATTTACCATATTTTCCTGACTAGATGTTTTTCTTTTTGTGACATTATACACTATGTTCTAATTTTTGTATCAGTCAAATTGTTGTTGTCCGCTTGCTTTTATATAACGCACAAATTAAATACAGGAAGTGAAATCATGCAATTTATGCACTATTCTAGTAGAAATTAACAAATTGTAGCTGGATCATGACCTCCATTTTTCAGCACATTGTCCATACATTATCAGCCGCCACTAGGATATGCTGTAGCTTTCTTATACATAAAAAGCATTGTTTGACAATGACAGTGTAGTTTTCATACATTATGTTCTTCTCATATCCATTATGTTAGCCCGTATACAAAGCTTTCCACTGATCCTTTTGTCTTTCCTTTTTCCGTATTATAACAGCTATTCAATGGAACTTGGTTTCAACTGGGTTGATCTCTACACACTATTACACCAGAGTGTTATCGCACAACGTATGCGGTTGCAGGTCAGAGGCCCCATGGGTTCATGATTGTGCACCAGGTGCCTTTTTTTTTTTTTTGTCTTGTAAATGTCACACCGGATGACTGAGTACTTTTAAATAGTCGAAAAATATCCCATTGCCGTGAATGTGAGAGAACTAGGGCATACAAAAACTGATAAGTCATTGCTTAGAGACTCTCAAACAAGTTCCCGTGTCCTCTGGGAGAGCACTAGTCAGAGTCAGCGCTCCAAAAAAAAAAAAAAAACGTCCTTTCAGATCCTGAATGTGGGTCAGCAACATAAAACATTCGTAGGTGAGAAGTTTTCCGGTTTGCTGATGCAGTTTGAAGTACATAACATCATTTGCTGATGTATCCTGTCAGAAAGTAGGACGTAAAAAAACAGGCTTGCGTGTGAAGGAGTGGTATGCGGACGACACTAGATACCCCGAGCAGGCACAGGTCGGTCATCTGTGTTCGGTAGTGTATCACTCGCAGTATTATCAATACAGCTCAGAGCACTGGCTGTGAGGAAGAGGAAGTCTGGAGAGGATGCTGAAGGTCAGTCGCCGTGGCTGAGGACGGATTCCTGGGGAGGAAGTGACTGTTGGATTGCCAGCAATCCCTGGGAATGTACAGTATTATAGACCTGGGATATTCATCTAAAATTTCGGAAGGTTCGGCTAAATAAAATTCCTCAAGGATGAGCAGCTAACATGACTAAATGGCAACAACCGTTACATTGAATTAATTCATGGATATCAATAAGACTAGGGATGGCTGCCTGCCAATATTTTCATACCGAGTACATGTATGAATACGCGTTTTATTTTTGGTAACTTGTCAATACATATACTGAAATAAGTCATCTGTTTAGTATTAATCAATCAGGAGCGTGTTCACGCACGTCAGCTACGAGACTCGATCTTTATAAGGTTAGCTAGTCGATTTTAAAAGAAGTGCATTAGCTAGTTAAATTAGTTCCCTTGGATCGAGTAGGGTTGCACAGGTGAAGAGCAGGTTTTATTTCATTTCAGGAAAAAAAAAAAAAAAAATGTCCCCTCAACTCAGAATTCCTACTCTGGAATTCAGGATGATCTCCTCAACCCAGAGTTCAGCAAGTGACGTCAAATCAACATGGCTGCTCCACAAATTAGCTATTACTGGATGTACAGGTATTTGCTTTAGATCAATCATCATACAGACATATTCGCAACAGTTCGCTGTTTTGAGGAGGTAAATATGCATCACTCATCGCAGTTCCTTTGTTACTTAGTTGTAGTTAGTTGCTAGCTTGCTGCTAACAAAAGACAAACATGGAGGCGTCCGTGGTTTTTTTTTCTCCCCCCTACTTTGTAACTTGAACGCACGAGGGTTAAAATAAAAAGACTCATGACGGAGTTCCAACTTCCCACTTCCGAGGTAAGTCGAACGCAGCATTACGTAACATAACATTGTTAAATATGAGTAAATGAGCACAGCATATCAGTATCAGTATCGATTCATCCCTAAATAAGCCTGGCACATGTCTTTATTTCTTCTAATATTCAAACCAGTTCTGGAAGATGGAGGGGAGAAAACTTTTTCTAGAGTTTTTTTGGAAGCAGAAGACAACTTACAGATTGATTCCTCGTTTCCTATCTGTGGCTCCTTATTGCTGCGTAGTGTCCTGTTTGGCGCTGGAGGTGCTGTTGACCGAAATAAGGTCATCTGGAAAGCAGAAGGAGGATTGTTCTCTCAGAGCGCTACACACCCCCGTACCACTCTTTCTTTCCATCTTTCTCATTTCTCTTGTGGGTCAGAAAATCACTGCTTTTTTCCCCCCCTCTTTTCTCAAAAACAGGATGTTGGAAAAGAGGTCAGCGATTCTTGTGCTGGTGAGGCTCAGGACAAAGCCAGCAAACCTCTATGTCCTCTCCGGCTCTGGGATAGGGTCTGGCCAAGGGTTGTTTCTCAGTTAGTCACGGTGTATTAGCGGAAGTTTACCTCACCAATTACTTTCCGTTTTCAGAGTACTGATCAAAATGGATTTCTACCTTTTTTTTTTTTTTGCTCAGTGCGCCAAAGTCATTCTCAGAAATATCTTTCTAACAATCTTTTTGGATTGGGAGGTGGGGTAATGTAATTATTACCAAATATCTCTGGGATCTGAGTCCCATCCGAATCCGTCATATCAGGCCATTTTTATGGACTGAGTGTGCGTATTTTACTTCTATATGTTGATAAAGGTTCCACATCTTGTGGGAAAGGAGGTTTCTTCAGTATAAAGACAGAATAAAGGAAGCCCTTTCTATCGTCTTGCGCTGAAAACAAATTGAAACCAAGTACAAAATGCAGAACAATAAAATATAGACAGTGTTTAAAAGGATTTACCAGAGAGGCGATGCTTTTGGGAGTTATCGAGCTCCTAGTACATGTTTAGCCTTATACATGTTAAAGTCATGTGACCTAATGATAACACATAAAAGCAACAACATGTGCTTATAATAAATGTCGAACGTGGTGTATGTAGTACACATGGAATATATAGTGTGGTGAGTAGAGCTGCAACTATTGATTTAAAAAAAAAAAAAAAAAAAATTTCTTTTTAATTGATGCTGCAGTAAGTTTTTTTCAGGTCAGAACTGAACAAACCCATAGTTATTCTTGTTAACTCAGGAACAAGGGGTTGAACATTTATAGGATTTATATGGGGTTATCATTATAACTAGTTACTAAATTATTGGCAAGCTGCAGTTTTTGCCATTGGTCCGTCCGTGTGCCAGTCAATGTGTCCATCCATCCATCCATCCATGTGTCCGGCCGTGATTTGAGATTATCCTTAGCACGATATCTCAAGAACGAGTATTTGAACATTTATAGGCTTTATATGGGATTATCATTGAAACCAGCAGATGAACTGATTTAGATTTTGAAATTGATCCAAACAGCATCACGGTCACAGCAAGGTCAAGTGTCTGAAATAGTTTTTCTTCAATAGATTCCTCTGCGTTTGTCCTACAAAGATGTTACTTACAGCTTCATGTTCAGGAACTCAAGATCCAGAGTCGTTATGGTTCTCCATAAAACCAATTTAATATGATACTTAAGTTGACAAGACTTTTGCTTGTCAGTGACACCTTTAATAAAAATGGTCAAGACAGTGTATATTACTAAAACAGAGGTGTCTTATGTTAAACATAAATAGAACATTTACTGTTTGCTGATAGACAGCTAAGAGTCCATCCAGGAATTTCTGAATGGGAAGTTATGACCTCCATTTTCTGTCTTCTCCCCTTTTGTACAGAGCTGGATCTGCTACCAGAACCAAAGAGTGTAGCACTAAAACCCATTGCAGATAATGTGTTTTGTTTACCTTTCAGTTTGTTTGTACCCAGTTTTCTCCCAAATTAGTCATAGATAATTCTCATTAGCTTACTAGATCTCTAACACATGCTTCCTCGGGGACATGTGAAGCCAGCTGCCAAATCTTTTAAAACTTGTATCACCATAGGACAGCATGATTGCATGACAATAAACGTACAAATTTGAAGGTGGGTTTCATTTTATACAGTAAAGTCATAAGAACCCTGACCAGTTTGCCAATTTGCAAACCTTGTCTGAAGTAGCAAGGGTTTCTAGCCTGGTTTATTTCATCTAGGCTACACTTTCTACAAGTCCGGTCATGGGCACACATTGACCATTGACACACGTGGGTTCACAGCCAAATCCAGTTTTGAGATTTCCTAACTCTCAAGAAGAACTCTTCAGCGATATTTTAAGCCCTCGTGAGTTGGGTCAGGTGTGTTGGGAGCGAGAAAACCTTAGGCATTGGCTCCGTGGACGTGGAGCTGAGAACCCGTGAATTTTCCAGTGGCAGTAAATCAGGGTGACTGGACTGTTATAATCCTCAACAACCTTCAAGATAACACCACAATTAGTTTGAACTGAGAGTTAAAGGTGTATTGATGTCTTTTTTCAGTTACTCCACTGGTAAGCATCTGGCTAATTTTTTGGTAAATTGTGACCAGTTAGTTGTGACTGATAGAAACAAAGGTGTGATTAGTTTGCTTTTCCGATCTGAGCTTCAGATGTCTCTGCTTGTATCTTCTATTGTTTGTTCCAGCTCCAGATTTTGATTGATTGTGGGGTTAATAAACAGTGTTAACAGCCAAATTCTGCTTGGTTAGTACAATTGGCTCATATGCACGCCTGCAGAAGTGGAGATGTCTGTGACTGGTCCTGACCTGCCCTCCTCTGATCTCATCGATCCCCAAAGGTACAGCTCAGAATTACACCATGATGAAATTGGTTGAACCCTTACAAATTCCACTGTGCTTGCATAACCTGAAACGGCATGTGGAACAATTAGATTATTGTAAAAACCTCAGAGTGTTCTGTAGATAAGGTTGGTATCAAGAAAACTCATCGTCCACATTGAGACTGACGTTACAGAAGAACTTTTCAAAATACAGCATCAGGCTACATGTAAAATCGACTGTCTGGATTGTAACTTTACCACACTACTAGAATTATACAATCCTTCCTGATGTTGAGACCTTAAATATTGACAGGTTACTTGTTTTTTTTTAATCCTTCAATAATCAAATTTCCACATGATATTTGCCCAGAATAAAACACCACAGTCAAATCAGAGTCCCGACCAGTGACCCTGACTCTCAGAACCAGGGATCTCTCAGAATTTCACGAACGAATGTGACTTCAGATCAAAACGAATGCAGGAGATGACAGTTCAGCTCGGCTGCCTTTGGTTATTGGATGTTGAGCTGTAACTATTTTACATGTTTAATATTCGCTGTTTTAAATCAGGCCAGCAGCGACTACGGGTGTTACTGTTTTTCACGGTGTGGTGACCTAGTCAGTGTCAAGGTATCACAGTATTTAATAAACCATTTTAAAACATTAAAGGATAGAAATAATGGTAGAAATTCACCTAATGTTTGCGCCATTCCATTGATTGGTCCATTGAGCTATACCAATGTATAGCTGATTGATCATCTCATCCCTGTCAAATTCTATATTAAAATGAAGTGTATGTATGGAGATGTGAAGTACATTGTGAAGACACTCCCATCTCTGTGATTTATACAGGGATCACTTATCCTATGACATTCCATAGGATCATGGATTTACTACAGACATCCTCTGGCACCTGACCATCACACCTATGTGTTTGTTGAACGTCCCATTCCGGATTTAGTCCCCCTTGGCTGTTATAATAACCTCCACTCTTCTGGGAAGGCTTTCCACTAGATTTTGGGGCGTAGCTGTGGGGATTTGTGGTCATTCAGCTACTAGAGCATTAGTGAGGACAGGCACTGATGTTGGCTGAGGAGGTCTGGGGTGCAGTCGGTGTTCCAGTTCACCCCAAAGGTGTTCAGTGGGGTTGTGTTCAGGGTTCTGTGCAGGACACTCGAGTTCTTCCACCCTAACTTCGGCAAACCATGTCTTCATGGAGCTCACAATGTGCACATTGTCATGCTGGAACAGATTTGGGCCTCTTAGTTCCAGTGAAATTTAAATTTTACAGCATTCAAAGACATTCTATGCAATTGTATACTGCGATCTTTGTGGCAACCGTTTGGGGAAGAGCCACATATGGGTGTGATGGTCGGTTTTCACCTCCTTAATAAAATGACCAAGTGGACACATGGCATAAAATACCAAAGGTTAGATACAGTCATAAGCCAAGGAGAAAATTGATTACAGCAACCATTGTTAACAAAAAAGGGGAGCCCAGATTTGGCCGTGTATGGTTGGGGTTCAGCAATTTCCCTGTTAAAACATACCTTATTTGGCTAGAACTAATTTAGCAGAAATTTACCGCACCTACTCGACTCCAGACATGCAGTAGGCTCCTGTGGTATCCTCATACACATGATGTCATGCTAACTGGCCCTGACTAGCCTGCCACCTTTGTTTTTTTTCTGATAGGCTTAACCGTTACTTATTTTTAGTTAACCGTACATGAAAGTGTTGAAGCAAGAATGTCTGTTTGGGTTCTACATGCTGATATCAGTAAGTTCTCCATGGCTTTGAGCCTGGCGGTGATTTCACCATGTGGGTACAGCGACTGGAGCAGCCAAGCACAGCTATCTGTGTTTTTGTTTGGGTGCTCGCTCATATCTGTGTGTGTTTCTGTGTGAGAGAGAGAGAGAGAGTGCGTGAGGACTTTTGGCATTGTGCCGGAATGCATTTATTGCAGCTGTTGCATAATTGCAAGGAGAAAAAATATGATCGAATTACAGAGGGTCTCATGCTTCTGCGTCATTTGTTTAGTCCTGGTTTAATTTGATAAGCTTTACAGTCCTTAATGTAAAGGATGTGGTGTTTAGGAAAACACTGTTTTGTCTTCTTGTCCTCTTTTTTGTGTTAACTATGAAATGATGTTTATTATGAGCTTTTTATATCCGTTAGCAGAAAGGCTTTAATTAGAGATAGAGACGATTGTGATGTTTCATCCTTATTTAAGGATGAAAAATGATAAAATTAATGAAAACTCTGGTTTATGGTTTGGATCAGGCTATTCCGTCAATGAGGAAAATAAATGTGATGTGGCTCAGTAATGGCACATCTAATACATTTCACACAACCATAATAAGACTATAATTTAAAATGAACTGTATTGTACAAGCAGTAACTCTGGTTGCTGATTTGGCCACCAGTTTAGGTTGTTGATTTGATTTGCCCTGCACTCTGCGATCTCGGCTAGGCGTGGTTTTGCAACTCCAGTTCTGGATATTTCCATGACCGGCTTATCCAACTCATCAGCTCATTATCAGGTGCTTCATGAGCTGGATCAGCTGTGCTGGGATTAGAGAAACCTGAAGCTGTCTGAAAGTCAGCGAGAGTTAGGGAAGCGTGTAGGTAAGAGCTGCAGTGTAGGGTGTTATTAGGGATCAAACTTTGTAGTGCTTCAATTTCTACATTATACTCTTGCTGCTCGTCTGTACCATTCATTGGGACTGGGTTGGTACCCAAAACGGTCCTTCTTGGTTCTTTTAGTATGTAGTTTTCACCTAGAAATGTGCCTGAGGATCTCCATCTTTGCAATGATCTCAGCTACATAGCTAATTATCATATCCGTGAAGTTGGCTTGCTGACTGTTAACAGACTTAGCTTAGCTAGCAGCCATGCCTAATTTACATTGCTTTAACGAATCTACGTAACTCGCCTAAAATCTGCATAAAAAAGAAACTACCTAGCTAATGCCTCATAGCTAGGTTACATTCTTGTTGAGGAGTTGCCTATAATAGTAAATAGGTTTATCCAGCTGAAAGTCTCTTTGGCTTACAGATTACTTTGTCATCTGTTTGGGCAGCACCTCAGCCACAATGTCCTCGATGTTGTAATCGTAAAACGTTATGTTTTGAAGTTTGTGACACTCTTACGGTTTGGACTTGAAATGAGGAGATGGGAGGCAGACCAAGGCCCCGCCTCCACAGAGTTGTAAATATGAAGAGACTTATATGCCTTCAGTTTCTCTCTAGTATAAACCCTCTGCATTTCTATGAGATGTGTATATACTGTATGTCCAGCCGTTGCAGGCTAGACCACCGCTTAGCATCATTCAGCCACTGACAGGACGCTAAGCCATAAGGATCTTCTAGAGTTACACCATTTGAAAATGTCTTTCAGTCATTTTTCACTATAAATCTAAGCATGGTTTAGTGCAAAGGTAAATCAAGTGAGCCGTTTTAAGCAGTCTACTCTATTTGCCCCATTTTACAGGTTCTATTTACAGAACCACCCACAGGCTTACTTAAATTTACGTAGGTTGTGGACCAGATGATGGCATCTTGCCAGCCTCATCTGTAATTGACCCTAGACTTTATGCTGCCAGGGCCTTGTTCATCAGATGAGAAAAACAGCTTCTAGTTTTCTGTGCGCTATAGCTTGTGGAGGCTTGTTTTCTCTGATTACCAACGTCAGTTATTGTGTTATGACGCAAACGGTGCTCTCGACTGTTTAGACCCTACGTCAGACGGTGGATGTTTACATACTAGGGGTATAACGATATACTCCGGTCATGTTTTGATGCTATTCATGATAATGCCTTCACGATTCAATTTGATTCTCCTAATATTTTGAACAATATTTGAATGAAGAAAAATAATGACTGAAAAGAAGAATTTTTATTTGAATCATAAATAGTGCAAAACAGTGTGCATTTTTTGTCTGTATAGAACCAAATAAATCAAAAATTGCTATGATCAGAGGTTTAATATTGCAAACAAAATGTATTTAACCATATCTTAAACTTAAATTCTCCCAAAAAGTCTCCTGAGGGGTCATTTTAACTGGAAATAGAGCTCCAAAGTTGGTTAAAATGCCCGACTTCTGCAGCCTCTTTCACAGGCACTGTAGATTGCAGCGGCATGGAGCTTGTGTCATTTGAAAGTTACTGAAGAGCTTTATTTTAACAATTATAACATGGTTGTTTAACCATACAACTTATAATACCTGTCGGTCATTTTGATCCGGAGCTATCCGTAACTTCACAAGTGCAGATGATTCCTGGTAATCTCGCAGTCTGTCCATGAATGGATGTGATCAGTGTGCTCTCTCTATATTTTAACTCTATGGGCTGCGCAGATTGGGATCTCTGCTGTTCAAACAGTGCAGTTGTATTGGATGCATAATTCATGGAATGCTGATTACCATGATGTGAATCGCACGATGCACATCATCACATTTTTGCATCGCAGTGCATCCCCTATTAGATACACATAAATAAAAAGGTGAAAATTTTGCTAAGTAAGGAATAATCAATGATGAGGTGGTGTGATGGGGTAAGTTACTGCTACAACACTGAATTAGATTTTTTTTTTTCAATAACAGCATATCCTGAAGTGTTTTATTCTTTTTTTTTTTTTTTTTTTTTTTAAACAACAATTTGCCAACGATCACAGTGTTTTATTTATTAAATAACACTGGACTTTTTATCTATTTATAGTTACATTTAATGTTATGTAACATCCACAAAACAAATTTGTTCCTGTTATCACTTACATTATAGTACCTCTAAACAGAAACTGTAAAACACAAAGACTCCTCTGAAAACCTTAAGGTTACAGCTATACCTCTGACTGGTACAAAGTGCTGACACTGGTAGCTCCTCTCCTTATCAACAATTACACACATTTTAAATCTGTTCAGGTCTCTTTGAATGAGCTGTTACTATGGAAATGATAACATTTTAATTAATATAAACCTCTGATTTGCAGCTGCACTACTATCAGAGCTGCCATTATAGAAAATTAATCAACACCTTCTGGCCAGTAAAACGTTTTACTTAACTTTGTAGGTGAAATACAATTACAAAATGTTGAGGCTGTGAAGAGTTGTTGAGTCATAACTCTCAGACATAATGCAGTCCTGTGTCGAATTTATGATATTGACCCTGACCCCTGAACTGGAGTTTAAAAATAATTTTTAAAACTCTCTCTGTGAATGAAAAATCTGCTGAGGTCCCTTTTCCATCCATCACTCTCAGAACAGCGCCTGATTGGACAGAGATGATAGCGCTGTGTTTTTCCTTCCTTCCATCTTTCATCCCTCCATCCGTCAGCGCCAGAGCTGTGTTGCGTAATGTCGTTCTCTGGAGAGGAGGATGCTGTGTGTGCAGGAATGTGTGTGTGTGTGTGTGTGTGAGCATGTGCGCATAGGGAAAGAATAAAGTTTCCCTGTACTGTGTGTGTAGTCTGCTCGGAGCATCGCCATTGGACAGGATTGTTGTGTTAATCCTGAGTCACTAGTCGTTCTACTGCATCCAGTGAGTCTGCGTTCAAGCAGTCCAGGCTAATCTGGATATCCAACAACATTTATTTATACCCCATCACACACACACAAACACAATACTCCTTGGGTATGATATGGTCAATTTCCCATGATAAAGTCAGAGCGGACGCTTTCCGGACTCAAATAATATCGTTTAGGTGAGATGCGAGGATAGAACTTCTTGACAATGATAATGATGTAATGGTTTGTTACTATTAGTCTGTAATAATGCACCTATCTAGCTAACTAGCTATAGTTCAGTTCATTGCATTACATTAGCTACCACAATACATTAGGTTTCTGGGCAACCAAAACACGGGACTGCGCAACCACATTGGAGCTTTCACTTGCTAATATATTTATGATTTTTTTCCCCTCCCGCTGTATATGAAATATAGCATCAGCATATGGCATTTTGGAGAGTCACATTTTCTAGTTAGCTTAATAATAACAAGCTTTATGTAAAATATCACCATTCATATATATGGAATATAACTCAGAGTGCTTCTTAGTGGGTTTTTAAAGATTTATAAGCTTTATAAAAAGGCAGTGTAGGGCAAGCTAGTGTCTGTTAGTGTGAATTCTGTCACATTAACAGAGCAGGTTAGTAGTTAGTAAGCTAATGCTTCCCCAAATATCTGTATATATGTCTGTATGAAATAGCATGTAAGTAACGAAACACTTGAGGGTGTGCTATTATAGGAAAATAATCAACGATGCAAAGTAAAGTTAGTGTTCCTACCACAAAATTGATTATTTTCCGATAACAGCAGTGGTTTAGTTATCTTATACCACAGCAATTTGCCAACAATTACAATTCCTTTATTAGTTAAAGAACAACACATCATACTTTTTATGTTTATAGTTACGTTTAATGTTGTAGAACGTACAAGAAACAAGTTAGTTCCTGTTATCACTTACATTATAGCAGCTATAAATAGTCATTCCCTCACCAGACTCTTTTTTTTTTTTTCCCTTTCTCTAGAAGATAATAAGACAAATAAATGCCGTTTATGTTACTGTGAAAGCGCAAACTCATCCGTACTAAACACCTTCCCGTGTTGGAAAACAGCTGTACCTCTGACACTGGAGACTCCTTCCAAAAATACTAAATAAAAGTGTTACTATTAGTATTAGTATAATATAAATAACTTGAATTACAGCTGGAGAATTAATCAACACCTTCTGACTAATCAGAGTAGAGAACTTTTTTTGTGGAATAAGTTATCAGTAATATGTCAAGGCTTGTATATAGCATATTTAGTGTAGTATTTTGGCACATTGTTTAGTATAGTAGCACGCAGTTTGGAATGAAACCTCAGTAAACCGTGAATGTTATGATACCTGACAGGTGAACTGACTCGTGGCGTGTGCTAGTGCTCATGTTCTGTCGACGCCGTGATCCTGTCAGAACTCGTGCATTGTGCACCTGCCCTTAGGTTATATCAAGCCAGGAACGGTCCTACTGTGCAGGAATGCAAAAACAAGAACATCTTGCTTACGTAGCAGAAAGTAATAAAATCGAGGTCATTTAGCGGCGGTCACAGCAATGTGCTTTGTCTTGTGAGTCATGGGAGAATAAATACATCTCCCACATCTGAGTTAATAGTCATAGGGTCGTGTGTTATTAGAATCCTGATGTGTTAATGGAAGATACAGTCAGGTCCATAAGTACTTGGACAGTGACACAATTTTCGTAGTTTTGCCTCTGTACACCACCACAATGGATTTGAAATGAAGCAGTCAAGATGTGATTGAAGTGTAGCTTTAATTCAAGGGGTTTAACAAAAAATATTGCATTAATTGTTTAGCTACTTTTTTTCACAGGCTCAAAAGTAATTGGACAAACTAACATACTCATAAATATTACGATTATCTTTAATACTTGGATGCAAATCCTTTGCAGTCAATGACTGTCTGAAGTCTGGAACCCATGGACATCAAAAAATGCTGAGTTTCCTCCCTGGAGATGCTTTGCCAGATCTTTACTGCGGCCACCTTCAGTTGCTGCTTGTTTGTGGGTCTTTCTGCCTTCAGTCTTGTCCTCAGTAAGTGAAAAGCCGCTTAATTGGGCTGAGGTCAGGTGACTGACTCGGCCATTTAAGAACTTTCCTTAAACATTTTTTCCATTTCTTTGGTTCACGAAGCTCTTGGGTTGCTTTCGCGATACATTTTGGGTCATTATCTATCTGTACTGTGAAGCGCCGTCCTATCAGTTTTGCAGCACTTGAGTGAATCTGAGCACTGAGTATAGCTCTGTACACTTCAGAATTCATCCTGCTACTTCAATCAGCAGTCACATCATCAATAAACACCAGTGACCTAGTTCCATTAACAGCCATACATGCCCATGCCATAACACTGCCTCCACCATGTTTGACAGATGATGTGGTATGCTTTGGATCATGAGCTGTTCCTTTCCTTCTCCATATTTTTCTCTTCTCGTCATTCTGGTACAAGTTAATCTTGCTTCAGAACTGGTCAGGCTTTTTTTTTTTTTTTTAAAAAAAGTCTAATATGGTAAACTGTCTTGTATTTACATTAATGAAGGCATCTCTTGATTGTAGACAATCAAGAGAAAATGGAAAAAGGAGGGACTCCTGGCTGTAAAATGACTGTAATCGCTAAATGGTTAATGGAATATTTTTGTCTACACTTCAGTCACATCTTGATTGCTTCATTTCAATCTGCCAATAATTACAGTCCTTTTATTAATTCAAGAACAACACGTTATGCTTTTTATCTATTTATGGTTATGTTTAATGTTATCACTTACATTATAGCAGCTATAAACGTTCGTTCCCTCATCTTTTTCTCCATTTCTCTCCCTCTTTGTCAGCTCTGCTTTCCTTCAGTGCAGTCTTATCAGCTTTAAGATATCTCTGTGAGTATGTGTGTGTGTGTGTGTGACTGAGAGTGCCGGGACAGAACTTTCCTCTCAGCTGACAGGCAAATAACTGAACATTTCTTTCACGACTCGTTTGTCTTGCTCATGCATTCTGGGAATCTCCTCCCATGTCTTTGTGTCCTAATGAGATTTAATGGCACCTGTAGTCTGGACACTAGAAGCAGGCAGCAAGCCAGATGTCTTGTGTCCTCTGTGGCTGAGGAGATCACTAAAGATTTATTTCACTTGGCTGGTTATTTATTTTTTGCCCTTTCGTCCGGGTGAAAGAGTTCAGAAGAGCGGTGTTTTCTTGTGCTACAGTAAATCCAGGAAGTCTCTGTATTTGGACGTCTGAAAGACTTGGAAAGACTCAGAGAACCCTATTGGATTTTCTTCACACTGCCAGATCAGCACTCAGGGTTGAGTGTGTGTGTGTGCGTGTGTGTGTGTTTGAGGACAAGGCAGCGCGCGCGCACACACACACACACACACGGCCCACCTCAGGCTTCGGGGTGGAGATTGCACCAGTCAGTCAGGCTGAGGACAGCAAAGCAGGTTTATCTTCCTGTCGTCCTACTGAGAGAGAGAGAGGGTGGGGGGGGGAGGAGTAACAACACATTCCCAGCCTACAAGGAACTTGCTCAAGCAGGAACACATTCATTCTGCCGGAATCCACTCACACTCACTCTCTCTGTCTCTCTCTCTCTCTGTCTCTCTCTCTCAGACACACACACACATACACACACATTGTCTCTGCTTCTGACGGTCTTGTCCATCTCTCGCCGTGTTGTGGGCTGGCTGTTTGGAGCTGCGGCCGTCCAGCAGGATGCACCTGGCGCTGGACTGGCACCGGCGGGTCACGCTCACCACCATGCTGCCGTACTTTGTGGAGAACGCCGTGCTCACGCAGCGCGAGATCTACCGCATGTGAGTTAAGTGATGTTCGTGGACTGTGCAAAGCTCTTAGGCCCCCTCATTATTTTATACGAGTTTTGTCTTTGTTGTTTGTTTCATGTCATCTGCGTTACTGTCTTAATACAGTTTTACATTTCCAAACATACCTTCAAAAAGTTAAATGTTACAGATAAAGGATTATATATCATTAAATACAGTGACATGTTCATATATGGCATATATGGTGGCTTTTATCTGAAAAACAAAATCTTGAAGAAGCCAAGGTTTCCTGAAGAACCATGGCAGGTTCTCCAAGATGCTGGAAAAACTAGTCTGATTCCTCATTAAACGGAAGCACAGTGTACCACCGATGCAGTTTTATGCTGAATGCTGTAGAAATGTTTTTTTTTTTTTTTTTGCAAATTCTGTACAGCATTTCTTTACATGAGCCCAAGAGCTTTGCACAGTACAGTACACATGAGAATCCAGGGACTATTTTGGGAATGCTGGGTGCGAGGCGGGAGTACACCCTGGATGAGATGTGAATTCATTCAAGGGCACCGTGCACACACACTGCTTCAAACCTAGCGGCAATTTAGCATAGCCAGCTCACTCAACAGTATGTTTTTGGAAGGTGGGATGAAACCGGAGAACACGGAGGAAACCCACATGGCCATGAGAAACTAGATAAAGACAGTAACCCATGGTCATGAGTAAACCAGGAGCTCTGGAGTAGTAGAAGTAGTAGAAGAAGAAGCGAGCGTGCAGAGAAAGTGTTGCACACTTTCACAAGACGGTTGCAGATATGCAAGCACTGAGACACGTGTAACATCTTTCCCTCGCTCGTATGGTGTACACTTTACTTGTGGAGTTCATTTTTGAAACTTTGGGGGTGGCGATAAGAAGTGCGTTGTCACGGCTGTGATTGGTCACTCGCGACTGATACGCTTTCTTCTGGAAACAGAACTTGATCTCATTTATAATTCCCAAAATGGCAGAGATGAAAGAGAACTTCAACTACCATTACAGCTGAACTAAGTACGTAGCTTGCGTGAGCAAGTAAAGCCACCATTTTTATTTATTTGCCTTTATATTTGTTCAGCTGAAGAATGTAAATGCCCCCTACAGATAACTTCAAATGTTCTTCAAAAGTTCAGGTTTTGTTTATTTACCTTTGTAGAAGAATGCAATAGACTCATTTTGTGCTTTTACAAATACATTAACCTGATTCGTCTCTGCCATTTTGGGATTTTTTAAAATGAGATCAAGGTCCGTTTCCAGAAGAAAGAGGATTGGTTGAGAGCAACCAATCACAGCCGTTGAAATATACATCTTATCCCCACCCACAATGGCACAAAAATGGAAGCGAATGGAAAGGAGGCGTGCGTGTCTCAGTGCTCAGTGCTCGCTGATCTGAAGTGCTCTTGTTTTGGACAGTTTCTCTGCCATGCTCGTCTATGCTATTGTGTGCACACATTTCACAACGCCTTACACTCATTTTTACTGAGCGTAATAATAACCGCTGACGTTATAGAGCATATAAATAATATAAATCACAGCGCCGGCTAAATAAATGATGAGAGAATTATATAAGTTGAAATCATTTTGTTCATTACATCCGGTGTGTATTTTCTCTTTTTGTTTGTTGGTAAAAACATCCAGAACAAATTGCATTTCTGCAGGACTACAGCTCTGTCCTTTGGCTCAGTTTAGCAGCTCTCACCTAAAAAAAAAAAAAAAATGCTGCAGCTCAAAATTCACGTCGTGTTTGGTGCACTTCTTGCAGCTGAGTTGATTCATAGTCAAAACACGGTAGAGTTGACTGTGGAAGTGGACTGAGATCACCTTGCTCAGATGCTCTCGGACCAGTTTAATCTACATCTGAGTCTAACTGCCGTGTTCAGACCTGCCTAAAGAACCACACTGAGGAGGTAAAACGCTTCTTTCAGTTCGTTAGTCGTTGTATGACGTGACAATACAGCCGCGTCATTGCCCCGTAAACCAATGTGTCTTTATAAATGAATATACGGAAGGACTGGGCAGAACCAAGTGCACAGGCATATATTGTGAAAAACTACTTGCATGTCAACACTACAAAACAGAGATTTGAAATCTGTCTCAGGAGAAAGTTTCTGACCCGAGGCGTGCTTTGTGAGCGAGCTGCATTGAGAATGAGGGCATTGTGGAACAGAGCCTGGGCATTTACCACATCAGAAAGCGTTCATTGTGAGAATACTTTGTGCTGTTTTAATAGCAGTGATGGTTTCAGTGGTGTTTAGGGGAACAACATTCCTGCTGATTGTGAGGTCTGATTGTGAGCTCTGATTGTGAGGTCTGCTTGGAATGGGGTCAGAGGGTCAGAGTTTTGGTGTAAGACATCTGGTGGATGATGGATGTGGGTGTGGATCATCCAAAAAAATAAGTTACTTCCTGTCATCACTTACATAATGGAAGCTACCAGCCTTGTTTCCGTTTTCCCGAGAAAACGCGAGGTCAAATCCCAGGGTACTCAGAAAGTCTGAATTGGGGCTTTAATCAAAGTGCTCAGATGTTCTTTGGATTAGATTGCACTTTACATGCAAGTCAGTTTGTGTAAATATAAATGTAAATAACTTTGATAGGAAGATTAAATATTGGCAAATGCCCAGAAATGGAATCAGATTCTCAGTAGTGTAATACGTTATAGTTTTCGTCGCACCTAAAGGCCTGACTGTAAACCACTTGACGTGTTTGAGGCTTACTATCATTAGTGCAGCTTTCCTTTAGCAATTCTACTGATCCGTCATAACATGTCTGTCATAACCGACACGTATTCCACCTGCAATTAGTGCATAAATTAGCATAGCTCAGGTACCTGTAAAAGCTTTTTGGTGTGTGTGTGTCAGTGAGTGCACACACACACGCACACACACATGCTTGACGGTCTCATTTTTCGTGATAGCGAGTGTATTTTTAGCTCTCTGTAGATCACGGCGTGTGTGATAGCAGCCTCCTGTGATGACTCGTACACTTGTTTTTTTTTTTTTTGTGCATAGAGTGAATGTTCCCTTTATGTGCTCTAGTTGTTTTGAGAACCAAACACAGTAAACCAATAATGCCAGAGTGGGGGGGGTGGGGGGGACAACGTCGTTCTTCATATCTGTGGCTTGAATTGAACCTTGGCCAGAACAGAGCTACCTCTCAGGTGGAGATGTGTGAGCCCTTGTGAAGTTCAGATGCAGTGAGAAAGCAGTTTGCCCCTGAATCAACCAAACTGCAGGATGTCATCCAAGCACGCTGTGTATTTTGCATTGGGGATGTTTTTTTTTTGTTGCTAAAGTGACACACAAGGCCATGGGACAGAGATGCAGAAACACCGTGTTTATATAGAAAAATGAGCATAAACGCTGAATAGGGTTCAAAAACGTTTCAACTGGTTATTTATTTATTTTATCCCCATTTTTGTCAACAATTTGATCAGGTCAATTCCCTCCCACCATCCAGGCCTCCGTTATCATATGACAGCTAGAGAGGGTGAAGGCTGACAAGTGCTTCCTTTGAGACTTGTGAAGCCAGACAATTGCATATCTGTTGCCCATGCTGCGTCACAGTGCAGCATAACGCGCCCGGAGCAAACCGCTATCTGCCCTCTTCCTCATACACGAGCTCACAGACACCCACGATTGGCTAGTGTCGCTGTGATTGACAGGCGAGAGAGACTATAACATCCCTCCCATCCAGAGAGCACAGACAATTTCTTTCTCGGCTCCTGGACATGGACGGTTGTGTCAGGAATTTGCACTTATAATCTCTTGATGGTGATTTTGCAATGCGAAACTGAACCACACCAAATAATAAATATGCCAGATGTACTGATTTCGTTTCAGTTTTGGACTGTGCCTGTGATTGGTGCATACCGGACATGGGAATTTCCACTTATTTATGGTGAAATGAACTTCCCGTCAGAACCCTGGGGTGAAAATGTTCATGTAGAATGAATGTCACATGGCACTTGCCTCGAGGCAGAATGACTGTGCAGTATCGACCACAGAGACCTAACTGAGCATGTAAACACGATCATATGGAAAAGTACAGGAGATTCTCATCCTGGGTAACCACTGAGGGCTGGTCATGATATTAGATGTGAGAGATAAAATCTAATATCTATCAATAGCTTGTCAGTGACTAATTTAAATAATGAGCTTAATATTTGAATAGGTTGATTTTGTTTACAAATATGTACTGAGAGGTCCATGGAATCTCCTTTATAATGGAATTCTGCCTCTTTTTTTTTTGCTTGATATTTTGTAATGAGTTTAATTGGGTGAAAATATAAACTATTTAGTAATTTAAACCACCACAACAATGACAGGATAAAGCATTTACTAAACATGAACGGATGAATGCAGTAAAAGCACCCAGTACACCAGGGTTTCCCAAACAAGGAGTCGCCAACCCACGTAGGGTCGTGAGAGAAACTCGCGTAATATTAGAAAATCAACGATGGATTTCACGTGCTGACATTTTTAAATGTTACTGAGAGTCATGTTTAAATTAATACATGCTTTGTTTTTTTTTGTTTTTTTCAGTTTTCTGACATGTAGGATTAGTGCAAATCAGCCAAAAATGGACTATTAGATTAGAAATAAGAAACTAGAAAAATTAGATTCAAATTTTACACGCAAGTGGCTTCAAACCTACTGAAAGGTCCGTTTTGTGTACCAGCTTTCTGGATTTTCTGGATGAATTTGAATGGAAGTTTAAAAGTTTTCAATTTGAGACGCAGCTCATGACGACAATCACGACGAAGGCGGAAAGTTTTAAAGAGAGACGGGTGTTTAACGTCGCTCTGCGTGAAATCACGAAACATTTTACACGTCGACTTGGAAACCAGGCGGACTGGGATGTTTTGGCTCTGATGTGCCATTTAGTGCTTTTAAATATCCTGGGTGTACATAAGATACGCAGTGATACACTGTATGGTCAAAAGTTTGTGGACACCTGACCATCACACCCATATGTGCTTTTTGAACATGCCATTCCAGATTTAGTCCCTTTGCTGTTATAATAAGCTCCACTCTTCTGAGAAGGCTTTCCACTAGATGTTGGAGCGTGGCTGTGGGGATTTGTGTTCATTCAGCTACAAGAGCATTAGTGAGGTCAGGCGCTGATGTTGGGTGAGGAGGTCTGGGGTGCATTTGCCATTCCAATTCATCCGAAAGGTGTTCAGTGGGGTTGAGGTCAGGGCTCTGTGCAGGACACCTGAGATCTTCCACTCCAGCCTTCTCAAACTATGTCTTCATAGAGCTCGCTTTGTGTACAGAGGTATTGTCATGCTGGAACAGGTTTGGGCCTCTTAGTTCCAGTGAAGGGAAACTGTAATGCTACAGTAATACAAAGACATTCTGTACAATTGTGTGCTTCCAGCTTTATGGCAACAGTTTGGGGAAGAACCACATATGGGTGTGATGGTCAGGCGTCCACAAACTTTTGGCCGTATAGTGTATGTATGCTATTGACATAAAGTCATCGTTTATTCTAAATTTGGAATTTTATAAAATGAAGTGAGCTTCATATCTGACCACCCACATGAAAGTTAAAACCTCCCACTCCCGCAGGATCCCCGTCCCGATGCACATGTCTACTCGGAGAAATGAAACGCACATCTGTCCGGAGAAGTTACGAATGTCAGCGTCGTGATCAGTAAACAATAGCGTCCCTCACTTACACAACACAGAACAACGCTTTCGGTCTCGCTACAAAACTGTCAACATAATTACACCCTTGAGTGTGAGCGCAGTCTGTTCAGCTTGTCATTTTCTCCTCTCTCTCTGTGTGTGTTGCGGTTTCTTGTCAAATCCATCACTCTTGCTCCTTTTTTTTTTCCCCCTCCTGCTCCTCACATCGCGACATTCTCAGAAAACCTCACGCTTATGCTATGCATGGCATAAATCTCTGCTAGAGGATTGAAAGAGAGAAAGAACAAAGGAAAAGAGGAGTGAAACAAAAGCCCCTGTAATCCACCGACGTGCCCACATCTTTTTTTTTTTTTTTTTTTACAGAGCGCAACTTTGTCTTCAGAGCTGAGGGGTGAGATGGAGGGACAGAGACAAAAACGGAATGAGAGAGGGATAGAGGGAGAGTCGGAGGAGGAGGGTTTGACGCATAACTCTTTGCACAAAGCTGCTTCTGTTGGTTTCTTCTTCTCTGCCGGCTGCTGTGGTCAGGGTTTCTCAGGACATCCAGTCCAGTCAGAGCGAGACAATGGCTTAAAAATGGAACAGCTTGACTCAGCACAGGGTCACGACCACAGCTGGGCAAGAAAAAAAAGCGCGACCTCGGAATATTTCAGCCACCATTTTGCTCTCTGAAACATGGCTGATGGTTCTGGTCCCATTCCAGTCACACGCTAAGCCGCATTTACTAATGTTAGATTACCTTCCTTATTATTTCTCTCCAAGCCATAAGCAAGAAAAGATCCATTCTGCTTCACAGTGCTGTTTTGATCAAAGCAAAGTAGCAAACTAACTAGTGAAAATATCAAGAATAACAAAAAAGTATGAGCGTGGTCATTAACAAAGGGCCTCATTTATTAAGCTGGATACTAATGGATTTATGCGCAAATCAATCATATGAGCGTTTACACAAAAAATGTGGTAATCATAAAATCCCATAAATTCGGTATTTGTATTCTATTCCTTCTCTTAAATGTGTACATTTATGCATAAGTAGAGACTAACTAATGTAAACCTCATTGATTGGCTTTGAATCTTATCATTTGAGAGGAGTTACTGCATGTTTATATCAGCCAATCATGTGGCAGCAACACAGTGCATAAAATCCTGAAGATGCTGGTCAAGAGCTTCAGTTAATGTTCACATCAAACATCAGAATGGGGAAAACGTGTGATCTCTGTGACTTTAACCGTGGCATGGTTGTTGGTGCCCGATGGGCTGGTTTGAGTATTTCAGAAACTGCTGATCTCCTGAGATTTTCACAAAGAATGGTGAGAGAAAAAAAAAAAAAAACACAGAGTGAGCGTAAGTTCTGCGGGTGGAAACGCCTTGTTGATGAGAGAGGGTCAGATGTAAATAGCCAGATTGGTTCAAGCTGCCAGGAAGGATTTAGTAACTCATATAATCACTCTTTACAGCCGTGGTGAGCAGAAAAGCATCTCAGCATGCACAAAACATCGAACCGTGTGATGGATGTGCTACAACAACCGAAGACCACGTTGCGTTCCAATCCTGTCAGCTAAGAACAAGAATCTGAGGCTATCATTGGCACAGACTCACCCAAACTGGACAGCTGAAGATTAGAAAAAAAAAAAAAAACTTTTTCCAGTCTTCAACTGTCTAGTTTTGGTGAGTCTGTGCCCATGATAGCAAAGACTAGTGAAAGACGATAGCTGTCTGCTACAGCATGTTCTTAGGCTACGTTTACACGACAGCGATGTAGTCAAAAACCCAAAAGTTTTCCTCTTGCGTTTTCAAAAAGTTTCACGTGTACACGACAACTATTCGTGTTTACACATATCCGCGACTACGGCCAAAAACGCTGTCTTACGTACGCGCTTGCCTTTACGATAGACACGTACTGCGCATGTCTACATACCCAACACGTACTACGCACACGCATGACGTCACCGTTTTCAAAGATTCCCGTGTTGGGTGTTT
Organism: Pangasius sanitwongsei; assembly: GCA_037576675.1. Taxonomy (NCBI): domain Eukaryota; kingdom Metazoa; phylum Chordata; class Actinopteri; order Siluriformes; family Pangasiidae; genus Pangasius; species Pangasius sanitwongsei. The sequence continues at coordinate 3,617,637 of CM075026.1, read as the reverse complement.
ACACGGAGACGATAACGGCGGCGTTTTCGAAAACTTGCACTTTGAAACCCGTTTTCAAAAAGATGCGTTTTCAGTCCCCAGAACGCCGTTGTCGTGTAAACGAACAGGCAAAACGCATAAAAAGTTCCTCGTTTTTGGCTGAAAACGTTGTCGTGTAAACGGCCCCTTAGAGATTGTTTTGTTTTGTATCTTCTGAAGTTTTCAGTGATGATGGCAAAGGCTTAAGGGACAATATATCTGTAACTCAGCAGCTAAGATCGCACGCTCATGAAGAGAGAGCCACTCAATGCTCGGTCTGGGGGGGGAAAAAAGCGTTGACAAAACGAATAAACGTGATGTAGGAATGTTTCAGCTTTGCTTCACATAAGGTTCCACTAGTCCAAACTGACCTGTGATGAGTGTTTACCTTCCGTGGCCTTTCAGATACCAAGATGGCCTGCTTCCTGCCTCACCTGTTACAGGTGCTCTCTGTTCTGGAAAGCTCTAAAAACCCAAATCCACCCTGTTACTTCTGAAGTGCTTTGAGCCTGACACAATTCGCCATCAGTCTGTGTTCATCTTTGTTAGACTTCAGACGTAGCCGGAGTTTAATCGCGGCCTCGCTTGAAGACGCTGGAATCTGCAGCACACAGGATTGCGCTCAATAACCAGCGTGCTTCCAGACGATAATTAAAGCCAGTGTTTCAGCACTGACTCAGCGCTGGATTTCCCCCTTTGGTTTTTTTTAGTGCGATGGACCTTTTTTTTTTTTTTTTTTTTTTGAGCATGCTCACTTGGCGCAATGTGTGTGTGTCAGAGCTTTTTGCCTCATGCGTGAGGAAGACCGAGCCAGAATAGTGTCTGATCTCTGTAGGTTCAAAGCGTGTTTGAACTGTTTGTCTCTGTGTGTCTGTGTTGCAGTCTGAGCGAGAGCTTTTTCATGGTGAAGGGAGCTGCGCTGTTCCTGCAGCAGGGCAGCAGTGCGCAGGGTCAGAGGACTCACTCCCACCACAAACATGCAGGTGAGCGCGCACACACACACACACACACACACACACACACACACGTGCTCAGGAATCCAGCCCCAAGCACGCAGGTGAGCTCCTGCACAGGTTTCCTTTTGCTCAGGGGAAGACGTATCCATGCGCTCTCACACTGACTCACTTCTCACGCACAGATTCGACTCGCAAACGCTGCCAGCCAATCAGAATGGATTAAAGCGTTTGGAATAAGGATGGGCATGAATGCTCACAGAAGTACAGAATGAAGCACTTCAGTTAAATCGGTGACAGGGTTATATGATGCACAGTGCGACGATGCGCAGCGGAGTCACTGTTACCGCCCCGAAGTGAATCATTTTCCACAACGATTACAACTTTCAATTGACGCGACACAAGTTAGTTCCCGTTCTCACGTACGTTCCAGTAGCTAGAAACAGTCGTTCCCTCAACATCTTCTCTTATGTCTCACTCCTCACGTTAATAAGTCCAGACGGTCCTGAAATGAAGACCTCCTGACCAATCAGAATCGAGAATTCAACAGCGATGTAGTGTGATTATAATACAGTGTAATAAATATGTGAATGAAATGAACATAACGTTTTTGCCCGACCACGAAGCAGATTGGCTCAGATTAGCTGCACAGCCCACACACACACACACACACACACACACACACATACATGCATATATATACATATATATATATATTTAGACACACTAGCAATTAGACTGAAAATAGACGAGTGCTGCTTGGACTCGAATGCCAGAATGTATGTGAGGATGAATTAGGAGCGAAAATGTGCAATACGACATGAAAGTTAAACAAGATGATCATCTCAGTGCTACGTTTCGTGCAGAACATGACAAGCAGTAGTGCCTCTGTACACTCACGCAGTCTTTTTTTTTTTTTTTTTTTTTTTTTTTTTTAATCTTGCTTGTAAGAGTAATTATAATTGAGCTACTCGAATAAATCCTGCTGATTTTTTTTATAAACAAAAATTTTTCTTTAGCAATAAAAATAAATCATTTTTTCTAAATATTAAATTATCATCAGACAGTTTTTTTTTTTAAATTAATCCAACGCTACTGTATATCGTGAGACATACCGTGTATCGTAGAAATGAGAATCGCGATATGATATTTTCGTCATATGGCCCACAAAAAAAAAGAAAAAGAAAAAAAAGACATAAATCCAAAAGTGTAGCACATTTCAGGTCTGTTCTACTACTACATTTTTTTTTTTTGTGGTGAATCCCAATTAACAGAGCTCAAGAGAAAGAGAGTGATTATTTATTTATTTATTTATTTATTTATTTAAAAAAGGTTCTGTATTTTGATGCACATGCAGACACGCCATAGAGTTTGTCTTAATTTATTGCCTTTCTCATCGTATCTTTATTGCGATATCTAAAAACGTAGTCTTTTGTTGATCCATGTGACGCTCAGGAAATGATACTCAGGAAAGTGAATCAGAATGTTAATCGACTGCAGTATTGAGCTCACCGTGTCACGGTTTTGGGGATTTTTTTTGGTCTCTCAGCCTGTGTGTCTGTTCTGATTGCATAACCCCTTCCCAGTTATTTTCCTTTCACTCCCCAGATCCTGTACAGATAACTTTGTGTGTGTGTGTGTGTGTGGGGGGGGGTCCTGAAGGTGTGTGAGGACAGCAGATGCTGCACGGGACCTGTGTAGGTGCGATGGCCGTGTACACAGTGCTGGTTAAGTGCATCCCCTATAAGCACAGTGTGTGTCCACGTCCACGTGTGCGTTTGCGGGGATTAGCCGGATTAACGCTTTAGCGCAGCTTACACGGGGAGACGTGAGGCGAGTGCTTCTGTTCTGTGTGCGTAAAGGGGTTTAGGACATGCGAATACTTTTTAATTAGTTCGAATGTCTCTCCATGCTGTACTATAAAAAGCTCGCAGGTTATAACGTCGTGATAAACGGTACAGTTTGTTTTCTAGCGCTTGTTTTCCTGGAAGTCCGTGATCAACAGGGCAGAGAGCAGTCTGCTCTCTGGACGTCTCGTCACGCCCTTTGTTGTCAGTTTTTGCGTCGCTGTTCCTTGAGGATGTTTTTCTCCTTTACCCTGCTTACCTCATCTGATGTTATCTCTGGACTTCATGCAGCTGTGCCTGTGCGACACGCTGCTCTACGCGTTGCTTTTGAAGCCGTGCCCGTTCCAATCGAGAGCTTGAGACATGAACGATGCGCTCGTTCTATTTTCAGAGACACTGAGTAAGACGGGGAAGCAGGGACGGCGACTCGAGGGGCAGAGAGAGGGAGACCGAGGGAGAGAGTGAGGCATGCGTTGCTTCTGACAGTGCTAAGTGTTCAGATGTCTATCAGATGTCCGATGGCTCTGTGCGCTCGTTAATATTACCACGATGAACTAATAAAAATTCGAAAGTGGAACAAATATGTTTTGAACTGTTTTTCTAAAAATCAGTGATAGATGGAGATGTGGATGTGATTATTATTCCCATAAGACCCCAAGTTTAGTTTTTTGCGCTATTGATGTTGCCGCTGTTCAGGATTGTACTGTTTCCTGAGCTTTGTTACAGATCTTAATCCCTTCCCATAACTACTGGAGTGTATATGCGTTCGCAGCCACTTTAATAGGAACACCTGTACCCCAGGTCGTTCACGCAGTTATACAGTCAGCCAATCACGTGGCAGCAGCTCGATGCATCAAATCACGCAGATAAAGGTCACGAGCTTCAGTTAATGTTCACATCAAACATCAGAATGAGGAAAATGTGAACTCAGTGACTTTGACTGTGGTTGGACAGGTTGGTGTGAGTATATCATATATAATTTTTTTTTTTTCCCAGACAGTAGTCTCTAGAGTTTACACAGAATGGTGCAAAGAAAACAACAACCAAAAAAAAACATCCATTCAGTGGCAGTTCTGTGGGTGGAAACGCCTTGTTGATGAGAGAGATCAGAGGAAAATGGCCAGACTGGTTCAACTGACAAGAAGGCTACAGTAGCTCAAATAACCACTCTTGACATCCGTGGTGAGCAGAAAAGCATCTCAGAACGCACAGCACGTTGAACTTTGAGGTGGATTCGGTACAACAGCAGAAGGCCACGTCTGGGGCAGTCGTGGCCTAATGGTTAGAGAGTCGGACTTGTAACCCGAAGGTGAACCTGGAGGTCGTGGGTTCGAGTCTCAGGTCCGGCAGGGATTGTAGGTGGGGGGAGTGAATGACCAGCGCTCTCTTCCACCCTCAATACCACGACTGAGGTGAGACCCTTGAGCAAGGCACCGATCCCTAACTGCTCCCCGGGCGCCGCAGCAAAAAAGGCTGCCCACTGCTCCGGGTGTGTGTTCACTACTGTGTGTGTGCACTTGGATGGGTTAAATGGAGAGCACAAATTCCGTACTTGGCCACATGTCACTTCACTGGTTAAACTACTGTCAGCTAAGAACAGGAATCTGACACTACAATGGGCACAGTTTCACCAAAACTGGACAGCTGATAATTGGAAAATCAACCTGGTCTTTTTCCAGTCTATTTCACTTTGCTGTATAAGTTGCAGCACCTGCTAGAAGGTGAACAGGAAACAAGATACAAGAATACAAGTTATAACAGAAAACATCTGTTTATTTAATAATTATCTATTGATTAGCCGACCTTGTATACAGTACAGGACGTGATGCTACAATAGCTCTGTTATTCTGGTTTGTCTGTATTATAATTATCTCTTAACAAAACTACTTGAAGTAAGAACCGGAGAGACAGGTTGTGTGGCGTGACATGACATGAGACTCCAGTTTATCATGTCTGAACTTCTAATCAACATGAATCGTTTACAGAAATGGTGTATAAGGTGATCACTGTCATTGAACTCATATAAAAGATTGTATAGGGGAAACTCGGTCGCAGCTTCCAGATTGTTCCGGCTTTTGACTGTTCTAGCTTTTCTAGCCCAGTTTCCACTTAAAGTTCTGCCCTGATTTTTAACACTCAAAACTGACTCGATCTCTAATAATGTCATAAGATGTCCTGGTTTGTTTCCTGTCCCTGTGAAATTTTCACAGTTGTCATATTTCCCCTCGTAGAGGCGCTTCAACAGACCCTGTGCTTGTCCGGCTGTGTGAGTGTTGAGTCACATGCTCTTTTGCCTTGACCCGAGGTCAGTTTTGTTGTTTCTCTTATCAAGGTTAAAGGTCAGGGAGTGACCAGGGATCAAGCTGGCGCTCGATCAGCAGAAAAGCACCTTTGATCCAGAGCTGCTTTGCAAGCCTCCAGGTGGAAGGCTTGCTACTGTTTTCCTTTTGTAGACGTGGAACAGCAAATCAAATGTCCTGTTTTAAAGGTCAAACCTTTCACTCATAATGAATGGACGATTTCAGAAAAGTGTACAGAGGACTGATGTAGGATTACGTCCTTAGGTGTATATGATGCCTTAAAAACGCAGGAACCGGCTGTAGATCCTGTACATTCCTACTAGCGCGTTTAGAAAACCTGAAACTAGGCATCTTTCCACTTCCTTAAATCCTGGTTCTATTCAGATACTGGTTTTTGTCACTCTCCTTTTTCTCAGACACACATTCTCACCATGCCAACCGCGACAGCGTGACTCACTACTGCAATGATGGATCATTGCTCTGGTTACCTGAAGCGTTGCCAGAAAAACAGAAAGCAGGAACAACAGCCACAGAGGCCGAGTGTAAAACAACATCTGATCAAGACCAAAACTGCTAATTAACGCAGACGGTGGTTTAGATTCACGAGCTCGTCTGGCCGCCATCTCTCCCTCTCCCTCCCTATCTCTATCTATCTCTCTCTCTCTCTCTCTCTCTCACACACACACCCTCCCCTCCTTCCCCCCACAACCACCCACGGGGCCATGCCACACATCCACAGCATGCAAACAAATGTAAAAATGGTCACTGTTTAGAGAAACTGCTTTTCCAAAGAGCTTGTTTGGCATCTCAGGTTTTGTTTGGAGGCAAGGTCAAGGTTGATTTTGTTTTTGTCTATTTTTTTTTTTTTTTTTTTAAACCTTTAGCAGACTAATTTGAACTCTGTACAACCTCAGGAGCAGAGAACTGAGATGCGAGTCCACATTCTGGACTGAAAGGGGGATGGTTTTGGGAGGTAACTCACGTAAAAACTCTTTATTCTAAGGTTCAGAAGGTTAAAGAGTCTTAGGTTACTTCTTGTAGAAAAGAATTGAATAAGCTCTGGAGAGAGTGTGTGTGAGAGAGAGAGAGAAATGTGCAGTAAGGCCTTATGGGTATGCTCCGTAATGCCAGCCTACAAAAAGAGAGAAAAGAGAAACACATTTTAATGCAGGTCTCATATTTTGTGATCTCATCCGATAATCCAGATAAACGTAACACTCGCTGTACATATACAGTGGGGCCCAAAAGTCTGAGAGCACAAGTGAAAATGCTTCTATTTTGCATTCTTTTCTGATTCAATACAACAATTTTCATTACAATTTATATTATTGACAACAACTGGAGTGAACAGTAGAATCTCTGAAAGAATCTTGGTGTGATCCGACTGCCACCAAGCAGAGCTACTGTTACTGCGTCAAAGTTGATTATTTTCTATTAACAGCGTGTCCTGAAGTGTTTTATTCCTATTACGCCAACCGTTACGATTTTCCACTGATCAAAATTAACGTTATACTTTTTATCAATTTATTGTTATGTTGTGGACCATCAGCAAAATAGTTCCTGTTGTTGTCGCTCACGTTACAGCGGCTATAAACATCCATTCCTTCACCAACTCTTCCATCCTGAAGACACTGGAGACTCCATAACTGTCCATAAATCCTAAATAAACATCTCGTCCCAAAAAAACTTCACCATATCAACATTATACAATACCTGCCTACGCTGTTGCTATAGAAACAATAACATATTAGAAGGAGCACATTAATAAACCTTGCTTAATAAACTGTTGTTAGAGCTTCTGTTGTAGAAAATTTATCCACACCTTCTGACCAATCAGATTCAAGAATTCAACAACGCTGTGATGTAACAGAAAACAAAAGACACCTGTCAGCCAATCAGAAAGGAGCATTGTATTTCCGTATGGCCGTGGTGTAACTGTACATCGTGTACTCTCTGCTTTAAGAGATTTAGATTCTGTGATCTGTGAAGATTATCTGTGGAATCTTAACACTGCATTAGTGTGTGTGTGTGTGTGTGTGTGTGTGTGTGTGTGTGGGTATTTGACTTTACGTACTTGTGAGGACCAGAGTTAGGTTTAAGAAAAACAAACTTAAGCCTCAGGTCCTCAGTGTTGTAGTAAAATCTGAACGCATGCATGGACGCTGCGCAGTGCTCTGAGCGCTGGCCGTCTCCGTCCCGTCCTCCTCACTCATCGAGAAGTGAATCATTCGTATTCGTTCCTCCCCATTCCTGTTGTGCCTCGCCTCCATAAATCTTGCTCCGGTTTTATTGCCATTATGCCTGCGTTGATTTAACACGTGCGGTATGTCATGGTGTCGAGCCCACGAGCTGGTTTATTAAGAGGTTGAGTCGTCAGGGTTGTGTTTTAACAGCATATTTTCCTCTTTCAATAGGAGATTTACCTCAGCACCTACAGGTGATGATCAACATTCTTCGCTCCGAGGACCGAATCAAACTGGTGAGCGCACACACACTCACACACACACACACACTCACACAGCCACACTCATGCCTGAATGTGTTTTATTGACAGCTGTAGGCTGTTTGCCGTTTCGTCTCATTCATTAACCGATGAGAACATGCTCGGTGACACACTTGACACACTCTTTCCAAATAAACCTGTCAACATTTCACGCATGTTTCTTGAAGTGTGTGTGTGTGTGTGTCTGTGTGTGTGGTTGGTCAGTATTTAGTGGTCCTGTTTGTTAGTGTGCACAGAGATTGCACTCTGAGGTTATTTTCCTCGTGTTACAGTATTAATGAAGACCAGACACAATCCTGGTTAGTGAGGACATTTTTTTGGCCCCATTTACACACATTTTCAGTGACCTGAGCATAATTAGATTACATTTCACCCTAGCAATAAAACAGGTGTTAACCATACACGTATGTATTACAGACAATTACTTAAACAATGACGAAATTCTGTCCACAGTGACATGAGGCCATTACTGGTGCTCCTTCTCCATCCTGGAATATAAATGTGTGTCTATGGATGTAGGGCTGGAAGATATGGACAAAATCTTATATCACAAGATGGATAATTTCATATCTTGAAATGACATATCAGAATTTATTATGTTTGCTATAAAATTGATTACTGGGCTGCATTTACAAATGACCGTTTTCTTGTCAGTTTCTGATTTGTTATACCCAAACCACATCCAAACGACAGAAATACCTCCCTTTTTAGGTACAAGTTCCTCATCTTTTAGTTGGGCTGACGCCTGTTCTGTGTCGGAGTTTCGCTCTGTGTCATTCTCGTCTGTGCTTGTTTTAGTTTTCGCTATAGCACACCGCTAGTTCCTCTTAGCGCCAACCTTAGTGGCATAAATCGGCTGCCAAAAAGTGGCTTTTGCGATATACGTAGTCAATAAAGGAAAATATCTATCAGTAGATTTTTATTTATTTATTTATTTATTTTTTTTTTTTTAAATCATCCTCAGATATGCATTGCCATATTGCACATATTATATCTATTGTAGATATAATACATAAAAACACATTTCCAAAAAATCAGCTATAACAAAACTGGAGTGTTGTAGTGAAAAATGTAATATAATGCAGAACTTCTTATTTAATTGCTTTATCCTTGTCAGGGTCCCTACAATGTTTTATGTTGTTTTCAATATTTAAATTTAAATTGACATTTCCAAATTTCACATAAAAGAGCTAGTTGGGAAACCTTAGATATTAGATATTAGGTTTTAACCGAAGTGTAATGACAGATCACTGTGTGGTACCTCACCTGATTAACCCGCACCAGAGCAATCTCTAAAGAAACAAGCACTGATTTTAAAATCCACAAAAAAGTTCCATAGTAAACTTCACACTTCATTCTTGGGCAGTTTCTGTGTATCATCTAGGTATTAATAATACATTACATCTCACTGGATCTCCCAGCGTGAACAAAAGTGTATATTTAATAAGTAAGCAAGAGCGAAATCAGATCATTCATTATCCAGATATCGCTAATGGGATGTTTGCTATCTACTGACATAAGTGACTGTTTCTTATTATCTCTGTGTGTGTGTGTGTGTGTGTGTGTGTGGGTGTGTGTGGGTGGCAGGCGGTGCGGTTGGAGAGTGCTTGGTCAGATCGTGTGCGGTACATGGTGGTGGTTTACACCAGCGGCAGACAGGACACGGAGGAAAACATTCTGCTGGGGATGGACTTCAGCAATAAAGACAGGTAATCACACACACACACACACACACACAAAACACGGGTTTGCCTTCAGAAATAATTTTGCCCAATGCTAACAAGGAATAGACATTGGCTGAGCAATTATGTTACTAGCTACTGCAAACTACTGACCATGTTAGCACTGTTTGGTCAGACTTTTCTTTGTATTAGGACTTTGTGTGTGTGTGTGTATATATATATATATATATATATATATATATATATATAT
>CM075026.1:3576604-3605799 GCA_037576675.1 Pangasius sanitwongsei | reverse complement strand
GGCAATCTTTGGCTTGTCTGATGTTTAAAAAAAAAAAACCCTGTTAATAATGCCTTGAATCATCACACACTCGCTTCCAACAGCTGTGTCGAGTTGCTCAGTGTCTCAAACGGATTTGTGTGTATGATTTCTGACAGTGTATGACACACCGAGCTATAAAAACGGACAAAAGGACGTCACGGAGCTAAATACAAACTCAGCTAGGAGGCGTGGCCCAAAGACTGGGCATGTAAATGTAAATTGCACGTTAAAGATAGCGATAGTCAAAGTGATAATGTAATGTTATAGTTCACATTTGTGATGATTTAGGCGTCAGGTTTGCGCGATGCTATAGTCTGTAAACTTATGTTACATGTTAGCTACATTAGCCTCAAGAGGTGTGGCACCTAACAAAAGTCTCGAGTGGTTTTCACTTATATGATGTCGGTTAAGAAGCTCGCAGGACAAAAAAAAAAAAAAAAGAAAATTTGAAATTTGTTTATATTTTGGGAAACAGAATCTACAAAGTTTGTTAGAAAATAGCGTGAGCAGGTACGAATAAAATAATGGGAGTGGGCAGGATTGGGATTAAAAAAAAAAGCTTTAAACATCCGAATCAGGGATAAATTCACAGTGATAAATTCAAATATTTACAATATATTTTTTGTGAATCCATTTATTTCTGTAAAGCTGCTTTGTGACAATGTCCAATGTTATTCAGGGCAAAATGTGTAAATTACAATGTTTACGTAGGATATTTGCAGACTGAAAGAGTCGGAGTTGGGTAACAGTGTGCTGTGTGGTTTTTTTTTTTTTTGGTGTCCTCACAGTAAAAGCTGCTCTATAGGGATGGTTCTGCCTCTTTGGAGCGACACAAAGATCCATTTGGACGGAGACGGGTGAGTGCATCCTCCCCTATTGGTCCAAACACGCAAATGCAGCCTCGGCGTGTGTGAATATTGTAGCAACCATCACCAAATGTTAAAAACGTTTTTCAGAAATCAGTCATTCTGTCGTCTACAGTTACAGCACCAGCAGTGTTTTAATGTGTATTCCATTCTCAGGTGTTTAATGTGTATCTTATTTGTAATCACAGGCGTAGGATCACAATGATTTTGAAACAAATTAAGCAACTGGTGTTTGAGCAGGATATTCAGATTCAGAGCTCTGGTTCATAAAAGGATTTTTAAAAAAAAACGAATGATAATGATGACGGTTATAAATCTCAGTAAAAACTGTATATTAGTTTTCCATTCCAGCGAAGTTAAAAACAGATTCATTCGATTTGGGATTTGAAATCGTATATTATCATATTATCACTCATATAACATTTATGGCCGAAAAAAAAAAATTAGTAGTTATGTAGTGCGTATAGTTAAATAAGGTATTATCCATGTTTTTTTGTTGCTATATTACGTACAGTATTCATCACATTAAAGGTGTTTAGGAAGAGAATGTAAGATGTCCATTAATTGTATGTGAGAGGCTAAACAGGAAGTCAAAAACGTTTTGACAAATCATAATTTCCATTCATTAAAGAAGAAACGTTAAGCTTTCTAAGTGGATGGCTCGGTTGTTGACCTTTGTGTTCCCGTCTGCAGGGGTTTCAGCGTGACTACGGCAGGACGCACACACATCTTTAAACCCGTGTCGGTCCAGGCCATGTGGTAAGACACTCAAACTCTAGCAGTGTAGGCTCTTATTGTCCCCTTAATGGAACAGTTCAGTCAGAAATAAAATGTGTACTGGGTTTTCCCTGATTGCCAGTGGTAGCTGATAAGCTGATAAGCTTGTTTTTAGTTTTGTAAAATAGCAGAATAAGTATATTTTTAAAAAAAACATTAATGGAACTAAAACCAGATAAAATGTACAATTTGTCATTCATTCATAGATTAAAAAAATGAATAGTCGGCAAATTGGTGTGGTATAAAAGAATAAAACACATCAGGACGTGCTGTTATAGGAAAATGATCAACAACAGGGTGGTGTAATACAGCCCAACATGAAGTGGAGTTACTGTTACCTCCCTGAAGTTGATTATATTAATATAATAATCCAGTATGAGCTTTTATAATTATCATATACAATTCTGCCTTCAGCCGTCAGGCCTCCAGCCTGAGTATGATGCTGGTGCCGTGATTCCTTTTCTCACAATGGCGAAGTGACTGTTTTGTGACGTCATTTTGTGCGTTTTTATACATAACAGTGCGTCACACGGTGTCAGAAACCACAACCTGTTTTGTAAGGAAAAACCCGTTTGCAGACATGCTAAACTGGTAGCTATAAACTTTAACCTCTACTTGTTAGCTACATTCGCTTTTTTAAGTCTAGTGCAAAACCAGGAAGGAGCAAACTGTGGATTAGATTTATCGATTACAGTTGGGGTAAGGGGAAAATTAGGAAAAGCATTGCGTTAACCCTTGACTGCCTTCTAAATGTAAATTTAGGTCAAAAAGGCAAGAACGGTTTTAATATTAATATCAAATATCCAAAGATCAGCAGGAAATTTGAAAGCTGGTCCTACTGCATTCATAGTCGTATTTATTTGAATAAAAAATGGAAGGTGATACCGCATGACACAGCAGCATTGTTGTTCTGAGAAGCTGTGGTTTCATGTTCACTCTCGCTCCACGGCCAGAGTGTGAATAACTCATTTCATTACGATGGAAAAAGGAAGCGATGACGGTAGATAACGCTTAGCGTGCGTGCTTTCAGCCGATCGTGGTCATACAGAAGGCCTTGCTCAGGTGGCTGGGTGGGTCAGGAGCTTTAGTCCTGAGCACACACCGCTTGTTAACACTGTTGAGAATATCTACTGGGAGATTCGCCAAACTCAGCCATTGGCTGCCACCTGTTGGTGGATGTGTGTAACTGACATTGCTTACTGATGAGATTATTTTGTATGCACTTCACATTTTCCTCCCAGGTTCTGACTGATGGAGTCGAATAGAGGAGACGTTTATTTTCATAGTGCTTTACAGACAGTGCATTTACCCTAGTGATTTATGCCAGCTTTACACTCTATGAACTCCATGTTGTTATCATAGACAAGAGTTGCGTGTCATAAAATAATTCTATATGCATCTTAGCATGCATAACGTGACTTGCTCATCGGCCAGTTTAGTGCCTTTGCGGCCAAAGACAGCTGACGACGAAGTTCCGGCAATGTGTCAGAAAGGCTTGAGTAAAATCTCCGAATGCGAGTGCCGCTACAACACTCCTCTAAAAGCCACCAATAGCAGGACTGCATAGAAAAAAAAACAGCAATGGCAAAACGTAAACGAAACATGCTAATGGCCTGAAAACATATCCCTATTTTAAGAATATATCTCTTCACGTGTTCCTGTTTTCTCCTCTGACTGATGACGTAAGCAGAAATTTTCGATATCGTTAGAGGATCTTCATATCGTCGTATAATCTGAAATGGAGAACATGTTAACACACAGTACAAGACCGTTGATCCTAGGCTTAAGCCATGAACGATTAGACAGCACTATGGACAAAAGAAACCCTGAGAGGATTTAGTGGGAAGTTCAGTCTAATCTTGCCCGGCACTGTGAACTATTAATTTTTATCTGAATTAAAGGAATTGATGTTTATATTGAGTAATGGTTAAACTTATACTTATAAGTATGCGTATAATAGACAGATTGGCCATCGTCAGGTGCAGGTATGAGCAAGCAGGATGGGAACAGTCCAGTTTCCGGTCTCTCACCCCTGACCTTTGCGCTGTTACCAGGTCAGCTCTGCAGGTGCTGCACAAAGCATGCGAGGTGTCGCGGCGATATAACTACTTCCCTGGCGGAATCGCACTCACCTGGACGGGCTACTACGAGAGCTGCATCTCCTCCGAACAGAGCTGCATCAATGAGTGGAACGCCATGCAGGACCTGGAGACGCTGCGACCCGACTCGCCCGCCATGTTCGGAGACAAGTGAGCTATTTAATCTTACCTCGATCTAACCTAAACCTTTTTGCTTTGTTCACTTTGCTCTTTGAAGAGTGCAATGTATCCACAGTATATTTCAGCATATTTTAGGGTCTCGTCCACTGACATACACTAAGTTTTTGGTAGTAAAATTTTTTTACGTTGTCTAGTTTCTCTGACATACTGTGAGCAGACATTTCACATGACGTGAAATAGGGTAAAGCGTAAGACTCTCAAAATAGATCCTGGATCAGTCGCTCTTCAACCTGGTGCACGTGCTTGGAACATAGCGGCTTGATTCTACGGATATCAAGTAGGGTTTTTTTTTTTTTTGTAGCTTCTGTGGTTTAATCTTCATCTGGTGTTCTTTCCAGGCCGACGGAGGGAGAGCGAACCGAATGCCTCATCAAAACCAAACTCAGGAGCATCATGATGCTGCAGGACCTGGAGAATGTGACGTCTAAGGAGGTGACGAACAAAACCTGCCGTGTGTAGCCCTGTAACGTCAGAGCGAAATTCCTAGAATGTACCAAATGCCACACATTCCGCATGAAACACAAAAGTTTATCATTTGTTCAGCAGTAAATGCACTCCTACACTCTGTTAATCAGAGCACAATAGCTTCTGGCCAATCAGAATTGAGAATTTAAGAGCAGTCTTGTATAAATGTAATTAATGGTACTGTGCTCATGATTAGATCTAGTGTTAAGAATGTTTTAAAAAAATGTAAAAAAAAAAGCATAGTATGTACGTATATACAGATCCGTAATGAGCTCGAGCAGCACATGAACTGCAATCTGAAGGAGTACAAGGAGTTCATTGACAACGAGATTCTGCTGATCCTGGGTCAGATGGATAAAGCCACGCTCATATTCGACCACCTCTACCTGGTTAGTGGAAAAATGAAAAGTGTCGATGGCTTGTTAAACGTTTAAAGTTAAAAGAGTACTAAAAATAACAATAATGCTGAAAACGATGTGTGTTATGTAAATCCTGTGGGTTTTTTAAAATGTATTTTAGGGATCCGAATGGAACGCTTCCAATCTTGAGGAGCTACAGGAGACAGGGTGCGTTAAACTGTATGGATGTATAGAAACGACTTTTAGTGCTGTCAGTGTATGCTATTATAGCTTTCTTGGATTCTCCTGGATGCATTTTATGCAATATGATATACCCTGAATGGGACGCCCTTAATTAATACTACAACGTTTTTGTCCTTAGGGTGGGCTACATCCTAAATGTCACACGTGAGATCGACAACTTTTTCCCGGGGACTTTTTGTTACCACAATGTGCGTGTGTACGACGAAGAGACCACGGACCTGCTGGCTCACTGGAACGACACGTACAACTTCATCGTTAAGGCTAAGTAAGACGCACACAACAGTCAGTAGTGTTTTGTTTTTGTTGTTGTTGTTGTTGTCGTTTTATGAAATTTTATTTCTCAAACAAGTTGACCTGTCTTCACTATGTTACCACGTTTGCTAAAAAAGCAGTAGCTTCACTAGCAGAATATGCATAGACGGCGATAGTAATGGAGTCAGGTATTGGTCATTAAGATACAGTAAGAGTTAACACTGTTGTGAACATAGGTGTGTTACTGTTTGTATTCATCATATGTTGGCAGAACAGTTAGGAAAAAATCAATCGAATGGTACGTGGACAGAAAATTTAAATATACTTCAGTTTATTACTATGGTGGTATGATCATTTAACACAGTGACCGAATCAGTCCTTAGAAAGGTTTGGATGCTGCTGTGTTCATTCCTTGGTTTTAATTTTTGTTTCACGCTTTCTCACCTCTCTGACTTTTCAGGAAGAACCATTCGAAGTGTCTGGTCCACTGTAAGATGGGTGTAAGCCGCTCGGCATCTACGGTCATAGCCTACGCCATGAAAGAGTACGGCTGGACCCTGGAGAAGGCCTACAACTTCGTCAAAGAGAAACGCAGTGTCACGCGGCCCAATGACAGCTTCATGAGACAGCTGGCCGAATATGAGGGCATTCTGGATGCAAGGTAAGCATTTTCCCCACAGAGGAGATCCGCTTCACAATTTCACCATTCAAAATATACTTATGTAATACCAAAGATACCAAACATGTTTTGGCTGTTGGACTGCAGTTGGGCAGTTACATTAGTTTTTTGGCAGACCTGTCACTTTACTGAAAAATTTTTGTGAAGTAAGTTTCTCAGACAAACACAATTCACTGTCATGTTTGAAAAATGTCCTTCCATTATCATTTCCAGCATTAGCTATGTAGTAACCAATATCCATTTGCACAATATTTAAAAAGAGCAATCATGCCACTTTTGTAAATACTCTACAGCAAGCAACGTCACAATCGGCTATGGCATCCAGACTCTGAGTGTGATCACCCTGACTGTCAGCGTCCGGCGGCACCCTGCTGCGCTGACTCCTCGTCCCCAGGGGCTGGTCCCTCGTGCTGCGAAGCTGCTGCCCACTCTTCGCCCCTTGCTTTGGAACTTGACCCGTCCAACCCCCAAAACTACAACTACTATTTCCGGCGTCTGTCGGACTCTGCGCTGGACAGCGAGCCGTCAACACCGGTGCGTATGCCGCCGCCGCTGCTGGATGTGGATCGCGTCTACATCGAGATAGAGGATGTGGAACGTGATGCCCTGCTGGATGATGAGGCATTCGAAACACCCCGCTTCACCGCTCCTGCTGGAGAGGGCACAGCAGCACAGACTTGCACCCGTGGTGCTGAACCGCTGGAGGAGCTGCGCCTGCGCCTTGAGTTCAGCACTGTAGAAGAGGAAGATGAGGAGGAGGCAAAAAAAGAACAGGAGGAGATGCAGGCACTGGCCGAGGGGGGGAGGAGAGAGAGAGAAGGCGGTATAGCGGGGGCAGAGTGTGAGGAGAGTGGCATCGATCTGGGTAACATGAATCACCTGTGCAACGAGAACTCCAACAACAACAACCACCTCCGAACACAAAACAATCTTGCTGTGAGTAAAAGTTTTGCTGACTTGTTTGATTTGTGGTTGTCTGACTGCTTTATGTCCTGAATGTAGTAAATATAATTTCTATCATAGACGCTCCATTACACAGTCATTGTTCTAAAAGTTTTTTGTTTTAAAGACCCTAATTACTACAGACTGAATTTGGTTATGTGACCTTTAGCTAAAACATTTTTTTCAGTAATGCTCTGTTGTCTGGCCTTTCTGTATAGGAGAGTACCCTTAAGAAACAGGCATCTAAACCCAGACCAGTATCCAGCTCTCTCTCAACCCCCAGTACCGTCTCTAATGCCAGTGGACATGGCCTTGTCCCCTTACCCCTCTCTGGTGTGCCTAGTATCTCCGTCGAAGTGCCAGCTTGCAGCAGTGTTGCAGTCAAGGCCATCACACCCACGCGACTATGGCCTTGTGGCCCAAACTGCAAGTGCACCAAGTGCAGCAAGACAGCTTCAGATTCGTGCGTCTCCTCGGCCATTTCACCCTCAGTGCATAAGGACAAGTCCGGAAGCCAGTCACAGAAACCTGATCTTCAGCAAACAAAGGATACAGCACTGGGGCAAGTGGTCAAAAGGAATGAAGGTTCAACAGGCAAGGACAAGGCAGAAGAGAGGTCTCCAGTCATACCCAGAGAGGGGAGCTCGCAGCAACAGCAGGAGACACTAGACCAGCTACAAAGGTCTGGCCTGGTCAGGCGGCGAGCTGAGAGGCTGGAGAAACTTTCAGGCTTGTTCCAGGAACGTTTCCGCGAACACGCAGGAACTGCAGCACGAGACTCTGCAGAGACAACAGAGCGTCCTTCTGCATCTATCGATTCTTCATCTGGAATGGGCGGTACTCCAGCAGACTTTTGGACATCGGTGCCACCTGTAGCCGAAGACTCGGGAGCACTTACGCCAGTCTCATCCCCGCACGGCTCCACGCTGACACGCAGCTCGAGCAGTGACAGCATCCGCAGCATTCGTGGAAAGCCGGGTCTGGTGCGGCAGCGGGCACAGGAGATAGAAGCGAGGATGCGCCTGGCTGGACTCACAGTGCCTTCCCGTCTAAAGCGCTCCAACTCATTAGCCAAGCTCGGCAGTCTCACCTTCTCCACGGAGGACCTGTGCTCCTCAGCATGCTCTTCTGATGCTGGCACCCTTCTTCTTCTCACGCTCTCCCCGGAGCCAGAGGGCACTATCAGTCCAGACTGGGACCGTGCCAATCTCTGCTCTGCCACTACAGCCATGGAGCTCTTCAGTCCAGGAGCAACAGGAACACCTGAGCCCAGGAGCTGACAATAAGGGAGGGGGATTTGTGCAAGATGATGATGTATTTGGACAAAGCTTCCCTTCCTGAAAACTTTCTCTTAAATGGAAGGATTGGCCATCCGCAAATCAATACCCAGGTTGGGCGTTAGGGTTTGCAGTAAAAAGATCTCTTTAATGGGTGGATGGGAAAAGGCCTGGCTGAAGTTCCTGGAATGTGTGTGGAAGGACTGTGCTTTACCCAAATTAAAATGTAGAGTTGGGGGAAAAACAGGGTTTGCAACACAAAAACTGCTGTCCCAAAAGCCTTTCCTCTTACTTGAGAGGATTGGTCATCTACAAATGGCGTCAAAGGGAACATCCTGCTGAAGTTCTTACGACTTGCATGGAAGGACTGCGCAGTAGATGAACTAACAAATAGAGTTCAGAATGAACAGACCTTTTAAATGCTGTGAATATTAAAAAATATGCTACTCAAGGAAACAGGTTATCCAAATATTTCGAGAAGGCTCTTGTGGTTGTAAGGCTTTTGTTGCATGGAACTGAAGCTGAAAATGTGTGAGAAAAACTACTTGTACACCGAGTGCTCTTCGGCCAAGCGTCCAAGGAAACCATTGCTTTGGTTCCCCTTCCTGCTGAGCAGCCATATTTCACAAGAAATTGCTACCTGTCGTCTGTGCGTCTACACATCAAAGTCTGGTTCGGTGTGAATCCCATCTTCCTGCTTACTCACATTTTTGATGACTTTCTGGATACTTCTGAACAGCAAAGGGAAAGGGATTTCCAAATCACTGCTGGTTACTTAGTGTGTGCTGAGAAGTTTCTAGAATGGAAAAACACAATTCTGTTTCAATCTCTCTGCTGTTCACTCTGCTCTGTATATCAACAGATGTTGCTGGAGATACTTAGCTGTATTTTGCTCTGGTCCGAATTCCATGGTTCATTTTACCACTGAATGTTAACACTGGGCACATGATGGCAGTCTGGACTTGTTTGAAATATTATATTGAAAACACTAAGATGTGTTTGTGTCTGTGTGTGGGAGAAGGTTTTCACGTCTCCTTAAGGTGTTTTGGAGAAACAGTGGTTGATATTTTGTCTCAGACCCTCATAGTGATGATTTCCTTGAATGCTTTAATATGGAAGCTATCACTTTAGCACCTTAGGGACTTTTTGGTATCTGTCAAAAATGTGATTCAATGAGAGCGGTGCATTTGGGGGCTACGTAAATCACTACGGTCATTTACCCCGGTTTTGGGTTAGATGATGAGAAACTAATCCTGGTTGTCATGTAACGTCCAGAGCTATATTTTCCAGCGGTAGAACTCTACAAGGGCAGCTCTTGTCAACCCTTCACTTGGCACACACTCAGTGTGTTCGCAGGTCTACTGGGTTATAGCACAAAATAAATATATTTCCTCTAAAATCCGCAAAGCTCCACAAACACGCCTACGACAAACCAGCAATGCATATCAGTGGAGGCTGAAACATCCTGTGAACGTAGCATAAGGATGCTTTTGGAACATCAGCTCCAGACAAGATTCCTGAGCAATCACAGTTACTCTGCATTCACACTAGCCAGCGGAAAAGCAGCAGGCATCCGTTCGTTTTCGTCACACAGGGTATATGTTCGTCACAGAGTTGCGAATCCAGTAAGAGTTTCTCAATTCGGTGCAAATTAGTTACACTGTGGGAAAACAACCAAGAATAATTCGAGACTGTAAATCTTTCTGGCCAAACTTCGCCATGGGTTGTCTGTCTGCCCAATTCTACTTCCTTACCACTTCAGTTCCTACTTACATTTAGTTCCAATTCTACATTGTTTGCCACTTGAAAATGAAATGGAAACTGATTTTGCCTCAGTTCTATCTTATTATAGTATTAAATTGTGTTTTTAACGAAAGAAACCCAGGGATTTGTATAGTTTCTACACTAGAGCAGATACACTTTCATTACTACCTTTTTTCCGTGGAATTAAACACGACCCGGTGGTGATGCGTAGATTATTTTCCCATAACAGCAAGTCCCTGAAGTGTTTTAGTCCTCTTATATCACAGCAACTTGCTTTTAACTTTTTATCCTTTTACAGCGTTTAAAGTTACATACGTGAAACAAGGTAGTTCCTGTTGTCACTTACATTATAGCAGCTGTAAAAAGTAATTCCTTCACCTTCTCTTGAAGTTAATAAGAAAAAACCCAGCTTGTCATCTAACCTAGAAACCACAAAACACAGCATCATGGCGGAAAACTTGCTGACTGTTAGAAAGCGCTGACACTGGAGAATCCTTCCAAAAAAAATGTTTAATAAAAATCTCCTTACAGAAAACTTCACCATATCAACGATTAGATGTTTTTCTTTGTTAAATAGCAACAGTTTATTGTTAGCTTTAGAGTGTGGTGCATCCACCGTACAAATTCCTGTGAAAGATCTGTTACTATGGAAATAATAACGCAAATGCATTAATATAAACCTGTGATTTGACTTGCAGACAGAACTACCGTCAGAGCTGCTGTTGCATAAAATTAGTCCACACCTTCTGACCAATCAGAATTGAGAATTCAACAGCACTGTGGTATAAGGGAATTTCTAAAAAGCTGAACAGACGATAATCGCGAGTGACGACGCGAGTGCGCTACACAACCATGAAAACATGGAAAACGCGGACCAGGAGTGACATCGGTGACGTGTCAGCTGCTAGTATGAACGCAGAGTAAGATTGTAACGACTCTCTCCTTTGTAATGCTGTACGTTTCACTTAGAGTGGAAGGTTCTAGATGTAGTAAGCAGGTTCTAGTTACCGAATGGTTTCTTCAGATATTTGCGTTGATCTAGAAAGAGCCGGAAGGGTAGAGAAGCCTCAAAAAGAAATGAGGTCTGTTTTCTCCTACTGAACAAATATGAATCGAAATTTCTATATAATTATTTGAATTTTTAAAGATAATATGATTTGATCAAATCTTGGTGTGTTTTGAAATACATTTCAGACTTAAAAATCACAGACACACAAACACAACTATGTGTATGTATGTATGTATGTATGTATTGTGTGTGTGTGTGCGTGTGTGTGCGCACCGTTTGTCTGTAATTGCATTCCACCATGACTGAGTTTGGGAGATTGTTGATCTCTACCAAGATCATGTGATGTGTATCTGTCGTATGATAGTGTGTGCTGTCCTGAGGGTCTCAAAATTCCTGTGTGTGAGATCACAAGATCTACAGCCACACACACACACACACACACACACACACAAACTCAGTTATACAGGTATTCTATGTTCCAGCACACTCATTCACCCATCACTAGTACACACACTCGTTCTCTGTCAGGTTTGTTCCCTTTATTTCAAATCAGTCGACAAGTTTCAATATTTAAGTACTTGAGTTATTTTTTTATTATGCAAAATTACTTTTTTTAAATCTTCTTTTGTACATCTAACAATGCTGTTATGTTGTATGCGTGTTTCTGACTGAAGTGTGTCTTGTATATACCTTTGCATGCGAGCGTGAGTGACGTCCCACACCATGGACCGTGCGATTACTGTGAAATATTTATGAGAGATGAAAAAAGAAGAAGAAGAAGAAGAAAAAAAAACCCTTCCAAGTGTGTGAGTGCACGTTAGTATTTATCCATGAGCAGGCTCATACGATACACACACGCTCCAATCGAATGCACACGCATCACAATGCACTGTATGTAAATATGTTTGTAGGTGACAAAATGGCCGGTACTTGCATCCTCATTACAACTCTGAAGGGAAACCTTTGGTTTTTGGCTTGAAAAAGGCACTACTGTACACCTGCACAGCAACCTGATATCTGAATTTTACTTCCAAATCCTGATCTCGTACTGTTAAAAACATCTTGGGTCTCCTGAGACCAGTTGCAAGGTTGGGCTCGGATTCACCGAGGAAACGTTCACACGTTCACACGTCTGCGTTGCTGATCAAGGAAAAGCTAGTGATTTTAGCAAAACAATATTACCCACGTACACAGAATGCAGTCAGCAAATTTGAACGAATTATAATCGTTAGATTCATAATTCCAAAGAGTTCAAATTCCCATGTTTTTTTGTTTTTTTTAAATAGAAGCATTTTAATGTTTATTTTCTTTTTTTTTTTAATTTGTTTTCACAGACTCAATCGTAGTCTGTGGGTGTTTTTACAGCAAATGTGCTCCACATTGTTGTGCAATTTCAGATCACTCATATTAGGGAGGAACTGCATTGACGCAGGGTGCTTGGCCCCCTTTTTACTCATCCCCACAAACATCACCACTAGCGAGAGCTGCTAGTTTACTGCCCTTGATTTTAAAAGAATCACTACTCTGTTGTGTCAAATGATTATCATCAGAAATTTCAGCCATAGCTCTGTGAATTCTGTTTACAAGGGTTTTTTTTGGTGATGCTTTACATGGAGGTTCCCTTAACTGGCGTTATTTAACACGTGAAAAAAAAAAAAAAGAAGCAAGCTGCAGCATTAACACAGCATCAGTAATATTAACAAAGTGGCTAACACTTGTATTAATTAATAAACCGAATAAGCCAAATAATCACCTGCATTAAAACAGTGTTCATGAAGTGAAGCCCAGAATGAATAACACCTTGCTGAACACGTCAGTGTCTGAAAAGCAAGTTCATGACGTTATCAACAGGATAACAGGAACATGCTGTAATTAAATCTTGACTCACTTACATGGATTTTTAGTCAGTGCAGGTGTATTTCATTAAAACTCAGACAAATGTTATTGTAGTTTGGTAACATTACTTACAGTTGATTAATGCTGACGTTTAAGATTTGTTAATGTTTACCAATGGTAAAATGTTAGTTTCTTTGGCTGGTTGTGCTTTTGGACATTATGTTTTTCAAAATGTACACTGACTTATGATTTAATCAGGGACAAGCCATTTCATTTTGTCCTAAACGAGCGTTGCGAAAACCTGATTGATGAGTTTGCTGAGGAGTCGTCTTTATTTTAGCGTGTGAACGCTGTCTCATAATCATCTTTTGGTTCCCAAATCTGAGGGAAAATCAGGGCCCTCACTTTCCCTAGGTGCAATGATGCACAGATTCATTTCCATCCATCTTTCAGGAGCAGCTGCGAGTCTGTAGATTTGTGATTCCCAAGTGTTGAGGAAAATGATGGGATGTGTTTTGGAGTTGGGAACCTGAGTTTGATTTTCCTGTATGCCCTCTAGGGCTCGAGTGTTTGCGTTTTAACGTTCTTGCCAATCCCGTTCCACTGAGCCACAATTCACGCCAAGAGTGTCCCTGAACACCCCTCACCCTCACACAAGCCATTCCCATTTCACCTCTGATGCCACTTAAAGTCAATGGAGTTGCTGGTTCATGTCATTCACATTAGTGTTGCGTTAATCAAGTGCCTTATAGTGAAACACCAGAGGCATGGTTCAGTCTGTATCGTCCCTTCTGTTACGTTGCCAACAATTTTGAGCTGTTCTTTTACATTTTTGAGTTTTTATACCATTTAGGCTTGATTATCTGACTTAAAAAAAAAAATTCTGGAAGAGAAAAACAAACAGCATACTTCTTGAGAAGAAAATGTACAAGGTCATTATATATAGAGTTGCCAAGTTCTCGCTCCAAACCGAGGACATTTTTAGCACATTCTGGCTCAGCCATAACCAAAGTTAAATTAATTGTCCAATGCCAGTCAGTCAGTATAGACTTTATTTCATGAGGAAGCTAGTTTAGCTCAGCTGATGCCACTTTTACTGCACCTTTGGGAAGAATGGTTTGAGTGAACAAGAGAGATTTCATCACTACATGAATCATATGTAATTTTGTGACGTATCTGGGCCTCCACTAAAGCAGCCATATCGTCGCTAAGGCCCTTCATGCAAATAGGAAGAGGTTGTGATGTGTACGCAATTCTCTTATTCACTACTGTTGCCATTAGTTTTGTTTTATATTTAAGTATGCAGTAATTTTGTCTTTTGTACCGCAAGATTTGCTGTAGTTCTGACGCATATTGCACTTTGTACATTTTGTGGAAATGATGTACTGTGTGTATATTATGGAAATAAACTTTTTTTTTTCCATTCAGTTCTGTTCAGGTTTCTTTTTTTCTTCACAGTACACCTCTAACACAACCTGATCTTTGAATTTTCTTCCATGACTTTTCTTTCAAGCCGCTGTTAAAGGCAGACACAAAGTGTAAAACAGCCATGTTGTGTACAATGTGTACAGAGTAATGGATTTCAGGTACTGTCTTATTCGTGATCTAGATTTTAATATTTATTTTCTTTAGATGTTTTTATAGCAAACTCCACAGTGTCGTATGATTTCATTTTTTAGAGATACACAATGGGGGAAACAACTGCACTGACACATCTTTTTTTTTTCTTTCAGTCATCTTTTGAATATTCAGATTTGATAGACCTTGCCAACAATTTCCTGATGCTGTATGTACAATTAGTTTAGGATTTTGCAGAACATTTGGATGGAAACACACTCTCTGAGAGCACCCTGGCTCCACTTAATGCTGCTCCAACTCTGATTGGTTGGCTGGAGAAACCGCTTTTCTTCTCTCTGATTGGCTAACTGAGTCGGCATGCTTGGCACGGCAGTGTGGTTGAGCTCAGCTCATGCAGCCACCGGCCACTGGCATTAATTAGCATGACATCAGTGTGGAAAAGCTTGTTTTTCCACATAATACTGTGTTCAGGGGAGATTAATGGACAATGACAACATGGAATGTATGTATTGAGGCAATGCCTTGGTTTAGCTTGGGCAGATCTTACAGTCAAACAGTGCTAGAATTATCAAAAAGTAGCATCATGGGTTCCTGCAAAAAATATTTACCTCTCATGAATGAATGTTTTTTCAAAATATAAATAAAAAAACCACTGGTTAAGTCTTCCAACAGGCTGAAACGGACTGGACTGGTACACACCTAGAACCGAGAGGAACAGCGAGAGTGCTCTGCTTCCGTGGCGATAGTGAGAGAATCTCCTGGAAAACAGGAAATAAGAGCGTGCAATGTCATCATTGGCACGAGGATCACTATGGAGTCTGTCCCTCTAACAGATAATTGAATGGTCAGACAGAAATGAATCACTTTCAACACAAATGCAGTACAGCCTGATATCAGCTTGTGCCTAGTTTATATTCCCTGAAGGTCAACACATTAAAATGATGTCATTTCCTTTCTAACCCTCTCCCTAAATAAACAGATCCAGTTTGTGATGCCTGGAGGAGAGCTGTACATGTGTTTGTATTCACTAATGTAAGTAAGGATTAAACATACTGGAATGTGTTGTTGTAGAAAAATAATCAACGACACACTGATGTGCTGCAGCCTGACATGAAGCAGAGTTAACTAACCATTAACACAGAAGTTGCTTATTGTAAACTTTTTTGCCATACTATTTATGTTTATAGTTAGTGGTGCTTGCGAAGCAAAGCATCACTATTGTAATCTTGCATACTTATTATATTTTATTATTATTATTATTATTATTATTATTCTGTTATTGAGGAGAGGTGTGCTATGACTTTTATAAGCGATCGGGCGTACGATGATCGCACAGTCGGCCAAAAAATCCCATAGACTTAACATTGCGACCAACTTTGACGAGTCGTAGCTCAGAGCGAGAATTTCGCAGAAACATGTGAATCACCACATTTGAAAAGGCTGACAAGCTGTGCGAGAACATACCCCGCAGTGGGGTATAAGTTGTACCCCTAGGGCGCAAGAGCGCCCCAAAGTTGCCCCATAGACATAACATAGGAATTTTGCATTGAACATAACTCTGCATCACAATGTCATAGAGACATGGGGGCGGGCTCATTTTACTCAGCCAACCAATCAGACTCTCAGGATCACTGTGAAGCTGTCAAGCCACGCCCTAGCAACCATTTAGGGCACCCTAGCAACAGATCCCATAGACTGCCATTATAAAAGCCCAGATGGATATCTTTGGATCACAGTGTCATAGAGACATGGGGGTGGGCTTGTTTGACTCGGGGCAGCAAACAGCCAATCATGACCCCAAGTACCCTAGCAACCGCCCTAGCAACTTCAAGACACATGCTGGATGGCTACAGTGCCGAGTTTTGCCATGGCAAGCACCACTCACATTTTCTTCAGAAAATGTACATTTCTAGTTACATTTAATGTTGTGGAACGTCTGTGAAACAAGTTATTACCTATTATCACCTATAACAGCTATAAACAGCCGTTTCTCTTCTCTCTCTCTCTCTCTCTCTCTCTCTCTCTCGATCGAAGTTAATAAAAAA
Organism: Pangasius sanitwongsei; assembly: GCA_037576675.1. Lineage (NCBI taxonomy): Eukaryota > Metazoa > Chordata > Actinopteri > Siluriformes > Pangasiidae > Pangasius > Pangasius sanitwongsei. The sequence continues at coordinate 3,589,407 of CM075026.1, read as the reverse complement.
AAAGCTTGTTATGTTGCAGAGAAAACACAGAACATAAACTCCATTGTCCTTGAAGACTTTACTATGACTGAATTTTTTTTTTTTTTTTTGCTACAAAGTACTGACCCAGGAGACTCCTTCCATGAATGTTAAATAAACTTCTTGTTACAGAAAACTTCACCATATCAACAGTTACGCCTATTTTAATCCGTTTATTAGGTTTAGATCAGGGGTGTCCAAATTTATCCACAAAGGGCCAGTTTGTGGGTGCAGGTTTTCATTCCAATCAAGCAGGAGCCATGCCTGATTCCACCTGTTTAATCAGTTGATCTTGGCTTTCAGTAGACTCAGGTGTGGCTTCTGCTTGGTTGGAATGAAAACCTGCATCCACACCGGCCCTTTCTGGATAAGATTGGACACCCCAGTTTAGATTATGTGGAGCGCCATCTATACAAGTCATTGTGAACTAGCCGTTGCTATGGAACCGTTAATGCATTAGAATGAGCGTGTTAATATAGACCTGAGATTTGTCATGCAACTGGCACTATTGTCAGACTTGACAGTAAGAATCAACATCCTTTAACCAATCAGATTCAAGAATTCAACAGCGCAGTGGTGTAGTAGATTTTATTTATACCCTGCTTTTCAGCAACTCCATGTTTCTATTATTTGTCTATTGTTGGTTTTTCTGTGACGTCTCGTAGACTGTCTGTCCTCGGCGCCTGCAGCTTTTTTACCCGTCTCGAAGAAACACATCCTGTTTGGCCGTTGCTGTGGAGGCTGAGAGGAAAAACAGGGAGATTTCACTATGACTGTTGTAACTGTTCTGTGTTTTTATTGCCTTGCAGTGTCAGTATCTCTCGCTTGCTTTTCCCTTCTGCGTTCACATTTTCTGTTCCATTTCCCTTTTCACACTACCGACTCTCTCTTCCCACACACATTCCCTTTCTCTGTAGTGGGATTAAACAGATTTAGGACTCTTGAGTGAAGACACGCCATGCTAAACACTTGCTTTCCAAACACACTCTCTCTCACTTCATTGACAGACTCATTGTTTAATCCAGAGTGCAATGTTCTCTGTTCTGTGACAAAAAAGTTGATTTGGAGCATGTTCAAAGAATGTCAAATCTCTGCATAGGTTATGATCTAGCCATAATAAAGTTAGTCATTCACCACATCGTGGTCTTGTGTCTACATACAGAGTAATGAATTAGCAGCAGACAGAACGATTTTCGATTTTCCGCCATGTGTAGCCAGGAATAGAAATTCCATGTTGATTCAATAACCTTAATGGGTTGATACCACTGTAGCCGATGGGGGGGATCTGGGCTTTTTGGCATTGTAATTTGTTGACATCATATGTTAGCAAGGGGTTTAATAAGATCCAAATTGTGCTACAGTATCCAAATACCGCAAAGACCGCATGTGCCTCAACACTTTAACCAAAAGTCTGAAAGCTTTTATCTATATCTATCTAACTATCTATCTATCTATCTATATATCTATATATCTATATCTATATATCTATATCTATATATCTATCTATATCTATCTATATCTATCTATATATATATATATATATATATATATATATATATATATATATATACATACAGTGGACAGTTGAAGATTAGGAAAATTAGGACCAGGCAATGTTTTTCTAATCTTCAACTGTCCAGTTTCTGTGAACCTGAGCCCACTGTTGCATCAGAGTCCTGTTCTTGGCCGACATGAGTGAAACTTTTGCTGTTATAACCAGTCTGCCTCAAGGTTTGATGTGTTGTGCACTCTGAAATGCTTTTCTGCTCACCACGGTTGTAAAGAGTGGTTATTTGAGTTACTGTAGCCTTCCTGTCAGCTTGAACCGGTCCGACCTTCATTCTCCTCTGGCCTCTCTCTCTTCAACAAGGCAGAACTACTGCTCACTGGATGTTTTTTGTTTTTCACAGCACTCTGTTTAAACTCTAGAGACTGTTGTGCATGAAAATCCCAGGAAATCAGCAGTTTCCGAAATACTCAAACCAGCCGTCTGGAACCAACAACCATGCCACCTCTCTGCCCTGTCCATCAAGAGGACTGGACCACCACAGGACCAGATATTAGTTGGACGGTGGACCATTCTCACACAGCACAGCAATGACATTGACATTGTTGTGTCATGCTGGGTTGAGAAACAATCCACCAACCAAAAGTATCCAACCAACAGCTGTGCTGTGGACAAACCTGACAATAATGTCTAGAGGTCAATTAATATAAATTGAGCTCAATCACATTTAAGACATTGGCTTGGCCAGGACCTTCATATGCTCAATCAGGTGGTTTGAAGCAGAGAAACTGAGGGCACTTCAGGATCCCCATTAAGGGACCCCTAATAATATTTACAGATTGTGTCCAGAGTTTTCCTACTTCAACGAACCTCTCCTTCTGCTGCTGTGGATGGTCCCACATTGATACCCTAAAGATCTGCCCAAGTCTCACCCTTGTTTCAGTGGATAATCTCACCTGGATACTGTAGATTTGTACCTTAAAAGAAATGCTGCTGTAATCATAAAGACTGTCCTGTGCTTATCCCAGGAATATTATTCACATTCTGCTCATACTGAACATAATTTCAACACACATACTGGTTGATAATTTGAATATAATTTATAATAACACTAACTGATGTCACCCAGAAGAGGATGGCTTCCCTTTGAGTCTGGTTCCTCCCAAGGTTTCTTCCTCATGTTGTCTCAAGGAGGCTTTTTCTACAAAACTGAAAATGATTTATGTAATTTCTGAAAGGTGTTTTTACCGGCACAAAAATCTGTCTCTGAATGTTGGATAGATTGGTTGACTGATTGATTAATGGATGGATGGATTACTTTATTGATCCCAGAGGGGAAATTTGGTAAATTTACACAATATATACACTATATATTCACATTTCCGGGATAAAATATACATATTAAAGGTACAAAAGTTAAGTGTACCCCTCCAGCAATATGGAAAGGTACAGTTTAGTACCATTTTTTGTGAGTGTGTGTGTTAAATTACATTTCCCATCAGTACCAACTAATCAAGAATCAACTTTTGCCTGTACGTTCCTGATAAAGGCATCTGGTTGTAGTCGAGAGTGACTCTTGGGCCTCGGCTCTGTCCTGCTCTCATCTGTAGTATGAATTCACAGTGGAAGAGGAGTTACTTATTTCATTAAGTAAAAGTGGGCCGTGACATCACAGCACAGGAGAGCAATAAAAAGCTCTTTCGACGACACAGTTTTGAAGAAGAAGAGTACCAGGAACTCGGACCGCAAATCCAACAAAGAGTTGTCTTGTCCTGGTGGAGAGAGCAGCTCGGTTATTGAAATCCATGGTGCTCAGCGGTGAGTGACACACACACAAATTTGGAAGGCATCATTACATTATTTAGGTATCTATTCTCCAACTTTACTTTTTGATTCTTTCTATCGTCTTCTGTTGTTTCACTGTGAATAGATTAGCTTGCTTACAATAGTAGAGAGTAGCTTTACTTCCCAAATTGTGTGTGGAAGGAGAAAATCATGCAGGCACAAGACGATCAGGTGATTTGCCTTAAGCCTGGGTGAAGATAGCAGGACAATGGTACAGTTGTGGTACTTCAGGATAAGAGATTGGCCTTGCAGACTGCAGATATCTTTTTTTTTTTTGTCTTTCAAAGTTTAACAAATAATCTACAAATAAATGAAATAAGAGACAGAATTTCTGGAGTGCTACACTGATACTTTAACGTTTTTGCTGACTGGACTGACTTTGGGCTTTAGGGAATAGCTACAGCTCACAAATGTTCACAAAAACTTGTAAACATGCTAGCACGCCTAATAATAAATGAATGCTCCAGTTAGCATGACACAAATGAGCTTGCTGCCTGAACTGTAATACCTTTATTCTAAGAATAAACGCTTCATTTTTATGCAGTGAGAACAAGCTTTTACGAATAAATGAATGCTGCCTTTACATAGATTTCTAGCCATATTTGGCTTGGAAGTAAAATCATAACTTGGACCTTGCTAGCATTGTTTGCATATTGTGTTATTTAAAGTATTCCTTTAAATAAAATTATGTCTCATAAACTCAGTGTCAAAGAAGCTAGCTTTACTTTGAGTAATAAGTACTTAGGAGACATGTTCCTGATTTTTTTTGGCAGTATCTTGCTTTCAGTGTTAATTTCTACAGGATTACTGTCTATTTTTGGATGAACCTACGATATACAAAGTATCCATTTTATAAACCTTTAAAGGAAACCTTCTGGACCAAATTTTGCTTGTTGGATAAGTTTGGGTGCGGGTATAAGAGGTATCGGGAGGCACAAGGACAGGAAACACATTGTCAGTCTAGAACATTGCCTATTGTATGAGTCATTCCTGTTCCAGTATGTCTCTCTTTCTCACCATTGTACCATAGTATCTGGTAAATATGTTACTACTGATGCAGCCTCTAAGACCTTCAGCTTTTGCAGATGTGGAAAATGCAAGTATTAACCACAACAAGCTGTATTAGACTGATATATCGACCTCCAGGGATGAAATAATCTGTCTAAGAGGAGGGATGACACTAAAATAACACAAATGATGGATATCGTTCCCATTCACGCAGGTTAGTGAGTGCAGATAAGAAGACTAAAATAAACCTTTTATAGTGAATGGAGCTTTCGGGGAAATGGCACCAATGAGGAAGAATCTCCTAGAAAAGATTTCAAAAGAATACACGAACTCGCTGCTGTAGGTTAAAGTCAATGTGCGTCAGGAACTTGACATGTGACTCGTTCTTCTTGTTTTCCTTGTTCTCCTCATTCTCCTCATCATAAGTTTGTGAAGAGTGGTCGCGTCTGAGAGTCGAGAGCTTTCTATCAGCAAAAAGATACTGACTGTGTTCTCTATTTAAGCGAGATTAAATAAAAGAATACATTTATAGCACAGGGGATCTTGATCTAATCCATTCAAATCAACACACAGTTTAGTTTTCCCATTGTGATTCGACTTGTGATAATTTGCTGACCAAGTACAGATCCTTAAGGAATATAACACTCCTCCCTACTCTGCTTCATGTTACAACTATTGTGTGAACCCAATGATGAATACAGAAAACATGACTATGAGTGAAAGTGCAAACCAAAAGACCCTATTTAGACTTTGTACAATATTCCTGATTCCAAATTCCAGTGCTAATAGATAACACAAATTACACATTCATATACACAGATGATAGACAGTATTGGGGAAAATCTTTACTTTTACACTTTTATGTAACACTACAACACAATATTGCCTAGAGTTGGAACCTTGTGTCTGGTAGTACTATTAACAGCTTCACTGTTAAGATCTCCAGTGAAAACTTGTGACTCTCATTATCACTTTCCTGGTGATGTTGTTGTCCACATAACGAGCAGAATGAGCAATACTTGGCCATTCTGAAATGCACTTCCCACATAGATTCACATCACTGCTGTACAAGTCAAGGAGTTAGAGGAAAGTTGCATAGGTTTGGCAACAGATATGTGCACACTACTTTCTAAAATGCATTCAGAGAGAGAGAAGGAAAAATAGAGGTGTAGAAAGAGGAAAGCTTAATTGAAAAGAAGTTGTAGCAATGTTTTATGATACCTAGAGGAATGATTTCCACATTCTAAGAGATAAGTCGAGAGAAATATGAAATTGATATGGTTAGCCAACACTGCAGTGATATATGAAGAATGGGAGTGAGTATGGAGGAGTGGGGAAAGCTCAGCCCTGTGCGAGATATGGACTTGCAAACCTGCATGCCAAACTAATGGCATCATTTGCAACATGCGTGATAGACCAGTACTAACACAATTTCTTTCCACAGAATGAAATGGGACAGAACCAAGGTAGGGTTGGGGAGCAACAGGGGACATTGGAGGAAAAGGAACCCAGCCCAGACCCAGGGGGTAGCAAGAAGGAAGGAAACGCAAGCGAGGTGACCTGCAGAGAGGTGGAGGATGAAGCGAGACTGGTTAGGGAAAGGCTGGATGTGAGCCCAGGCACAGAGCCAGCATCACCTACTGTGAAGCTGGATACTCACTCTCACAAAAAAGGGGCCCCTCCTATAGACTGGGAATGGATACAGGGAGGGGATGGAGAAAGAGAGGGAGGAAGAGAAAGAGGAGAGGGTGAGGGAGGCAGGACCGAAGTTCGAGGTTTGCAGAAACTGTACAATATTAGAGTCACTAAGAGAGGCACGTTGAGCACTGAAGTGGCCGGGTCTTCAAAACCAGAGAGCATAGCTGTGGCAGAAAAGAGCAACAGGATGGACCTGGAGAACTCAGCGAATGACAGTCATGAATGGAAGGTAATTCATAAGGACAACATCCAGGACCTTGCATGGGACTCATCTAGCAGAGTGGAGAATGTTGATTTTCAGCAATCCAAATCATCAGTCAGTGAGGAGGACAGTGTCACTTCAGAGGTTACAGGCAGCCTTAAGAAACAAGATGGAAGCAGCAAGACCGACACTGTGGCTGTTCCTGGCGTCAATGCCTTAATCATCACAGAGGATTTACATGATGATAATTTTCCATTTGAAATGCCTATTCCGAAGTCTAAGGCACCAACCAGAGTCACAGAGAAGAACAATCTAGACACACTGAATGCTCTATTACAAAAGAATTTACCTGGAGAAAATCCACTATGGCAAGACAGACCTGCTGCCATCTTAAAGTCCTGTGAACCAAGCTTGGCTGAAGAAGACAGAGGAAAATTGTCACTTTCTACTTCTTCTAGAGACAACCTACCATTAAAATGGAGATCAGCCAAATCTGAATGCCAGGAGAAGATCATTTCTATTGAACCAGGTAGTTCAGGAGTACAGGAGCATGCAGCAACATCAGAACAAATATATGGAACAGAGATAAAATCTCTTGCAATGACGTTTGACCTGTTGGATAGATCGGACCTTAACACAACAGAGATGTTATTACCGAACAGTGGAGATGTCTGTGATTTTGCCACCACAGTGGAGAGCAAAATCAGGGATAACTTTGGAAAAATAAAAAAACACCAGGCTACAGGTAGTGATATAGAGAGTAGTGACACAACAGAGAAGAGCATGACTAAACCAGATTCCTCAGTGATGGCACCTTTGGGCCTTGCAATCTACAAAGTTCCAAACATGTCAGGGTTCGAAGAGGAGAAGCACTTGTCTATGCCAGACTTGGAGAGACTGAAGAATAATGCAGATAGAAAAACTGACATCTCATGCAATGCAGGAGGAGTGTATAAGGAGACTGAAGAGTTCCCTCCTGAACAAGAAGATAGAGTTGATTATTGTCTCCCAGAAGAAACAGCCAATATCCAAACTGAAAAAATTCCTCAGCAGTTTTTGGCAGTGGTGACTGGACAGTCAGATATGCTGTCACTCCCTGACATGACAAAGGGCATTATGCGTGAAATGGATCCCCATCTGGCCTTGTATGCAGCCATGGAATCTAAAGATGCTCTTGTTAGGGAGAGTGAAATGAGAAATCGAGACATGTTTTTGGTTAAAGCCACAGCATCAGAGAGCGACTGGGACAAACTATCAGGCAAAATTATGTTTTCCAAACAAGACAGGGATAAAGGAAACACTATGGCAACAGAGAAAAACTTGGAGGAGCGATCAACTGTAATGTTAGAGAAAGATAGCGACAAATCCTTTTGTGAGATGACATCATCAAAGAGGGACAGAGACAACCAGAGTGTCGCCAAAAACCTCACTTCAGTTACTGATATTCATCAGGAAGCATCTGTATCCAATTCTAACTACAAGCTCGAGAGCACTGCAGGTCATGAAGGGGGCAGGCAACTCTTGTCACTTGTAGAATCAAAGATTTGTGTACCTTTGACTGAAATTTCAAAATCTATTGAGTGCCATGAATTAAAGGACATGACAGATGAGACAAAGCCTTGCATTGAAGACCCCATAAAAGCATTCACTAGTCCTTTCAAGGATGGATGTGGGAGTTCTGTATCGCAGATCCCTGGGATAGATAATGCCACCACTTCTCTAAATGTGCAGAATTCCCCACAAGTGTGCTGTATGCAACACAATACAGGCCAAAACAATCTTACACCGCAATCCACTGGACAGTCTCCTGCTTCTGACCGTGACACTATTATTCTAAGCCAAACTGACCAAAGCATCGAAACAAGGAATGATCAGACTCCTGTATCTGCTCAGGGTGGGGTCCCAGCAAGGGAAAAAGCAGAAAACCCTCCAAAAGGCAAGCCTGTGTCTGACCTGATAAAAGAAACCATCCAGCTGCATGAGAAGAAGAAGGAGTGGACCAAACCTGCCGATGCTAAAGCTGATGTGGTCTTGGACTCTGCACAGTCTGTCAAAGTGGCACAGATGAAGGCAGCATTCGACTCGCCAAAAAAGTCACTGGATAAAGGTCTGGAAAAAAAACCTTCAGTGAGGAAAGGTAAGACTCAGCTTTCTGGAGCACATGAAATGATGGAAATGTAATGGTGTAACAGTGTAATGTTGTAATGTTTGTAAGTCTTGAGTTGTTATAGTTGTTCTGACTAAATGGAGAGGGGGACTAAATGGTGTCTCTGTGTTAAGTCTCTGTGATGATACATAAGAAAATATTATTCCCTTCATGGGAGCATCTTAATTAACTATTAAAACATCTTAAGATGTGATTTCCAATAGTAGATGGAACTATATTATGAGCAGCAACTGATCACAGAGCAGTGCAAAGGTGTTACTCTGCTGTTTGGTGTGCAGTCCCTGGATTTGGGAACCTGCATTATGGTGCCATCTTGTGGGAAAAGTGAATTGACATCATGTACGGTACCAGATCTGTGACCTACGCACATATGGCATGGGGGGGGGGGGGGAAATCACAATACAAAATACAAAACTAGAAACGACAATATTCTTTGAATACAATTACACTGGACAGTTAAACCAGTGAGGTTTGGTGTAATCACTGAGTATAACCAATGAAACCTTTCAGAGATCACGAATCATTAGATTGTTAAAAAAAAAAAAAAAAAGTCTGATATTTATATTATTATAGCTTAGTGTTATTTACCTAGAATTTACTCTTTTAGATGGGCGGAACTATTAGCAGCGCGGGTTGTGATTGGGTATTCAGATGGTCAGTTTTCCCAATTATGGCACTGTGGGGCGGGACATGGAAGAGTGGGCGTGGTTTCCGGCCTGTAGGCTCGGGAAGGCGAGTCAGCCGCGCCAGAGGCAGGAACACGTTCAGCTGCACAGGGGACTGCTGGAAAGAAAGGACACTGAAGCTGTACATATTACACACTTACCGCTGGTCAGGGATTTTTGTGCTCTTGCTGAGAAGGTAAGGCTTGTTTTTCTTTCTTTTTTTTTTTTTTTTTTTTTAAATGTTACTGGATTGTTGATGATAGAATTGTAAAAGCTGATCTGCAGTGTAGCACAAAGTTGCACCGATTTACAGGCCTTTACAGACTCCTGCATAAGATCTGTCTTCAGTGCTGCTGACTTTTCCCCGTTAAATGGGTTTTGTAGGAAAATTCTCTTAAAGTTGCGGATTTAAGAAGCTGTGCTTTCTGTTCATGTTTATTGCATGAAGCAGCTGATGCACATGAGGTCGGGTTTTAATTTAAAGCAAGTCTGATGTGGAATTCTGTGATTTGGCGAGTTGTGTGTGTGTGTGTTTTAAGGAACACACATCTGCTCATCAGCGTTCATTCAAACTGTGCTGCCAGTGGGGCGTTGTTTACCAAATATCCCCATCTCTTGCTTCTTGATCAGTATTTCAATTCAGTGATAATCTCTGATCAGCTGGAGGAATACATGTTTTTCATGAAGAATGCTTGTGATATGCTTACTACTTTTCCCTCTGTATGCAAATATGCATGAAGTAACATGCAGGTTTGCCCCACTCGTCTTTCCTGTTGGTGTAGTTTTGCTTAACTGGCACCGTTTTATGCCTCAGTGTGCTTCTTCTCACAGTCTTTCGATTAGTTCGCCTAATTAATGCTCCGTGTGGGATCTTTTTTTCACTCTGGCTGTTGTAATAATGCTGGAAGATCAGCAGGGTTGGAGCCTCACCCATATGGGATCTCTGTGACAGGGAGAGAGAGAGAGAGAGAGAGGTGTTGGAGGAATTGTGTAGAGGTTTATGTAGAGTTAGCTGTGTGTTGAAACACGCTGAGTGAGTTTACATTCCCCCCCCATGCACATGTCCTGGCTTGCTGAAAGCGGGTGCATGGGAAGCTTACTGTGGGCTGATAAGCGCGCGCTCTGGCTGCATTGAGCTCATTTGGCGCAAATACAGAAAGAAAGAGAGCGAGGCTGCGAAAACGCGCGCGCCTCTTCCGCTTGCTCACCCGCGCGCGCGCGTGCTCAGTCTGTACGCTTTTTTTTTGGTCTGTTTATTCAGTTTGTAAGCTACTATTATATATTTATTTGTTTGTTTATTTATTTTTTTTGGTGTGTAGCTGTAAAAATGAGCACTCACTCTCCGGTTTATGGCGTTTACGACTCTCCCTGTGTGTGGGCTGTGTTTTAGACTAGATTCACCTCATCACGGCTACACGCTAGCCACTCCTTGTTTTTGGGTCTCTCTCTCTCTCTCTCTCTCTCTGTACTCGAAACCGCACTACCGTACTAAGTAGTACAGCTATACAGTTACTACATAGCATTTAGTAGGCCTATTTACTACGGTACTGTGTGGTTTTCGGATGTAGCCACAGCGACCAGGGTGACACTGTCGTGAAGCGGTGTCGTGAAACGTGGCGGTTTCCTTGGTTGCCCGCATTTCCGGCTTTGTCAGTTTGCCTTGCTGATGACGTAGCCGACAACAGGGCTTTGATACACAAGCTGGGAAATTCCTCATCCACAACAAACACACATTGAGTGTTGAAGTGAGGTAGTGGAAATGAGAGAAAGACTTCCAAACTATCACAAAATGGTGGTTACACTAACAAAGTGTTTTTGTCTCTGTGGTTAGGACTTTATGCTATCAGCCAGCTCTACCTTAATATTATAAATAAAGGGAAAGGTTTGGCAGAAGTTTCCACTTGTCCCAAAAGTGGTCGATCAGCTTAGAAGTGTTTGGTCGGATGTTTATTTCTTTAGTTTTGCACTACAGCTACAACCCTAGTGCAGTCATTAAAGCATCTTGTCACTCAGCATCTTTTCTATGAAGACGAATCCACGAATCTTCATCGAGCAGTAAAAGCAAAACACATGAACAAACCGAAAATGCAACAGCGAATCAGAAAACACTGCAACAAAACCATCAGCTGCTTCAGAAACATGACAGAAATTCAGACAATGCAACAACACAATTACAAACGCAACAGCAAATCAGAAAACACAGCAATAAAACCAACAACTACCTACAACACATGACAGAAAATCAGAAAACGTAACAACAAATTCAGAAATTCATCAACAAACCCAAACACACAACAGCAAATTCAGAAACGCATCAACTCAAAAGGGAAAGGGAAGGTCCTTACTGAACATCACATGCTCGTTGCTGATTGGACACGGCATATCGCAAGGACTGCACTTCCAGTCTGTTATCTAGTTACCCTAATGGGAAGAAAAATAATGCGACCTTTCTTAAGTTAATATAGCAAGGAGTAATCCTTGCTTTGAATTACCAAACTGTCTTTAGGTGGCTTTTATAAAATATTATATAATATATTATATATTCTCATACGGAAAACATCGTCCATTATAACACAATGTGTCAGACTGGCATGTGGTGTAGCCAATCAGCAACAAGCACTCAGTAATGTTCACTGAGGACCTGCCCTTTTATAAAATAGCATGAATGGTTTGTATTTAGTGATTTAAGTTCACAGTGGAACTTCTACCTTTAAACTTTGGAGGATGGGCTAATGATACCCAACTGCGATAAGGGGGAAAAAAGAAATCAATTCCATTTGGCTACATCTGCAAACCTTACAGTATTCAGCTAGCTGATGATGTTTACACAGTGTCCTAAAATACAGCAAGTCTGCATGACATTACTGAAGAACAGAATGAGGTTTGAAGCTTCACACAGAAGATGTTGGGTGAATCTAACGTCCATTGCTTGTTAGCTATATTAACTGAGTGTATCATTGTGTAAATGAGATTTTTTTTTTTTTTTTGCTGATATCAAAATCCAAGATTCATGTTAGCTTGGGTTACTATGTACCGTGTGGAGTTTCACGGGTTCTTCCTGTGTCTCTGTAGGTTTCCTCTGGGTTCTCTGGTTTTCTCCCACCTCTGAAAAAACATGCTGCTAGGTGGATTAGCTACACTAAATTACCCCTAGGTGTGAATGTGTGTGAGTGTGTGTGCATGGTGCCCTGCGATGGACTGGACTGTATTCCGGCCTTGTACCTGGTGTTCCTGGGACAGGCTCCGGATTCAGCCGGAACCCTGACCAGAATAAAGCTCTTACCGAAGATGGGTAGATGAATGAATGAACATGAATTATTAGACAAATAACAGTGGTCACAGAGATGAATCTTAATATGGTCATGTTTGGGTGGGATGTCAACATGCATCAGTTTGCGTCACTGATTGTGTGTGGCGTGTCTGTGTGGTGTGTATCCTTGGACACGTGTCTTTGTGCAAGGCGGGAAATGGGTCGGCTGGGTAAAATTAGATGTAGGATGCAAGGAAGCGGCTGTGACACTGGGAAGGATGCCGTGTAGGGTGTGTGCGTGTGACTGAGTGAGTAAAATGTTCTACAAGATTGCTGCTAATTATGTCCATGCAAAAACGTTTGGTGAATTGAAAAGTTGGACAGTTGTAACCTCATTTTGAGGAGTCTTGTCAAATAGGTCGTACTATGACTGCATCATCATC
>CM075026.1:3554190-3576504 GCA_037576675.1 Pangasius sanitwongsei | reverse complement strand
CATCATCATCTGAGTATTCCTTAACTGGCATGTGTCGATATGCAGTTTTCATGACTGTTTATAGCATTTATAACACAAGTTATAACAAGAATCAATGTGTTTTGTGGACAGTCCAAAACATTAAATATTTCAATAAAATGATAAAGTATGATGTGCCATTCATTAATAAATAAATAAGTAATTGTAATCATTGGTAAATCGTTGTGCTACAAGAGAAATAAGATGCTTCAGGACATGCTGCTATATGAAAATAATGAACTTTGGTGTGGTAAAAGTATCTCCACTTTGTATCAAGCCACATTTCGCCAACACAGTCATTGATTATCTTTCCTGTAACGGCACATTATTGTTTTATTCCTGTTGTAGCTAATGTAATGCTAATGTTGCAAACTTCATCTGCAGTTGAATGTACTTTAATGGTAAACTTATGAAGTCTGGGTGAAATCTACATTTCTCAAGCGCACTGTTTTATATACCACGGCCTGTTCGGTGCGCCTGGAGTATCTTCCATGAGCCGTTATGATTAAAAATTAATCCCGTTTTATGGTGATATTCTTGGCAGAGAGGAGACATGCATAGAGAGGGTCTCATCACAGCCTGCGTTTGTTTGATTTGGCCGGGTTTAAGCGGCAGTCGTTAGCCGGTACAGTCAAGTCGTGCTGTTTTGCTCTGCCAAATCATCCACAGCGATAAACTGATAACATTATCAGGTTTGGCGCTACCACTAACATCCTCTTAAAACTAATTGATTAGCATTAAAAATACTGTTAAACCTTTTGGGTTTACATAGTCAGTTAGCTATTTTAGTAGGTTTATTTGATAGTTGGCATTTATGTAGACTTGCATACCATTGTTTAATAGAGGAAGGTGTGTTATGTGTAATCTGCATCTACAGGAACTTAAATTTTTACTTCCTTTTCAGGTGAGGCAAAGACAGTATCAGTATGAATGCTCTGTGGAAACGATTATATCTTTAGCAAAGTGTTTGATACGCTGCAGCCCCGCCATCCAGCCACATTGAGTCATATCCCAATGGGACATTTTACTGGACGCTGCACTAGAAATCTGCACTTGAACTTGTTTTAGCTGGGATTCCTGCACTGTTCTGTCACAGAATTAAGTTAAGTTACTGTTTTCATGTTGCCAGTGACGAAAGGCAGGAGTTGCAGACCTGCCAAGCTTTATGCATTTTGCGTGAACTTCCACATTTTAACATCGGAGAACGCCGGGACGAATTGTCACTTAGAAATATGCCAGAAGAGGAGTCTTCATAATAAAAACGGCAGATGAGCCAGTCGACACATGAATCTGGAATGACTGACAGTTACGTAGGTGGTTTGACCTCTCCGATATTAACTGACACTCTGGAAGCCCCGTCCCCTTCCCACATATCTCACATTAGTAATGTTTGGCCCAGTTCTCAAATCGAACACTTTACAAATAACGTTAATGGTGATGATTCCTCTTCGGGGGTTGGCAAATCTGGATTTGGGATTAATACATGTTGAATTCTCATATTTTGAGAAAAGGGTTGTTTCTGCCATTGTTTCTGGCATTTCCATTGCTCTGATGGACCGACTTTGCTGTTATTAAGAGTATTATAGTGATAACTAGGAATGCATTTATCCTGTTACTTGTATTGGGTAATATCGGCCCGATAACAACATCCTATAACATATGATACTATGTGACACAATCCTAGATGTCGCGCTATGAACAGACAACACAAAATGACAGCCATCTGGACGTATTGCACGAATAAAGATGGCAAGCAAATTATGCTCTGTGAAAATAGATAGTGGAGGGACTAATGCATCTTCCTATAATGCAAGTAACCCGATGAAGCATTTTATGGCGTTTATGGCTGACCTGAGCATGTGCGAGCACTTAAGCTCTGCGAGCACTGAGCACTGAGACATTCAGACTTGCTACACTTTGCTCATGAGCCAAGGTGGAATTCACGGGTATCTTGCACTCATGTTTGCACTCACTCTGTTAAAGATACAGTTTTAAACACTGTAACATCTTGAACATAAAACTCAACAGAACATGAACAGCGCTAAATAAAATTTCTCATGACATCCCTGATTGCTGAATACTACTTAAATAGGTTACATATTTCAGTATCAGTAATTGGTATTGAGTACCAAAAACATGTACTCAGCAATTGGTATTGATGCATCCCTAGTAGTAACGGTACTGCGCTTTGGCAGTAGAGTTGAACATGAGGTGTTTTTTTTAAAATTTTTTTTAGGGCAGGTTAATGACTATGGGAATTGATAAGCTTCCTGAAACTACCAAATCCTTACTTGATGATTGGGCTATTTATAGAGATACTCTTGACGTACGATGAGTCAGTCTGAACCTGTGCTCCTCCCTTAGCCACAAGCTTTGATTTTGAGATGAATAACACTGACATGGTGAGCTCTTTTTAGGAATAAGAAGAGTCATGTTTCAACCATTTAGATGGGGGGGAAAAAAAAAGTAAATCGGGCAATTCTAAATGACTAGTTTTATGTGTTGGATGATGTTGGATCGTTCATGGGTCCAGGCTGGCCAGCTGTAAATAAAGGCTGTGGCTGTTTATGAGGAGTCTGTGCAACAGTATATTTAAAAAGAAATAAAAACAATTATCAACCTTATTAAGGTTTGACACAAAGATTGTGGGAAAACCAGCTTTGGAACTGTGCCATGTTGTTGTATTTTCATTTCACTGTAACTGCCTCACCCTTTGTCATGCCTTTTTTTTTGGCCATTATCACACTACTACAGTCTTAGGGGGGAAAAAGCTTCCACCTTGCACCCTGATGGGTTCTTTAGTTTGTCCCTCTTAAAGAGCTGAATCATTCAAAATTCTCTTGTGAATCCAGTGTATCTAAGTCTGAATTGTTACCCGTGTGTCTTATTTTCAACCTGAAAACTCTAAATGAAATGTTAGCTATGAGACAGACAGTTGGTTAGTAACTTACTCCTCAGTATCAGCTCTGTCCATTATAATTTTTTATGATTTGCAAGAATCTGTCATCCCGGGAACAGAAATATAGAGTTGCTTTAGTTTGACATTGCAATCAAAATGGGCCAAAATAACAGAACATACCCCACATACCACAGTGTAGTCCTTGTAATTGTTGATATGGCGATGTTTTCTGAGAGAATATGTTTATTCAGCATTTTTAGAAGGAGTCTCCAGTGCCAACTCTTTGTAAGAAACCGAGGTAAAGCTGTTTCTTTAATGCTTCTGGACTTTCGGTTTCTTGGTAAACATGACAAGCTGCATATTTTTTGTCTTAAAGAGAGAGAGGAAAAAAGGAGGCTGCTGAGGGAACAACTGTTTATAGCTGCTATAATGTAAGATATAACAGGAGATAACTTGTTTCGTTAAACATTAAATGTAGCTACAAATGCATAAAAGGCATGCCGTAATTGTTGGCAAAAATTGTAACTGATGAATAAATCAGTTTGGGATGTGTTGTGTTAGGAAAATAATCAACTTTGGGTTGGTAACAGTAAACTCTGCTTCGCGTCAGGCACCACACCATCCCATCTTTGATTATTTTTTCTATAACTGCATGTACCCAAGTGTTTTACTCCTTACTTAATAACCATCATACTACCGTTTGAATGGGGAACCTTTTATAGAGTGTACAAATGCTAATTAAAATACAGACTACCAAGGCGTATTGAACACATTATGGAAGTATGGAGGATATTTTGAAGAGTCCACAATATCAGACTTTATTAATCATTTATTGAAACCTGGCTGGTTCGAGGATCTAGGTTGATTATTAACATTAAGTGGCCATAATGCCAGCATCTTCATAACATCATTTTATGAGGAGCCAGGGAGCAGTTAGGGCTTCTTTACTGACAATCTCGTTCCAGTACTCAGGCTTTATGGATTTTATAGTGGTTGAAGCACTATGGCATAAGTGTAAGGGAAATGTGCTTGGGCTGCTTAAACATAACCATGTATGGTGGTAAAACTCTCTGAGCCCAAAGTGAAATTAAAGAAGGCGTTCTGGCTTTCTGTGAATGCAAGTGAGAGCCTCTCCTGCTTCTCTCTCTCTCTCTCTCTCTCTCTCTCTCTCTCTCTCTCTCTCTCTTCCTTGCTCAAAGTTATGTCAGAGTAGAACAATGCACTGAGGTTTTTATAGCACTGAAGAAAAAAAAAACCCAACACATGCTGACCAGTGATGGCTGCACATTTTGTGCACAGTAAGAAAGAGAACTCTTCCGAACTCTTTAGTGCTTTCTGTACTTGTCCATGCGTAGGTTGTCTGGCCACTACCTGCTTCCCAAATCCAAAGTGAGGAATAATAAATGAAAGTCTCTTTCGTGCATACAATTTTAGGTTAAGTGTAAACTTGCACCAGAGATGAAATCCCTGGAAATCGACCAGGTCAAGACCTCATCTAGTTTTTGGACGCACTCATGTGTGAACAGAAGCCAATACGTTACCAGGGAAGACATTCTGACAACTTTTTAAGGTGAATGATTTGAAACATTAGAACCACAACAACAGGAGGAAAGCCTAAGGTTTAAAAAAAAAAAAAGGCAGAAGTCTGGAATTAGAGTGATTCAGAAATAATGGTATGTTGGCCATTTGTGCCAAGGAAGATTATATGACAAATGAATGGGACTCTTACAGACTGTAGTCTTTTATGATCTGGAATTCAGCCATTTATGAATGGGGTGTAAAAGAGAAGACACGTGATGAACTAAACTTTAAACAAATTCCACCAAATCCATTGATCCTTCCAATGATGCAACCATATTAGTATTTGGTTGAACTTTTCTCATAAGGAGAATCACAGATCTCTGGTTGGATCATTGTTAAAGGACAGTGTCTCACAACTCCCCACATCCCTGCAGATCAGTGATGCCACAGTACTTACAAAGCTTTCTTTGTGTGCTACCAAATTCAGGAACTGATGAGATCGCCACACATACCACATAGTAGCTGTGGAGGTAGCATCTGTCACTTACTCAACGCCCAGGAAAGAGTAAGTTGGCAGACTTAAAAAGAACCCATCCTGGAACTTGGCTTTTACTCTTGAACATGAAGTGGAAGGTTAAAATAAGGTCTTGGAGCAAGTAGTATTCCATTTTATGACCTCTGGTTAAGGATGAGTATATTCCAATATGGCCAACTGCACCACTGATCTGGCTGATGTCCCCAGTTCTGCCTTCAGGGACTAAACCCAGTCCAAATTTTCTATTTACTCCAGTCCTCAACATACTTAAATAGCTGTTTCAGAACCCTCCATTGCCTCCATCGGATGTATTGAATGCTGTATTTCATGTCTTCAGGAACTGGAAGGGAAAGTACCATTAGAAAACCAATAATAATAAGTCTATAGCTTCCTTGAGACTGAGAATCGTGCCACAAATCAGGTGTATTGAAGCAGGAATAACACTTAACCTTATCAGTGTTGTGGCCTTTCAAGCCTGGAAACTTTACCCCTACTATAAAGCTTTGGGTTGGATATGTGTACAGTGGGTTGGATATTTGTACAGCACCATGCACACACATTCACACACTTCTTCACACCTAGAGGCAATTTAGAGACCCATGGGATGTGGGAGAGACCTGGAGAACCCAGAGGACACCATGCAGACATGAGGAGAACAAGCGAAACTCCACAAACATTGTAGGCACCTCAGGATTGAACCGAGAATTGTTCCACGATTATCAAAACAACGTCTTAATTTTGTTTTAGATCTTAGCAGCCAGGCCCCATGGTGTGAGCATATTGCATGTGACGATGGGATGATGAGAAATTGTGGAAAGAAATTTGGGGGCGTCTGTGCAAATTTTGTGTTTTACCCCATTCATGATGACATGAGTGATGCTAGCTTGCCAGGAAAAATCATTTAACACAACCTTACCATAACAGTTTGTTTTTGATAATTCGTGGTGGTAGAAAAATAATGGCAGGTAGATGGGGGGAAAAAGTCAGACATCAGTTCACGCTATAATTACCCTTGGCTTACTTGAATTTTTCCAGGAAAATACATATCCCATGGTGTCATCTAAGGCCTCTAACCAAGGTTTATCCTTCCTTTTTGTCCTTCATTTTGTGGCCACTACATGTGTTTACATGTCTTGTCCTTAAGATTGTAATTCTCTTGTTAGGTAATGTCTTGGTGGGTCGTCTGTGAGGCACTATGCTGCTCTTCTGACTTCTCCCTTGAAAGCCCCTTATCTTAGCCAAACAAGTGCTGGGGAAACATGGGAAGGGAATGTTGTTTGGTGTTTCTGGTGATCCAGCCTTGCTAATTTATACAATATGGGGTTGATTCATATGGTCCAGTTTGGGTCAGATCATGCATGTTAGACTGGCCCTAATTTTATTTTTTATTTTTATTTTTTTTATTTTTTTTTTTTCCTGTCACGGTCTTGCTTAACCAGATGAACGTGTTTAATCCTGGTTTGTTTATATTAACAACAGTTCACTATTGTTGAGGCAGACATTGTTTTCAAATGTATTGTTGTAAAGAGCTTTACTTTATATTTTAATAGTTTTAGCTGTAGAACAGGTTTGAGCCACTTGCCCTATTGTTCCTCTTAAAACTTTCCACATAAAACCATCCCGTGGCATTTTGGCGGCGGTGAGGGATTTCATGCTTTAGCATCCAGGGTCTGTAAAGTACAACTCTAAAATATCTGTATGGTTCTTCTATGGAAAGTGACTGCGTGGTTTTGGAACACAATAAAGCCTTTTAACCAGAGAGCTGCCTTATGAGCTGAGAGCACTACAGGAAACAGGAAGCTAATAAACCATCCCTAATTTGGAGATGTGGTCTGACTGAACCTATAGCCTGTTAAACAGCCCCCGGGTCAGCAGAAGCTTCATCCATTTTGACTTTTAGCGATGATTTCATTGCCTCGTGTTTTTGTCAGGTGTTGATTAAAAAGTTATTGCAGCACTCATGCCCTGTTATGAAAGCCATAGTAAATGCCTGTCAGGGGACAAGTAGCAAATACTATTTACTCATTAGGTGACATAAGACCCAGAGAGAGGGAACAGTGTAATTTCTCACAGAAATCAAGACGTGCAATCTCGAACACACTAAAGATACTTTTCCAGTTAAGTTTCCAAATTTAAGCAGCTATTTGAACATTTATTAGCCTTTAGAGGTGTGAGATGTCTGAGGTAACTTGCTTTGAAATCAGGACTAAATGAACGAACTGCATGTAGTGCCACGTTTCACAGGTAACCTGGTCATTAAGTAAAAATCAGTTTTTCATTCATTTTCAGTGAAGAATACATTTAGCAATAATTTTGTAAGTTAAATATTGGTGGGCTAATTGGCAAGAATGTCATATCACAATACATCTATATGGTGCACAATATACATCACAATATCAAGACCTTGAAATCATAAGAATTATTTTGGAAATTTAAAGTTAGTTAGTGATTCTGATTTGCGGCCGTGACTACAGTCAGACCAAGTTTACATTAATGTGCTTGATGAAATACGTTATCACGTCTATAGTAACATCTTGCACATGGACTTGTATGATGGATGCTCCATATACATGGTTTGGATATGATGGATATGGTGAAGTTTTCTCTGGAAATCTTTAAGTTTTCTGACTTGGGGAAAGTCTTCAGGACAGAGGACTGAAGTGGTTTCATAGCTGTTATAGCATGAGTGATAACAGAACCTAACTTGTTTCGTGAACGTTCCATGACATTAAATATCAGTTGCTAAACGCTGATAAAAAGTATGACATCATTCTTTAATAAATTATTGTGATTATCAACTTGCTGAGTTATAAGAGGAATAAACCACTTTGGGATGTGGCTTTCAAACCTGTTTGAGTTGTTATCTGCTAGAATCGTAAATTTGGAAGCTGTATGTTCAGGGATGTTTTATTTCTAACTTTTTAAAAAATCAACATAATTACTGAGGAACAAAAGTGGAGGAAAAAAAATAAACTGGTACAAAAATTGTTAATGTACACTTACTGTAATTTAACAGTACTGTGCGTAACATTTCATGTATATACTTACAGAAGTTCTGACACCCGGACTATATCCACTCTCACTCAGCCCAAATATTACATCCTTTGTGAAATATTTGCTGTCTATTGCCAGTCAAATCCCATCAAATAAATCTAGCAGACCAAAGGTCGGCTGAGTACTGGCCTGCTTTGCTCTAATATTAGTACATGTGCCTGTGCAAGAGAAAATCCCTTTCATTGGACATATATTTTTAACCCAGTCCATACTTTTCAACAGTCTCACCAGTGACTAAGTGAGGATTTCGATTGGTGCACAGTCATCCGGTTGGGAACTGATATTGTGTGGTTTGGCACGAGATCCATGCAGTTATGCTTTTTGTGCCGCTTCTCTGTAAGGTCTTCATTGTTACCTTTTTAAAGCCCATTTACTTACCGTTCAGTGTCTGGCTGCACGAAATTCCTCATCATAATTCCTCAGTGTATGAAGCAGCTACAATGCACGGCCTTGTAGCCTGTGGTTATGACAGGATTATGTGGTTGGATTGCATTGTGGGGTTTATTTTTATGAGACCTTGGGTTACGTAAGTGACTCAATTGCTCGTCTTGCAGAAGTTTCCATACTGCCTTTGTCTGGTGAAGCAACGTAGTCTGTGTTTTAAGGCTGATTTTGGGAGATATTTTTTATCCATTAACACAGTGGTAGGTAGGAAACTTTTAATAACTTTAGTGATAACAGAAACTAACTTGTTTCGTGAACGTTCCATGACATTAAATATCAGTTGCTAAACGCTGATTAAAAAGTATGACGTCATTCTTTAATAAATTATTGTAATTATCAACTTGCTGAGTTATAAGAGGAATAAACCACTTTGTCTGGTGAAGCAACATAGTCTGTGTTTTAAGGCTGATTTTGGGAGATATTTTTTATCCATTAACACAGTGGTAGGTAGGTAACTTTTAATAACTTTAGAAAATTGTTGCTGTAGCAAAGATATTGGTTCATGTGTCTAAGAGGTGATTCATTTTGTGGCATATTTTGTATATATACTCATATCTTGAGCTGAATGAGTGTAATTTATGTCCCTCTTTTTATTATTATTATTATTATTATTATTATCTTGCCCTAGATTCATCCCACGGGCTGCCGTCCCTCTAACAAAAAAATCCACTAACAGCATTTTTCTTCTAAAGAAAACCCCTTCAGTTATAACCAGCAGTGTCTCCTCAGAGCGTTTTTGCACATAAAAGGTCAAGCTCACCACTATTATTTTTTTTTTCGTAAGTAATGCCTGCTGGGAGATTGGGTGGACGTTGCTAAGCAGCGTCAGAGTGTTGGTAAACACTGGCTGAAGTTCCATGTGTGTGTCTTGGCATGGCTGATCTGCTCCACGCTCCGAACGTGAGGCTCCGGTGAGTCAGCCGCTGCCAGTGCACACACTGACCTGTGATCAGGCCTGACCTCAGTCCAGTCTGCATGTCTGCACTCAACCGGGCATGAAAGCGCATCTCCGTCAGAGTGGTTGTCCTTAGGTCTCTCTTTCACGCTCCGTCTCCCTACCTTATCGGACGTACGGCTGCCAAGAATGATGTTGTGGCTGATGTTGAGCCAGAAAAGTAACATGGTAGCTTGGTGTCTGCTTCTAAGAGCAGCCATGTGAACAAACTCTGTCAGTAACCCGATCTAAATTCAGAAATCATCTCTCTTCCCCATTCCTGTAAGAAGCAGGGTGAGTTCCAGTTTTGCAAAGACTTTCTGGCAATCCGTGCGTGACTGTTAACTGCAGCTTGCACCTTCCTGTTACTGTGAAAGCATTTGACCTTCAGCTCTTCAGCATCTTTACACACCCTATTACTGCCACTGCATAGTACCTCAATGAAGACACAGGATAGGCCAGTTTTGTAAATGGGTCACTGATCACCTTTATGGAGAAGGCTTTGTACCACTTCTGTAATGCACTCCATGTTGTTAGCTATAGGGAGTTTCCTCCACGTTGAACCGAGTTGCGTAAATTAGCTGAAACTGCACTGCTTAAGTGCAAGGGTGGTGTTTTAATGCCCTCCTTTAAATGGTCACGTTTAAACTAGTTTCAGCCTCTGATGCTCTCTTAAGCGCCTGATATTTTCATTTATGTTAAGTCATTTGGCTGACAGTTTATTTTTATTTTTAATTTTTTTTTTTATCAAAAGTGGCTTCCAGGTGAGCTGAGTAGATGATGCCTTAGTCAAGCCCCCCGACAGTGACTATGTGGTAGAACTCACAACCTTCCAATTAGTAGCACAAAGCCCTTTGTACACTTGTCTGGCCATACGCTTCAGAATCAAGGTTCTGCGGTCTGATTGGCTGCACTACTGTGTATATATACTTCGGTGTGGCTTGGTTCCCAACTGGAAAAAATAGATATTTGACACTGTAAGGGAACTTTTCACACATTAATAGTGAAAACTCTATAGTAACAACTTGTGCAGGGAATAGTATGGCAGAAGGTTCACAAAAATGGATTTAAAATTGTGTGTAATTGTTAACGTGGTGAAGTTTTCTGTGAAGAGACGTTTGTTTAACATTTTTGGAACGAGTCTCCTATGTCTGCGCTTGGTAACAGTCAGAGGGGAAACTGTTTAAGTTTTCCAGCAAGAGAAAGACTTCAGGATGGAGGAGGTTGTGGTTTCTCAGCAACAAGATTTTTTTTTTTCCCTTTAGAAGACACTAAAGCGAGGCCTGTGAGAGAAGGACTGCTTCCTTATGTTAAATCGTAAGTTATAACAGAAACAGACTTGTTACATGAATGTTGCAGAACATTTAACGTAACCGTAAACAGAATAAATGTGTTTTTATTCTTTACTTAGTGAGTTTTTGTTTGGAATCGTTGAGTAAACATGGTTGATAGTTTCACAGGAAGAGGCTGTTTGACTGAAACTGGAGTTCTTTAGTAGGGAGGTCTTCAGTGATGTACGAAAAATCTGGCTTGTAAGACTGTTTAGTAATTTACCTTTTTTTTTTTTTTTTTTTTTTTTAATGAACATACTTAGCTATGTCACAGTCTGACAGTCAGCAGATTAAATACAGCAAGTCTTTGAAAGCACCATTATTGCTCGATTAGTATGGAAATGAGGTGACCTTTAGAGCCTTTTTTCTTTTTTTTTTTTTCCTCCCCACGTCTTATGCATTGTGGGATTCGGCCACTCGTAGACTTCCTCCCTTCAGACTTCCCCAACTGGAGTTCTGAAATGTGCAAGTTCAGCACACAACCCAGGCAGTTCTATTGTTTTAGCATTAGCTTGGTGGTATGAGGCTATGAGACCAACTATTTGCTTTAACTGAGCTGAGATGTCTGCTGGAAAGTAGTTTCGGTTAAGGATACTGTGATTGATCTTCTTTCTAAATTGTGCTGTCGGTGTGTTGTAGCACCTGCTCAGGAAATTTTGAATTATGCTGCTCAGATTCTTTTCTTCGAGGCCCTAAAGCTCATGATTGTGCCTCTGTATATGTTCACGAAAGAGTGCCATGCAATGGATTGATGGTTTTTCTTGGTGATAAGTCTGGCAAGACTGAACAAGATCACACCCTTAAGTGTTTTTTTCCTCCCTCCAATCCTGTAGCAAGTACCCAACATATTTCTTTCTTGTGATTTTTTTTTTTTTTATATATATTTTTTTATTTTATTTTTTGGGTTCTACCCCACAGGTGTGGATCGTCACTAGCTTGTCCTTGTACTCAGCATTATTTTATGAGCTGAATTAAAAAAGGAAACAGGTGTAAAATTGAAAACAGTGAATCCTGTCTAAAAATGGTCATGTTGCCAGACCTGAACTTCTCTTTGATTTGTCACGTTTCTGTGATTCTCCAAGTTCCTCTTGTCATGTTCTGCTTTTTTTGGGGGGTTTGTCATGTAGCTATCTTTTAATGGGATCAGTCAAGAGGAAACAAGGCTCTGAAAAAGGTCAGAAATGGGAAGCGACACTCCTTTCATTTGCTCGGAGTGCATGTGGTATCCAGACCTGCTGACTGAGCCACTAAGAGCGACCTTTTATTAAAGGAGAGCTTTTACAGTAAGGCCCTTGTGGCAGGCCTGCAGTGGAGACTTGAGAAGCATGAAACTAAAGGTTAGAATAAGGTCTCCACTGTGTGCTTGGCTTATGTGTGTTTTCCTTTAATAAACCATTGATTGTTTTAGAGATTAAACTTCAGTGGTAATGAAGAAAAACCCATTCCCTTTTACCTGTTGCTTGTTTATTTTCGATTGCCTCTGGGGCCATATTCTAGAAACGTGATAACTCTGAAATCTTATCTGCTGTGTAACCATGGTGATTACAGTTAGGATATCAAAAAGCACAACCGCTATTACTCCTGGACTCTTCTATACCTGTCTGGAGAATCCCCTAAAAGTGACTTACCTCGTTTTATACCACAGCTCTGTTGAATTCTCGATTCTGATTGTGCAGAAGGTGTTGATTAATTTTCTACAACAGCAGCTCAGACAGTAGTTTCAACTGCATGGCAAATCACATGTTGATATTAATGTGCTTTGTTCTAATATTTTATTGTTTCTGTAATAACTTTGTGGTTTCTCAGTAACATGACAGGCTCCATTTTTGGGCTTATTATCTTCAAGGAGGGGTCAAAATAGAGCCTGGTGAGGGAACGCCTGTTTATAGCTGCTATAATGTTAGTGATAATGGTCTTTCCACAACATGTAACTATAAATCGATTAAAAAGTATTACGTGCCATTCTTTAATAAATAAAATATTGCAATTGTTTGCATATTACTCTAACCAGCTTTGCGTCAGGCTACATCACACCACCCAGTCACTGATTATTTTACTATGATACCAGTCCCCCAAGTTGTTTATTCCTTATTTTCACCATTAGCTGTCTTCTTCTTTTCTAATGCTATACTTGCTCTATAGCCAGTTGTGCAGCTTAACATTAGTTTGTGTACTAGCATCAGCTAGCATGTTATTCCTATTTTGCCTTGGATTTAGAATTAATGTGGAACTCTGGTATGTTTTCTGTCTTGTTGTGGTACTTCAGGCAGGTGTGACCCCGGTAATCGCACTCAGATGTGGACCAAAACAACGGGTCCAAGAGTGCCTAAGCCAAGTGGTGCAGTGTAGCGCAGTTCACCCGTAGTGAAAAAGTGATTTGATGCTGAATTCAATCCTCCCTACTCCCTATATGTGGCTTGAAATAATGGCTTGTACATCTTTTATAGCAGACTACATTTCAAATGGGATTAACCACATTGGTTGGTAGGTCACAGACATGACAATTGATTAGTGACTAGTTTGGGATTTCCTAGATTCTGAAATCAAGATAGGAGTACCTCCTGAAGTATCTTTCACGTGTCAGGTCTTAACTTGGGAATTAAAATTTGTTTTAGAGTTACTTCTGAGGTCTGGATCCATGCACTAAGATCTGGAATAAGAACTGCATCTGGTATGTTTCCCTGTTTTTGGTACATAATGACCTAGAGACTCGCTCAGTACACAGTAAATTGCCGAAGTGAGACGGGAGCGGCAGAGGCAGCAGCTTGGCATGTGACAGCATGTGAAGGTTTTATCGGGAGACAAAGTCCACATTATCTGCCTGAGTCACATTGGCCACCACACCCGGCAGCAGGAACCACTTCCTGTATTGGTGTCTCCCTTCCCCCTCCCCTTTGCAGCAGTGAATGGAACCCAGTGGAGTCCATATCCTCATTTTTGGCTGGGACCATCTATGGTCAAATAAAGCAGATTCACTTCGATCCTGTATAAATATGAGATGATACTATTTATCTGAAGTAGCAGAAAAAGACCGTGCGAGTCATTCATGTCTGGACTTGGGTCAAGCCTGTGCAGTTATGTGATTTGCTAGAATGAAATGATAGGCTTATGTGTGACTTTTTTCACACCAGAGAAGTGCTAGTGTTCACTGGGTGAGACAGTGTGTCCAGACCCTAGGGTGTTCTTTTCCGTGTGTACCCATGCTATATTTAATAATTTATATTTTTACTTCTAAGCTGAGATTTTCTTGCTCCCTTTGCCTTGCCTCGGGCAGACCTAGTTGAACATCACTTTGCAGGATTTGGTTTTAGTTTTGGTAGTTTTTATCAAGTTAATTTATTCATAATGTAAGACATTGGGCTAGTGATTGGAAGATCATGAGTTCAAATCCTACCACTGCCAAGCTGCTGCTGTTGGGTTCTTGAGCAAGCCCGTTAACCTTCAACTGCTCAGTTGCTCCATCTTCATGGTTTAACAGATTTGTACTATATTTCTGTTGGTAAAAAAAAGCTGCATACATGGTACTTTGGATGGATGCTCCGTTATATAATGAATATCCTTGGCTGAAAATGCCCCATATCACTTGACAGACCTGTTTCCCCAGTGTATGGTGTGAATTCACACTCGCTCAAATGTGTAAATAAAAATTACTTTGGTGTACCGAATGGTTGATAATCTTGATGAGTCACAGCTGTCATGAGGTCCAGGAGAGCATCTGGATGCAGAACAGTTTCACTTTAGAAGCCAGCATGTGTAGTCGCCTTTAACACGCCTCTATCCTTGTGTGATTCACTGGAATGAAATGTGCTCTGTATATGCGAGGGCTGGTCATAGAGCTGTGGTTCTTCTGGTCCAGAATATATTTGAAATTCCACTAAACTTGTTTTCTCTGTTAGGCAATCATAAGCAGTGTATGATACAATAATATAGAGTGCA
This sequence comes from Pangasius sanitwongsei, assembly GCA_037576675.1. Classification (NCBI taxonomy): domain Eukaryota; kingdom Metazoa; phylum Chordata; class Actinopteri; order Siluriformes; family Pangasiidae; genus Pangasius; species Pangasius sanitwongsei. The sequence continues at coordinate 3,561,832 of CM075026.1, read as the reverse complement.
GAATTTTTAAGTAAATGAGAGCGCACTGCTCATTATCCTGCAACGGTAAAGGCATGTTCACTGATAGTGTGTCCTAAACCACACGTTAGACGTCTTCATGTGGATCAGTATATGTGCTATGTAATTGTTCGGAAGCTGTGTACTCTTGTGGATTCTGGGATTCCATGAATGTCTAGTAGACAGGCCCATTAGCCATTTCACACACCTACCACCATTCATGGGGGTACAGATGACTATAGTTACTGCTCTCCTCCAAGTGTGTTTAGTTGCTTTGCTACAGATGTGCAGGCATTTTCCTTTGAAAACCTGCAAAGCCATCCAGTGCTAAGCAACAGAACACAATTGGAGGAGAGCAGTAGCTATCCTCATCTGTACACATGACCTAAAAGATGCCCCTGATTGGTTAACACCTTACTAATTGGCGAGGGAGAGAGGAACCCCATGCTTTCACGGTCCATTTATTCTGTCTCGGGCCCAGTCAGGATTTTAGCTTGAGATCTGGCAGTGAAACCTTTTGGGTATTTCCCACTATTTCCATTATTTCTCTGCTTTCTACCCGATCTTAAAGCTAATCTCTCACTCCCCCTCTGCAGATATGAGACGGGTGGTGCGGCAGAGTAAGTTCCGGCATGTGTTCGGCCAGGCGGTGAAGAACGACCAGTGCTACGATGACATCAGGGTGTCTCGGGTGACGTGGGACAGCGCTTTCTGCGCCGTCAACCCCAAATTTGTCGCTATCATCGTGGAGGCCAGCGGTGGCGGAGCGTTTATGGTTCTGCCTCTTCAAAAGGTAAATTAGGATGTGCATTATGATCTGATGAACAAAAGACAAACATTCATGCTAATTTGTCACAGTGCACAGTGGCTTCTATCAGGTCTCACTTCAGAATTGAGAGGATTTTTTTTTTTTTTTTTTTTTTTTTTTTTTTTTTTTTTTTTTTTTTTTTTTTAGTGTATTGTATATTGTATATTGTATATATGTCAGTAAAGCCAGTCTACCTCAATAGGAGCATCAGCAGCAGTATTAATAATAATAATAATAATAATAATAATAATAATAATAATAATAAAAAGAATCTGATTACATTATCTACAATCCTTGGTCATGGATTTTAAGATCTTTAAGTCTTTAAAATGCTTCTAAAATCAAAATAATGTGTTTCAGAGCTTTTTGTGCATGTCCCATAGTGTTATGGACACCAATATGATGTCTAGGAAAAAAGTAGTTTTGGAGAGTTTTGGGTTTTTTCTGAAAAAAAAATTTCACTTTTGGGAAACTGATTAAAAGTTTTTGACTGTGCATCCTGTACTAGTATTGTATTTGTCCAATTAAATGCTCTTTAGAATAGAAATGTCTCACCCTGGAGGCAGATGTCTTGTTCTACAGTAGCAGCATTTTAGCAGCCAGCATTGTTGCTGTGTTTTGGATGTGCTTCTTAACATACACTATTCCCCTTTCCAGCAATCCCTTGGTTGAGGAAAAGGTGGTTGATGTGTATTATTTATTTATTTTTTGAAGAGGGTGGAATTTGTGTGAGTTGGTGACTACGTGACAGTCAATTTACAGAGGAGTGTTTTACCATCTTGGGGCTGATCAGTTTCGCAACGTCAGTACCTCAGAAGCACAGTTCATCTTCATACACCGTCTGGGCAGCTCCGTCAGTAAGCGTAAGTAATATCATAATGTTAGATGCCAACCTTGCGTCTTGCCATCACCATCAGCGCTTCTGAGAGTCAACCTCAGCACAAACATGTATGGCATAACTCCAGAAACACTCAGCATCTTGTTGTTTTTGGTGTTGGTTGCCGCTATTGGTTGTTATGCAAATCAGTCAAACACGCCATCACTCTGACTTCCTGTTTCAAAAGGAAATACATCAACATACAGAATCAAATCATGGCTCTGAAGCTGTTTCATGGGGACTGCTGCTGGCATGCAGTCCTCCATGTTTGTTTTTCTTGCCGCTTCACTTGCCACTTGAGCTGCCATCTGATTGGATCCCATATGGTCACGTGCAAAATGTGTGTGCTGGTGGTTGAGGAGAAGACGGCTAGTGTGAAAGCAGCCCCCTTCCTTTCCACTGAAAATATGCTGTGCTGATACCAGGGCCGGTTCTCATTTCCCACTTCTGATCCCTGTGATCTGAAATCCTCCTTTTTTTTTTTTTTTTTTTTTCCCTGTCCCTTGTTGGCGGAAACATTATCCTTTCTTGATCGCATTCATCGACCTCTGGTCATATCCAGAGTGCCGCTGTATTGACATTTTTCTCTGCCTCAGCAGAGGGATTGTGTGATGTCTGTCACCCTGTGATGTAAGCGGATCACATGTCCTGTTCACCAGCAAGACAAACCGGTCTGCTGTGCAATACGAGCGAAGGGCCACTGACATCATCAGGGATCCTTTAACCCCAGAGCTTAATTTTCCTGGCCCCTTAAACCCCAGTGACCTTCTGTTGTCTCTGCCTCGGCCTGTGTCTGACCTTTTTAGAAGAGTGGGGAAATCTGTCCAGCTTTATAAAGACGCAGGATTTGCTTACAGCCGCACCTGATTTTACTGTGGCCTTTACGCTTTTGTGGTGTAAACATTATACCCATATTGTTGTTGGCACTCACGGCTCCTCTTACAGTTAGAAATAAACTGTTCTCGGATCAAGTTTCAATAACGACACTTTGCCTCTGAGGGACCTGGATGTTTACAGGTCTATTTAAAAGGCTCAATAAGCATGTGTTGAAGTGGTTTGAAGACTACTAGTCCAAAGATGACCTTATTTTCCTGCTTTACTGGGCTTGTACGACGAGTGCCGCTCTTATTTCAGTGCAACAGAGACGAGTTCAGGTGTAACGTTTAAAAACGCAGCTGGCGTGAAGTGAAGAACTGATCGTGTCGTCATTTTGTTGCCATGGCAACATCTCTAGCTAGTCGTCATATGGCTGATTTGGCAAAAAAAAAAAAAAAAAAATCTTTATTAAAATTAGTGAATCAATGGTAGGTTTATGTGAAATGAATCAGTGGTGCAAGAAGGGAAAAAAAATTACTGTTGATTTGCAACTAAATGAGAGCTATAAGTAAGAAATTAAACACTTGTGCAGTTAAATAATCAACGATGGGGTGGTGTGATGAAGCAGCGTTACTATTAGCACCCCGACGTTGATTATTTTCCCATAACAGCATGTCGTAAAATGTTTTATTCCTCTCACACCACATCAATTAGCCAATTATTAACTTTTTTTTTTATTTATGAAAGAACAACACAATATATGTTTTATCTGTAAGAATGTCCACGAAACAAGTTAAGTAACGTTATCACTTACGTCATAGTAGCTATAAACAGTCGTTCTTTCAGCGGTCTCGCTTTTTTCTTCTCTCTCTCTTGATGTTAGTACGACAAAAAAATAGAGCACTCGGTTCACAGCTAGGAATTTGGATGCTCTCTCAGTAGACGTCCATCTAATAAAAGTCAACGTGGAAGCATATTATCTTTTTTATCCAGTTAAGCGTCACTGCCATGTGGCAGGTTAGCTTGAGTTTTAAGAGCTTTTCCAGAGTACGGAAAGTAAGGTCTTTATTCGTGAAGTGATTTTATGCTGCAAAATAAATTTTATGCTGGAGATTTAAAAATAAATAAATAAATAAATAAAGAGCTAAACTCACATTTTAAGACAGATGTGGACGCGCTGAAGGAGAATTGTTTTGATGCTGAGAGGCCATTCGGTTTGGCCGCACAGCTGTCGCTGATGGTGACGGAGTTTCAATTTACTGCAAAGCGTCAAAACTTTGGCCAGCGATCAGAGGATACTGGGGAAACAGCCATGACATTGAAGACATAGGCCTGTCATTAACGCCTTAAATGCTTAAAAACCCTAATTTGCTTGTTTTGTCAAACTTAACTAGTTACATTATACTGGATGGTGTGTACATGCCAATATGTAGGCTGTCAGTCTTGTCTTACAGCTTGGGCGTGTTCAGTGTGTTTGCTTTGTGTCATGATTGAAAGTGGAGTCGGTGACTAATGTTTTCATCAGCACGGCTCCATATTCTGACAGATGGGTGTGTGTTCTCTCTTTCTGCAAGCTCTTGTGCTGGTTTCTAGATGAACTCGGCACCAAAAACAACGTGAACCGCAGGTTGTTTGTTAAACTTTCTGAATCTGCCGTGTGTGTGTGTGTGTGTGTGTGTGTGTGAGTGTGTGTCTATCAAGAACAAGTCAGTTCATCAGACTGTTGTAATGAAGACAGGGCTAAAAAGGCCTCATCAATATGGCATGAAGGGTTTTTTTTTTTTTTTTTTTGAAGGAGAAGCTGCATGGTTGTAGCTTTGTAGTTTTACTTTCTGATCTTAACATTCTGTTTTTTTTGTGTGTATGGTGGCGTGACATGCAAAAATGAGTGGGCTCGTTTGATATATCCTGTTTGAACTCTCAGACTTTCAGGAATGAGAAGCTTTTGTGAGAGTGCATGGGTTCGTGCCCAATGCTCATCTTCTCAATTCTAAATTCTCACACACACACACACACACACACACACACACAACCCCACACTTGTGCACACACACATTCTGTGTGTGTGTGTGCGCGTGCGCGCGTGCATCTGTCTGGAGCCCATCTGGCCCTTCCATCCTGCTCTCAGTAGTCTTTCTGGTGAATCTTTTGTTCCCACATGTGTGTCCCAGGCCTTTGTCTACAGCTTCTGTTCTGTTCTCCAGCTAACGCATTCACACTCGGCTTCTCTCACTAGGAGTCCTGCTGCTGTAAGCCATATTCATTCCCAGCTTCTGCTTTAACGTGTCTAAATTATATGTATAAATGATCACATCCTTGTTTTAGACTTTCCGCAAATGAGAAGGGCAGAATAAAATCTTCTTTACTCTTAAAGAACGCTTCGCTCTTCCCAGTAGGCTGGTTAGGTTTTGGCCGACTGTGCAGATTTTCTCAAACTGTGCAAGTCACCATGAAGCTCACTTATACCTAGCTTATAAAAATAACACTCAGACATCAGCCAGCTACTGTAGAGCATAGATGAAGTAAGGAAGGTACTGGAAGGAGGACCTTTAAGGGTGTTTATATGTAAGGAATAAAACACTTGGGAGCATGCTGTTTATAGGAAAGTAATCAAAGATATAGAGGTATGATGTGGCTACACCGACTCACCACCCTGATTCTTTTGGTTCTTTTTCCAATAACAGGTGTTTTATTCCTCTTATACCACAGCAATTTGAAAAAGATTACATTTTTTATTAAATAACAAATACGTTATATATATGATCGATTTATAATTTAGATCACTTATCACTTATGTTATAGCAGCTATAAGCAGCCGTACCCTCTCCAGCCTCTTATTTATCTATCTATCTATCTATCTATCTATCTATCTATCTATCTATCTATCTATCTATTTATTTATCTCTCTTAAAGTTAATGAGACAAAAAGGTCTTATTACAGTCATGTTACAGAGAAACCTTACAGTCCAAAATCCTCCATCCTGCAGAAAACTGACTGAGAGTTACAAAGCACTGCCGCTGGAGACTCCTTTTAAAAATGCTAAATAAACATCTCCTCTCATAAAACTTCACCATAACAACGATTACTCGTTTTTTAATCCGTTTATGTGGATTGTCTGGCATACATTCATGTATATGAGCAGGTGGGAAAAAAATTTCTTTAATTTTTTTTTTCACAAATGTAAAGATTCACTACAAAAATTTTAGCTTCCAAATAAGTTTGTATTTTTTTATTTTATTTATTTTTTTTAAATAAATGATAAAACTTTTAAAAATATTTTTCAATACCCGTAATATATTTTTGAAAAAGTGTCCTTTTTTTAAATCATTGTTTTAAATTAATTTTTTAAAGATATCAAAGATTTTAAGCAATTAAAGATTATACAATACATTAAGATGTAAAGATTTAAAAAAAATTTTTAAAGCTGTATTGAATTTTTTTTTTTTTTTTTTTTTTTTTTTTAAAGATGTATATGTTTTTGAAATGATCATGATATCAATATTAAATTGTCATATCCACCCAACCCTACAGCTGAACAGGCGTGGTAGATCTTGGATGACTCCCAGCATGGATTATTGTTCACGTTGCATGGTTTTAGTCTTTAATGCAACTCTAGCTGGACAAAAGCTTATTGGTTCGTCTCTTAGACGTCATGTCCAGTGTGTAATTTCTGCCTGTAGTCACCTTTCAACCTTCAGCAGCACAGGCAGAGCAGACGGTGGCTTTCTAGGGGGGATATTGGTCGTGTGTGTGTGTGTGTGTGTGTGTTTTTTTTCCTCTGTGTGTAGGAGGCTGACTGGCATGACTCAGCTCTGATTATCCTTCCTGCTTTTCTACACACTGTGTCCCTAGGGTGTAACTGTGTGTGTGTGTGTGTGTGTGTTAAAGTGAAGAAATCACCAAACGGTGCTGGACTGGAGCTGGCCTCACCTGCTCTAGCTGATCCCGTCCTTTCTGTCTCTCTTTCTCTCTGTGTCCTCCTGCTCGAGCGTGCTCTATTCTCTCATTATCATATGAAGGAAACGGCAGGAGATCCTCCACTCTTTCCCCTCCTCCGTCCTCCGCTCTCGCATTCCTGCTGTCCATTCAGACCATGAATGAAGCGGTGAGAGAAAACGCTTCACACATCCTCTGTCTCAACACTATGTTGATTCCCCCCCCCAATGAAGTGAAGCTCAGCATCACCTGCTAATTTTGCGCCAATAATCAAGTCCCATCACCTTCCCGAATCCGTACGAAATGCTTTTCAGTAATCACATTTCGTTGCAGTTGCAGTAGTCTGTAAGGTCAGTGTTATGGCCTCGGCTCTTCCTGCTAAGCCAGCAGGGAGGAAGAGCAAGATGGAAAGAGGAAGAGAGGGGTTTGAGGAAGACGGAGGGAGAGGAAGTGACACTCCGGTTTGGTCAATGTGTAGTTCTTCATATATCCTGTTTTAAGTCTGCTTTAGGTGACGTGTACATATAGGAACTGTGTGTGTGTGTGTGCGCGTGCGTGCATAAAATGTGCCTGTGGCTCATAACAAATCCTGACGAATATTTTTGCCAAAGGGCAAATATCACAAAGCAGTCTCACCTGTGTGTGTGTGTGTGTGTGTGTGTGTGTGTGTGTGTGAGTTACATTTATAAACTGTATAATTAGTTAATGAAATGGCGGCTCTGTTGGTACTAAATTGGAAATTGAAGCAGAAGGAAAACAGCTACGTTTTGCTTCATATTATTGTGTGTGTGTGTGTGTGTGTGTGTGTGTGTGTGAGTGACTGCACGTGTCATTCTCATTCCCAATCTGTATTCCAGCAGCCTCTTCCTCCTTTTGCGCTCTGGAGGCCACCGACTGCAGATTTTACCATATATGGTCATGCTCGGCTCCCTGCCTGTCACTCTTCCAGCCCGGCTTCCTGCTGCCTCCCCATTGGCTGGGCTTCAGGGCAGTCGACCAATCAGAGCCCTCAGGTCCTCTGACAGGGCTGAAAGGGTGCAGTTCGGGTTTTTTTTTTCTTTTTTTTTTTCCCTCATTTTTTCGAGTCAAGTGTTTCACTGTATCTGGCTGGAGCTCTGCCCACTCTCCATGCAGGTCAATGGGAGATGAAATGAACATTATTTATTCTGCCCTCATTCAACCGTGTGTGTGTGTGCGCGTGTGTGTG
>CM075026.1:3537879-3551087 GCA_037576675.1 Pangasius sanitwongsei | reverse complement strand
ATTGAACCCTATGGGTTAGGAATGGGATGGCACTTAAGTTCATATGTGAGTCAAGGCAGGTGACCGAATACTTTTGGAAATATAGTATATATATATATATATATATATGTGTGTGATGATGATGTGATTAATTTTTGACTACTTGTAACAAATAGGTAGGTGTATAGATAACGTGAATTAAAAGAATCATATAAATATATTAATATAAGAAGTTCTATTAAATTAATTGTAATGTCTGATGCTACCAGCTGTCCTTTTGAATTCTGTGGGTGGAAACGTGGCTAGTGAGTCCTTAATCTTACTTCTCTCTCGCTGTCCTCGTCTTGAACTCCTATGCGGGTGTCATGTTTGTTTTTCTCCCCTCACGCCTTGGCCTTAAAGCCTGTTTTCAGACCGTTAAATTGCCGAGTGACGACCTCCTGCCCTCCGCCTGAACTTGACAAGCGGAATGTCGGATGGCGGTGATGTCTATTATCCGTGCGATTCATTTTATCTGAATGTAAAATTTATACTAATGCTCTCGTTCCAATACATTAACGTTTCCGTAGTGACCGCTCTCTCACAGAGACTTGAATTGTGCACGCTTTTGTATAATCGTTGATATGGGGAAGCTTTCTGTAGGGAGATGTTTATTTAAGGAAGGAGTCTCCAGTGTCAGGACAGAGAACATAGTGCTTTTTTGCTTTTTTGTTTTTTCTGATGATTTTTTTTATCCCCCCCCCCCCTTCTAGGCTAAAGTATTTCCAACCTTAATTCCCCGGGCATTTCATTGTAATTTTACAGAAGCATGAAACCTCAGAAGGAAAAATGATCAGGATTTTTGTATCCATCATGTCTGAGAGCTCACCTATTAGTATTTAATATTTTAGCTGACCTGTTTTTAATACGAATGAGCCTTGTGGATGGCTGATCTGTTTCTCCTTTTTCGGGTCCACCAGCTGAGTGATTTTCCTAACAGTCACGCTGAATTGTGTTTGTTTGTCAGTTCTGATGCTGAGAGCCAGTGTCCTCTTTTTATTTTAAGGCGTGTGTGTGTGTGAGAAAGAGAAAGAGAGAGAGTGCGAGAGAGTGCACGTGATGCTGTATTTCCTAGTTTTAAATAGAACTGGGATTAGTCGTGCTCCTAGTGATGTCATTATGCATGAGGCGTGGCCTCTGTTCACAAAGGAGCAGCCCCCCCACCACACACACACACACACACACACACACACTCCTGCAGCTGCCGAATGCCTAATCACCTGCTCATGCACTTTCATACTCATTGTTTCACGTGGGGCTAAAGGTTAAAAGGTCATGACCCAGCACACCCAGAGGGCACTGATGTCATCTGGAAGTCAGCCGTTGGGGAGCAGATCCGCAGACTTCCTTCCATTTGGTGCCTTTCAGCGTGTGTGAGAGTGAGAAAGTGTGTGAGCTTGCCTTGTTAGAAGCTACGTAGATTTTATGAAAGCCATTAAGTAAGGGAGTAAATAAGGAGTGAGGCTAGTTTTGTTAGTATGAAATAACGGCCAAAAAAAAACCGTCCCAATATCTGAAATTAATACAGCGAACAGCACGAGGAGAACTTTTTTTTGAAGTTGTACCAATGCGCTGGTGAATTCTGATTTTAAAATCTAATCGATTTTCTATAACAGCAGCTCTGAAAGTAGTTCCGGCCAGAATTCAAATCACAGGTATATATTAATGTCTTCCTTCTAATACAGTATACTTTCTGGAGTAACCAATCATTCAGATCATTCACAGGGACTTCAGGGTTTTGCGGCTTGTTCTATGGCTAATAATAAATGAGTTACTTAAAACAAAGAAAAACATAAATATTGATGATCATGAAGCTTTCTGTAAGCTGCCGTTTATTTCAATTTTATGAAAGGAGTCTCCGGTTTCAGCACTTAACATTTAACAGTCAATTAGTTTGCCGACACGGAAAAGTCTTTAGGGCAGTGGACTTTACGTTTTCCGGTTTCTCAGTAACATGACAAACTACGTTTTTTTAAATGTATTTATTTATTTTTTTTGTCTTATTAACTTTAAGAGAAAGTAAAAAGAGAGGCTGGTGAGGGAACGATTTAGTAGGTATGTCCTCGCTTGCATCATGACTACATTCCAGTATTTAAGCAACAGAGATATTGTATATGTTTTGCCTGCACATAATTACTAAATGGCTGTCGTCATTTTATTTAGCTAATTTTCTCCTTGGCTGCTCCCGAATATTCGTAGACTGCCATTGCTTCGTCATTATGGTTAGACTGCACCTCAGTTACTGTTATCTCTGTTGAACACTGTTAATTAAACATTTCCACACCCGGCAGCCCTTGAATACTTTCTGTACAAATCCGTCTCATTGTTTTTTTTTTTTTTTTTCTTTGTTTGTGATTAGCAGTGCAATAGCAACATGCACACTGCATACTATTATAATTAGTGAGGTGTTTTTTTTTTTTTTTTTTTTTTTTTTTTTCTCTCTTTCTCCACCAGATCTTTTTCTGCGTTCTAATGGAGTCGTGTGTTCACCGTTTTTATAAGACTCTGTATGAACAGCTCACTGTTGTGGTCAGTGATTTCTGACACATGAGTTGTGTTGTGTTTGTTTTTATGTATGGTGGAGCTCGTGGAAGTTAGCAGTCAATGCTAAAGTGTAATTACGGTGTAATTTTAGACATGCAGAGTCTTTTCTTAAGGACATGTCGCCATTTAAACTGTCAGGAGAAAAGCCTTGCTAGGTAGCTACAAAAACGCAGATTATTAGCCTCAGTGGTGTCCAGTCATGTAGCAATAATTCTGTCATGAAAGTACATGAAGATGCTTGAATGGTGAGCGTATCGTTCATGTTTTCTCCATAACTGTGGTACAATATAGGTCATTTTACACATGGTATATTTTATTGGAGGAAAGTCCTGTGTTCAGCCACGTGCAGGTCCTCACGCGTTCCCCACCGTAGCTCTCGTTCACAAGTTGTGCAGGAATGTGAGCTTGAGCTCACGGCACAGGAATGCCATCTGTAATTCAAATGCTGGAAACCGAGGATGAAAATGAAAACACGGAGCATGCAAATGTAGCTAACCATCACAGTGCTACAAAATATAAACACAAAAAGATGCTATGACATTTTTGTGCTGGCAAAACTTCTGGCTGTTGATGAACTTAAACGTCATCTCCATTCTGGACCAAAACAAGGTGTGTACTGTGTAAGAGAGGTTACTGCTGCAGGATGAGTTTCCCTTCTGTCAGAGTTGTATTACGACAAAAAAAAAAAAAAAAATAGTAGTAGTAATAACACACTTTGGAATGGAAGCTTAGGCGTGTGTGTAGTGTATATAAAAATATGCCAGTGTTAATAAAATTATTCTACATTTAATTCTCATGATTAAGCCATTTAAAGTACTCTGATTGATTGATTTGTTTCTATAAATAGGTGTGTACCACAATTTTGTTAACATGCTGCTCAATGCTCATCTTTCCTTCACAGTTGTGTGTACTTGTACATTTGTGTAAATATTAGCAACTTCAGACAAGAATAGGATTTTGTGATTTAACATTGTGCTTAATCAATGCTTTATTCTCTCTCTCTCTCTCTCTCACTGTAGACGGGTCGTATAGATAAGTCCTACCCGACGGTATGTGGACACACAGGGCCAGTGTTGGACATCGACTGGTGTCCTCACAACGATCAGGTGATCGCCAGCGGCTCAGAGGACTGCACCGTCATGGTAAGACTTTATTTCTTTCTTTATTTATTTTAATGCTTATTCATGTAGTATTAAATCCACATCCTTTGGTATGGTATACCTGATACGACAGCTACACTCTCAAGTTTCAACCCAGTCTTGTATTCAGAGGCCAATATTTTTAACAGTAAAAAAGAAAAAAAAAATCAATATTAAGTCAAATATCCTTGTTCCACCTTTAGCTATTCTTTTTTTTAAATTTATTTCAAGTTCAGAGATGTTGGGAAGACTAAGACGCAAACCTGCAGAGGTGCCACCCACTCAGTTTATTTATTCGAGCATTAATGGAAGCATGAGTCATTAAAATAGCAGCAGATGAGCCTGTACAGTTCCTTGCTTCCTGCTTTAGCGTGATTAATGTGCCAGAGAATTTAAACGGCTGCCAGTGTTTGTAGGATAGTAAACTTGAGCATTATAATAAATGAGCAACAGTTTGAAAACCCCCGCTGGTCAGACAGTCTGGGCGTGGCCTAATATTCTAACGAGCATTCTTGATTGACATCCCTTTGTCCAAGCCTCTTCATCCATTCAGGAAATACAATCCAAGGTGTTTGCATCCCTACGTCTACCAACCTAGACTAAATAGGCTATGCTCACTTGGTTTGCTTTTACTCGGTTGTAATTTTGCATTTTGCGAGATTTGGGCTGCCAAACATACAAGAGGGACAATTATAGACATTGGAAAGTCACTAGTTTTTCCATACACCATGCTAAATTACTGTGATTAGTCTGAAATTTAGCTTCTCCAGCCACACTGATTATAATGTTACATATTTAGAATGTATAATATGTATTGAACAATTTTATAGTGTTATGGTAGTGTGTAGAGTAACCGTTTTGTGAATACACAGTCTTCCTGATCAGGTTAATGCTGTGCTGAGATTAGGTCAGTTAGCTCGCTAACACAAGGATCTTATGTTTCGAATTTTATCCCGGAGATTGTGATGGTCCTGCTCTCCCACGCTGGGTTTATTAGTCACAGTGATTTTGTGGTATGCCACATTGCTCTCCCTTCCCTTCTGGAGCGTCCAGACTTCACCCAGAAAGGCAAAAACAACTTGTATTATCCCCTCAACCCAAGCTCTTTCTGCTGCAGGTAGACAAAAAAGAATTAATGAACTAATATGTTGATCTGCCAGAAATGATCTTTTGAACTGTTTGGCTTTTTGAAATGCTACTGTGTGTGTTTGTGTAATTTTAGTGTAAAATTCAATCATTGCTTATGGATGAAAAAGCTCAATTTAAACTTCCTTCATTTTAGGTAACGACAAAGACGTTGTATGGAAAAGGGGTAAAAAGGCCTGTAGTTTGGACTGGTCCCATCCAAAAGCACCTGGGTTGGAATGGCCCCATTCCATGGCCCGTAGTTTGGAATGACCCCATTCCAAAGCACCTAGTTTGGAATGACCCCATTCCATGGCCTGTAATTTGGACAGGTCCTATCCCATAGCCCTTAGTTTGGAATGGTCTCATTCCATAGCCCGTAGTTTGGAATGGCCCCATTCCATGGCCTGTAATTTGGACAGGTCCTATCCCATAGCCCTTAGTTTGGAATGGTCTCATTCCAAAGCACCTAGTTTGGAATGGCCCCATTGCATGGCCTATAATTTGGACAGGTCCTATCCCATAGCCCTTAGTTTGGAATGGTCTCATTCCATGGCCCGTAGTTTGGAACGGTCCCATGCCAAGACCCTTAGTTTGGAAAGATCCCTTCCCAAGGCCTATAGTTTGGCACAGCCCCATCTCAACATCTGTAGTTTGGAACAGTTCCATCCCATGGCCTCTAGTCTGGAAGGGAATTACAGTGTTAGGGATGGGGATTAAGGCATCCTGATAATCAGATGTAAACTACTGAAACGTATTGTAGATATTGTAATCACAATACTTAGGCTGATCAGGCTGGATACACTCCTGTCTTTAACACTGGCAGTATTCCATTAGTTATTTTTTACACTTTTTATTTTTTTCTTGTAATGTCTAAGTGTGTATTGCAGCAATGCAGCAGCAAAACAGCTGGAACCTTTAAAAGTCCCCACGCAGTGATTGGGGACAGCAGGTGTGAAGTCCATACACATCTGTCTCCCCATTCTTTCACTGTGTAACATAAGATCAGAATAATTAGAACAGGAATCTGTAACTGTACACTAATATTTAATCCGTACTTTGAAGATGGAGCAGAAGTTGACATGGCCAGCACAGGATGAGCATTATAATGGAATTTTCTCTCACATCTTTAACTGAAATGTGAAGCCAGGGTGAACAGGAGACGTGCTGGGGTTGCAGAGACTGACCTAATGCTTGGTGAATGTCTGAAATAATGTAAGGGTTGTGTCTCGGAGGTATAGAAATGGTATGATGTGGGTGAGAGGATTACAGAAAGAAATGGTGAAATGGATACTTACAGAGGAAGAGTTATTTAGAGAACAAAAAGGGAGGAGAAAGGAGAGATATGGTCCAAAAAATGTCTGCACTGTTGCTGTTGTTGCTGCTGTTGTTGTTTTTCATTTTCATTATCATCCATTTAACTGCCAAGCGTTAAAAACCGGTGGAACAAATTGAGATTAATCTCTTTGATATGAGATCAAATTTCCTTCATGATTATACAATATTTGTGCACACTAAAAGCGCTGATCTGGGGCCTGGTTTTGTGACTAACCTTAATAAACACTGAAAGATCAGCCCTAGATCAGTGTTTTGAGTGCTGCTCAGCACAGATCCTTGCAGTCTGCTTCCCCCTTAAGGCTCAATAATGCAAGTGCAAAGTCTAAACCTCTGATTTCATTTAAAGGTACTTTGGGTAAGAATAGGTTCTTTCACAATTAGGCCCCTAATGTTTAGGTGGGTTTGACATGTCAGTGAATCCCGCCCATGTTCATCAGGCTCCGCCCCCAGGATCTACAGTGGCCCATAGAGTGTCTATAAAATGACTTACAGGAGGCGAATCCAAACACAAACAAGCACTCCGGACCGGAAGTCCGTTTTCCAATCGAGTTTTCTCAGCGACTTTATAAACTTTTGTTAAGGCCATGATTTAATCCATTGTTTTTTTTTTTTGTTTTTTTAAAAAAAAAATCATATTCTACATATCTTCCAGGTTATTTGTACAAGTAAGCAATTAAAAAAAAGCCTACTGCACCTTTAAGTCAAATTGTCATTTTTTTCCTATTGTATTGCTATTATTATTATTATTATTATTATTATTATTATTATTATTATTAGTGTTGTTGTTATTGTTATTACTGAACTATACATCTTTACAGCTTTTTATTCTATTCAGTATTTACTTATTTAGTTGTGTATCTTTGCTAATTAATTGGAGCTAATTGTTACTTCTTCTTTCTCCAGTTTCCATTGCATGATGTCCATCTTTGTGCTGTATTGAACCGTGGATCTGGTCTCATTTTTGGATCTCGTCTCGTTTCAGGTGTGGCAGATCCCCGAGAACGGTTTGGTGACCTCCATGTCGGAGCCTGTGGTGGTGTTGGAGGGCCACTCCAAACGGGTGGGCATCATCACCTGGCACCCGACGGCCCGCAACGTTCTGCTCAGTGCTGGTGAGTGACGGCACCCTGTCCCGCCCTCCACCCTGTCACCCTCTCCATCACTTACGCTTACTTTTTTGTGTGTTAAAGAGCAATCCATTTATAGTTAAGCTACAATCCAGAGCATCCACTAAGCAAGTCACTGGGTGTTACTATAGAAATGTAATGCGTTAGAACAAGCGTGTTAATATAAACATGTGATTTGCCTTACAGCTGACACTACTGTCAGAGCCAGTAGTATTAGAAGTAAAAATAAATAAATAAATAAATAAAATAAACAGAACACTGACACTGGAGACTCCTTCCATAAATATAAATGTTCCTTACAGGAAACTTGAACATGCCAGCATTTTTCTTTGTTAAGTAACAACACAATTTTAAAATTCTGGTTATTATTGGATAATACTATATATAAGTTGTATTATATTGTTATTTACTATATAAACAATAATATACAGTACTAGAAATACTGTCAGCTGCTGCTAGAAAATTAATCAACACTTTCTGTTCAATCAGATTTAAGAATTCAACAATGACCAATATAGCAATAAAACCAATATAGCAGTTGAACATGTATAATATTACATAATGCTACCCGGTGTTTGTTGTTAACACATGACATGTGAGAGCATTGTGGCGGTTCTGGGTGATCTTGTTAGACATTTTACATTGGTTCTTCATTTTTAATTTAGGTTGCGATAACGTGATCGTGATCTGGAACGTGGGCACGGGTGAGGCGCTCATCACGCTGGAGGACATGCACCCAGACGTCATCTTCAGCGCGTGCTGGAACCGCAATGGCAGCCTGATCTGCACCACCTGCAAGGACAAGAAAGTGCGCGTCATCGACCCGCGCAAGGAGGAGATCATTGCGGTACACACACACACACACACACACACACACACATATGCACATGACTGCTTCAAACAAAGTGTAAAAAGTGTTACAAAGTGTAAAAAGTGTACAAAGTGTAAACAAAGTTACACAAAGTGTAAAGATGATATTGTAAAAATCCATCAGTGTGTGTCAGGAGGAGTTTCAAATTGTAGGCCGCAGTAAATTTGTTGCATAGAAAAGATATGTAACATCACACACACACACACTCGGGCATGTAGTGTGTGCAGTCCTGTCTGTGTTAAAGCAGGTTTTCAGGTGTGTGACTGTGCATGTTTGTGTGTGTGTCAGGAGAAGGATAAGGCCCACGAAGGCGCGAGGCCCATGAGAGCCATCTTCCTGTCTGATGGGAACGTCTTCACCACTGGCTTCAGCCGCATGAGCGAGAGGCAGCTCGCACTCTGGAACCCGGTACAGTAGTTTACACACACACAGCACTCAGTTTATACACACACACACACACACACACACACACACACAATTAACAGAAATGCATCTTTGTCCACTTCTATAGACACCAAAATTTAGGTCCAAAGCTCATTTTTGCTTTATGCGTGAATAAATGTAATTTATTCGAATTAGGCTTTAAGGCAGTTGATATTTAAATGAGGATGATGTTATAACTGTACCGTGGCCTCTAAAACTCAAAATGGAGCAGGTCACATGTGGATGTGGCTCTGTTAGATTACTGAGTGATGCAGTGGGGAAAAGAGAGAGTAGCACCGTATTTGACAAATCTAAGAGAATTACGGCTGTTTTTTTGTTTTTTTTGTTAGACACCGATGAATCAAGAAGTAAAACGATCTGCACGCGTAATCGTTGGTTCAAGAAGTGACGATATATAACGCGCAAAGATGTCCTGAATGTACAGTAGAGCCCAGAAGTCTGAATTATAGCGCTGATAACCCCAAAATGGCTGTTTCTGTTCCATTATTTATGTAAGAATACATTTAAAAATAGTGTGGAGTGTGACATTTGGAATTTTTTTCAGCAAAACATGGAGGAGCCGATTTCAGTCCACGAGATGGACACCAGCAACGGAGTCCTCCTGCCTTTCTACGACCCTGACACCAACGTGGTGTACCTGTGCGGAAAGGTAAACATGCTCTTAGATCTTCCAGAGTCCTGAGGCAGGACGTATCATTATAGTTCCCTTTCCATTACGTTTCTCTTATTTGCATGTCTTTTTGAAAAACAAACTGTAATTTGCGTCTTGTCTGCGTTTTGGAAAACAGTTAAAGACGGGGTGGTGTGATGAAGTAGAGCTGCCACCCGAACCTTAAACAGCACACCCTAAAGTGCTTTATTTCTCTTACACCGCAGAAACAACAGCTATAAACAGTCATTCGTGAAGCTGTGAAACAGCCATTCATCTCCTGAAGTTAATAAGACAGGAAAAAGTGCTTCCTGTTACTGAGAAGTCCTCAAAATTATGATATTGTGTATTGACCTGTTTATCGATTTGTTCATTGTTTTCTTTTTTTTCTTTTTGCCAGGGTGACAGCAGCATCCGCTACTTTGAGATCACTGACGAGGCGCCATACGTGCATTACCTCAACACGTTTACCACCAAGGAGCCGCAGAGGGGCATGGGCTACATGACCAAGAGAGGCCTGGACGTCAACAAGTGTGAGATCGCCAGGTGAGACGAAAACAGCAGGTTTTTCCGCCGTTGCATTGCACGTCGCAATTTCTCTGTTTTCTTACTATTGGTAACACCAGGAGTGCGATTATGTAAGAAAAAAAGACAACAGGGCGTACCGTTACAGGGAAGTAATCCGCTAATCAAAGAATCAACCACTCTGACGTTGATTATTTTCCTATAACGGCATGGCCTGAAGTGTTTTATTCCTCTTACGTCACAGCAATTTTCCACTGATTACAATTTTTAAATGTATTGTTTATTATTTATTATAGTTACTGTTATCACTTCAGCTGTCATTATAGCTGTTATGAACAGTCATACTTTCACCAGCTTCTCTCTCCCACACTCTCTTGATATTAATAAGACCAAAACACACAGCTTGTCATGTTAGCGAAAAAGCAGAATGTGCAAAGCCTGCTGTTCTAAAGACCGTCACTGACACTGGAGACTCCTTCCACAAATGTTAAATAAATGTGTCCTTCCAGAAAGCTTCACTGTATAGATGCTTGTTTTTCTTTACCTTAAATTATATGAAGAGGTCCACCACAGTCCACCAAGTGATTTGTCCCTGAAACCATAAGGTCGAATATTAGAACGAGCGCATTAATATAAACCTATGATTTGGTCTTGCAGAAAATGAATCAACACCTTCTGACTAATCCGATTAGAGAATTCAACAGTTTCGTTGAATCCAAAATACTTCCCTTATGCTGGCTTACACAAAACTAACACAAGACAGTTGTATTTATGCATCTATTAGGAACTCACAGGTGTGTGTGTGTGTGTGTGTGTGTGTGTGTGTGTGTGTGTGTGTGTGTGATCGTCCTGTAGGAGGCAGCACATGCCTGCATTACCCACTTTTAAAAACCCCGTATAGATTTCTTTTAGCTCTTTGTTTATCTGCATTGCTTTTGTAGTATAACTAAAAACCTGTTTGTGTGTGTTTTCAGGTTTTACAAGCTGCATGAGAGGAAATGTGAGCCCATCATCATGACAGTGCCAAGAAAGGTGAGTCCTTCCTGCCATGTTTTGCTGAATGATCGTCTAACAGTGTAGTCACTTTGGCACACAGGTGTACGGTAACTGACTGTAGCGCATCTGATTAATTGAAAGATACGGCTACAGCACCGCGTGTTATTTGGGTGGTGGGACAGCAGTGGCACTGACATGGTCGTCACATGTTGCTGGGTGTTATTAGTGATTTCTTGTAAAGAAAATCAAACCGCATTGTCATGTCGAGAGCCCAGAGGGACACCTACTTGTTTAGCATTCAACACTGCACGTGATCTTTGCTTGCTTGTAAACCCAGGATATGAGCACAAGGTCATTTTTACATTTCTGCATTGGCTAGTTGTCACTCAGTGAACTAATGAACTCCGCTGACTTGAATTAAATTGACTGGTATAATTGTGAAAACCCTAAAATGTCTGTTTTAACGTTGTGACTTTGATTAGTCTCTTGCGTGCTAGTGTCTAAGCATCGGGGCATTTTTGCATTTAACCTGCCTGTTTTTTTTTTTTGTTTTTTTTTATCTTCTTAGTTCTCTCGCTTTTCTAGCGTGGACAAATCATAAATTCATCAGCTAGCCCGCTACACAAGTAGAATCTCCACTGTTGTGTTGTGGTTGGCCAGAAACCACACTGACGAGGCTAAAAATGGAAATATGGCGAAATACATAGCTAGTTATGTGCATTAATAAAGACACAAACAAGTATATAACACGTCTTTTAATTTTACGAGTTATGAGGTTTTCTCAGTATTTACACTTACCCTATATGGCCAAAGGTGTGTGGACACCTGGCTATCACACCCATATGTGGGCCTCAAACTACTGCCCCAAAGTTGGAGGCACATAATTGTCTACAATATCAATTTCCCTTCACTGGAACTAAGAGGCCCAAACCTGTTCCAGCATGACAATACTCCTGAGCACAAAGCGAGCTCCATGAAGACATGGTTTGCCAAGTTTGGAGTGGAAGAACTCGAGTGTCCTGCACTCAACCCCACTGAACACCTTTGGGATCAACTGGAACACCGACTGCACCCCAGACCTCCTCACCAACATCAGTGCCTGATCTCATTAATGCTCTTGTAGCTGAATGAACACAAATCCCCACAGCCACGCTCCAACATCTAGTGGAAAGCTTCCCAGAAGAGTATTATTATAACAGTAAACAGGGAATAAATCTGGAATGGGATGTTCAACACGCACATGTGGATGTAATCGGTTAGGTGTCCACATACTTTTGAGGTGCATCGCACCACTGTGAAGGGATTTTTTTTAAAAATATAAATACCAAATGCAATGTTTGTTTTGCAAACTAACTAAGCCCTGTTTATTTTGTATGCGTTTGCCACTAGGTGGTGGAAGCATTATGTTTTCAGGATTCAGTGATCTCTCAAGAGCGAATGGTTGAATGTTTGTAGGATTTATATGGATTTATCATTGCAATCAGCAGATGAACTGACTAGATTTTGGAATTGATCTAACCAGGGTCAAGGGTCACATCAAGGTCAAATGTCTAAAATAGTTTTTCTTCAATAGCTTCCTTTCAGTTTGGAGTACATTTTTTTTAAAAGGGTGTTTTAAGAGTAAATTAGTAACAAGAAGGACCTGACTTGTTGGCGGTAGAGGCTTGACGCTGTTGGCATGGAGTTCGACTTAAATATTCCATCATTTTGTGGTTCCGCTTTGGGCTTTGAAACAACATTATATAAATTATTGTATTAAACTAATTCGCACTTTTCCTCCTCTCTCTCCATTCAGTCGGACCTGTTCCAGGACGATCTGTATCCGGACACGGCAGGGCCCGACTGCGCCCTCGAGGCCGAGGACTGGTTTGAGGGCAAAAACGGCGATCCTATCCTGATCTCGCTCAAGGACGGCTACATCCCGGCCAAGAACCGCGACCTCAAGGTGGTCAAGAAAAACATTCTGGACAACAAGCCCAAGCCCAGCAAGAACGCCGAGAACAATGCCGCTGCTCCTGCCACCAAAACGGCCAGCGCAGCCTCGGGTGTCGTACGTTTCTCACTTTTTTTTCCACTCCTCTATATGTTTATCCCACTCCCTATCATCTGTTCTGATCAGTTTTTATGATTCACACTTGTGCTTGTTACAAATAGCCACATCTTCCTGTGGTTTATTTATTGCTTCAGATGCTGAGCTTTGCATTTGGTGCCATAATCCTCTACAAGTTTGAAACATGTGTATATATATATACACACAGTACTGTGCAAAAGTCTCAGGCACAGACGAAGAAATGCTGTAGAGCAAAAGATGCCTTCAAATATAATGAAATTAAATGTGTCTACATTTAAAAAAACACTATAAAGAGCAGTAAACAGTAATAAATGAAACAAAGCCAATATTTGGTGTGACGATCCTTCGCTTTAAAAAAAAA
>CM075026.1:3509597-3537779 GCA_037576675.1 Pangasius sanitwongsei | reverse complement strand
ACTAATGTTTGGAATCTAAAATGTTTTTGTACTGAATCAATAATGTAGAAGTCAGAAAATACAAATCTATAACAAAGATGGTACTAAAAACAAATAGGGTGCCTAAGACTTTTCCACAGTACTGTATATTCAAATATCAACCCTAGAGATTTGCTCCTTATAGAATAAAAGCCTTTGGAAAGTTTTTCGTGCGTCACAACTGAGCCTTCTGTTTTATTTTCCAAATCGCAGCCACCGCAAAAACACGACTCCGCCCACCATCTGTGTGGCAGGAAATGACAGGAAAAACTTCAGTGTCTTAACTCTACTATATACCATACAAGTTACCAAATAAGCGATAATGTGTTAGAACGAATTAATCAACACCTTCTGACCAATCAGAAATAAGAATCTAACAATATATACTCTATATCTGTTTCACAGCGCTTTCACTCTGTTCTTCCATACACAGATCACACCTCACGTGAAGAATTTCACAGTTATTGACTGATAACACAGAAAACTTTCTTAGGCTTTTTTAAAATGGTCACGTTTTGATTCTGGTCTTTTTTCTTTTTTTTTTTAACAGAAAGGTGAGGCGAAGTTGGACGAGGTGCTGAAAGAGATCAAATCCCTCCGAGAGCTGGTGAGCAGTCAGGAAAAGCGAATCGCCAAGCTCGAGGAGCAGTTGTCCCAGATGGACGTCTGAAGGACCCAGTCCCTTTTCCCCTCCCCAGCTACTGTTCAGGAAATTCTATTGGCCAGGTGGGCGGGACTAGTCACTGCCAGTCACCGCGACTTCGTTCCGCCTGAAACCTGCCCAACATTCCAAGATGAACTTTTCTTTTTTTTTTTTTTTTTTTTTTTTTTTCCTTTCCCCCCCACCCTCTTTTTCTAACCCCTTGAACCAGTTACATTTGCAAAATGACAGCGGCAGAGAGACGAAGCATAGGTCTCTCTCAAAAGCCAAGAATTTCTTTTTACTAAACCTTGTTCCAAAAGTGGCACTTGTGTTTTATTTGGTGTTTTTTCGAAAGTTGTTAAGCATTCATTCTTTTCTTATAGTCCCAAAAAAAAAAAAAAAAAAAAAAAAAACCGTGACCAATATTCCAACGTGAAGCATTCGCTGAACTTGTGTGCTCAAATATTGATTTGCATTCAGTATTCAGTATTGCATTCCTCACCATCCCTTCTTCTTCGTTGCCAAATTTTTAGAGGAGGCTCATATACAGGTCTCCCTGACAGTATTTGACCATTTGATGTTTTTTTTTTTTTTTTTTTTTTTTTTTAAAAATACACTTAATCCACTTTGTACTAATAAGGGACATTGCAATAGGCTGGTAATGCAAGTGAGGGGATTTATTTGATTTATCTGACCATTTAAAAGGTCTCTGTACAAGAAATATTCATGTTTGAAGCTGATTTTAACCAAGCAGGCTGTACGTACAGATTGACAGAGGAAAGCAACATCCACATACTGAACCAGTTTTATGTTTAGCTCGATCTTTATTCAGAATTCTGTTTAAACATGAACATTTAGAGCATTTTTTTTTTTTTTTTTTTTTTTTTGTGCTGTTTGAAAATGGTTTGTATAGTGGTGTAACTTTTCAGCATTTGTTATTCCAGTGGCCATGAACACTGAAGACGGTCATTGAGGTCTGACTTTTCTCATCATTCCGGACACTTCCCTCTTTTCCTAGAAAAAAAGTATCTTCTCATTATCCTAAGTGCATGGAATAAAGTTTTTTTTTTGTTTTTTTTTTCTAATTTCTAAACACATTCCTGGATTTCCCCCAGTCTTGTTTTGTGTCTTCGGTTAAATAGTTGAATTTAGAGTCTCAGAAGGAAGAATTGAGAGGAAATACCACATCATTGGTTTTCCACATGATATTCCAAGTTTAGAAATCTTTTTTTTTTTTTTTTTCCCCCAGGCATCTCTATGATTCAGTTTCTACATTTTACATCGAATCAATTCTGTTATACAGACGGGGCCTGATTCTGGATCAGGCCTCTTTAATTACTTGGATAAACATTGTTAAAGTGATAGTTGAACAAATTAACACCAACATGGCCAAGAACTTTTAGTTCACTCGTTAGCATTGTTCATCAAGCCACCCTTTTCTTTCACTTTTTTTTTTTTTTTCTGATCGAAGTATTACCATTTGTAACTCCAAATTTAACCTCATAAGACCATTATCTCAGAAATTCAGTTCCTCAATGTGTTCTGCAGAAAATGTTTGTCTGGGTGATACCAGAGGAGGTCTAGACTGACACCTTTACCCTACTCTTCACTTCCTGTTTCCGTTGTGCAGGAAGTGACTGCCCTGCTTACTTATCCATGCAGAACCAACTCTTTCTAAGGGTGTAGCTCAAGTTTGTCTAGACAACGCCCTATATCCGATCTCCTAAAGTCTACTGTAACTGAAGAGTAACACACTCTGACTCAGATTAAAACATGCTTGATGGGCGAGGCGCTCCAGGGTCAGGTGAACATAACGGTGATTTCACACTTGGCTTTTTTTTTTTTTTTAATTCAGAGAAAGCGTTGGCCAGAGCGCTGTTTGGCTGTTTGCCTTTGCTGTAGCTTTAGAGGCAAAAAAAAAAAAACTGCTTGTGTGACTCTACTCCATGCAGCTACAGTTAAAGTAAGACATCATATCATGTACCAGTGAATGTCCCAGAAATACACAAGCTCTTATTGTTGGTTATAGTGGAATATTGGTAATGAAACATTTTCCATTCAAAACATCCTCATATTAACTCACTAACGATAATTTTTCACTAATTTCCCCAAGTTGTGACCTGATTGATTAGGAGGTAAAAAAAAAAAAAAAGCAAGTGTGAAAGCACCCCAAGAATGTTTGTTAGAATTCGTGTAATTACCTGTACGGCTGACACTCCCTTTTTCTTTTTTTATCTTTATGTACTTCACTGAGGAACTGAGAGGTGTACGCAGGTCTTTTACATCCTCTTTACTGTTGCTCACACCACCTACAAGAAACGTACAATACTTTTCTCTTTCACAGTTTTAGATCAAAAGATTTTAGATGGGATTTGGTTGCGTAGAGACCTTTATTTACATGTGCTAATGGGATTATCGCAATGAGGAGAGCGAGCTAGTGGAGGAGAGGTTCAGGAAATATAGACGTGCCATTTTTGATATGCTAGCTAGGTTTTAATGTAGGATGCATGCACGGAAGAGAGGAAAGATTTACTGGTTAAATTGCACCTGAATTGGTAGATTGGTGTGAGATGGGAATGATGTGGAGGGCAAGCGTGGTAGGGTTGGAGCCCAGTTTAGTGTCGTTGCCTTTTAGTTTGTAGCAATTTTGTCTTTCAAAGAGAATTGAGTTCATGCTTTTTATACCATTTCATACCATACCATTGGTCAAAAGGTATTCATTGAATAAAAAGTATCATTTTTCATTCTTTAATTAATAAAAATAGTTTGCATTGCCAAATCGCTTTGGGGTCGTAACAGTAAGTCCACTCCCACACACCCCTGCTGTTGATTGTTGTCCAATTATAGCATGCCCTGTTGTGCTTTATTCTTCCAAAACCATCCCATAGAGCAGCGCTGAGTAGTTTCAGGGTTGTAGTCAAACAAGTCATTCGTTTCAAGCTAAGAAAAACACTGAACTTTACCATCATGTGGCTCTACGGAACATCACCCCTGTTTGAAATGCTCAACTTCAGGTGGTCAGTTAGTATTATGCAAATATATCTTCAAGAATAAGATTCTTAAAGAGGTATTGGCATCACTGCTCCATTGGCGTTTGGTGTGTCAAGTGTAATTAATCAGATTAATTGGATTTGTGATTAACTGTACCACTAGGACACCTTGTTGGTTGGATCCCACTGGCTCAATTGCTAGTGTTAGTGAAATCAAACTTATTAGGTTTTCATTTTCCCCCATTTAACTAAAAGTGGAAATTGTGATTTATGAAGGTTGTAATGGTTGATTGTCCTCTGAGGTTGTGGGGTGGTTACACGTGTTTTGGTTTTGTGACGTAACCGAGTAGGTGACGGACTCAAAGGATTTTTGTAGGTTGACGAGAAGCTCGAACTAGAAAGCTTGGCGTATGTGATTTCATGAAATGCTCTGTAAATAACTATACTTTTTATTCCACTGCTGCCTCTGTCAAACTGCATAAGAAAACGAAGCCATAGTTTCCAAAGTCTCCCTGTTCACTTTAAATGGAACATAAAGTGAATAAACCCAATAAAATCTGGAAAAAAAAAAGAAAATCAGCCTCCTTGTTATTTGTACTCCCATTTATTTTGCTTCCTGTATGTGGCTTACATATGAGGAGGAAGCTCGATGGTTGCATAATTAGCTGCCGTCACTGTCACTTGCACATAACTTGTTGGATTGGGGAACTGCAGCTGAAACCGACTCTCTTTAAACCGACTCCTGTTTGCTTGTATGCTGTTTGCGTCACAGTTTGAAACCTCAGCTTGGTCTGACACTGAGGCAACTTCCTGCACTTGAATTAAACGGTGCAAAGTTTTTGAAGCGGTACAAGCCATTTGAGACGGAAAGGACTGCCAACCCAACATCAGGTACTTATGCTCAGTACGTGTATATAGACTTACTTTTATATTCTATTATGTAATCTGTAAGTGGTACAATCGTTTGATTAGATTTGACAATGATTTGAGTTTATGGAAGGGATCCATATGGTTAAAGTTAACAAAAGTACTTGGGAAGTAGGTAAGATATCGTTCTAGCAGGCAGGAACTTTGTAATAAATACTAATACTGTGACATTTTTCTACATTTTTGTCTGAAGGCATATTCATAGGTTGAAACAGGATAACTGAGTGATGTACATGATAGACTTATCAAAAAGGAAGTCTGTAATATGCTAATAACACGTGGTGTGCACAACAACAGAAATTCTTCTTTACATGGGCCAAACATTGTGGTTAAAATACTAATCTACAGCGTAAAAACCAACAGTTTTTTTTTTTTTTTTTCATTAAAATGTCAGTTTTGAAGATATAACCTGACAGAAATGTCATGAGCAGTGTGTGTATCGTATGCACTCATTTTCCAAGTTGTGCCTTTTCTCTTGCTCAACAGCTGATAGCCATGACTAACAAGCTCGACTCGAGGTCATTTCTTTTTCTGCTGATTGTGAGCAGCTTGGTCTCAGGCAGACATTTACTTGGTGTAGAAGAGAGTAATCCACAAAATACAACGGTCTTCAGCTACACACAACAACATAACAATGAAACTGAACTTCAGCCCACCAGTGGACCTCCACTTAGAGAAGAATGGTCTACTGCATCTCCCACACCTGGCCAGAATTCTTTAGACATGGCCAACAGCCAACTGCCACAGGGAAATGGAACTTCTGGAAATGGTTATAACATAGAAGGAACTGAAACGAACAGCACCAAACACCAGTCACCAGGTAACGAAAGTTCGGCAAACACTGAAAGTCCTCCGCAAACCACATTTCCTGAGAAAAATGGCAGTTCGGACCCCACAATGCCAACCTCTGCTGCCTCAGTGGGACCTACAAAAGAAGCGAATGCTACAAATTCTGTCCCTACTGTGGTGACGACGCCTCATACAGGCACAGATGGACATTCCAGATCGAGAACAACAGTCAAACCAATGGTTCAATCAACCACAAAAATAAGTACCACTCAGAATCACACGCCAACTAAGCCACATAGCACCCAAAAACCAGACAAATCAACCACCAAAGTTTGTCCTACAGCCGAAGAAAAAGGGGACAGTCTTGTGGGTCGGTGTCTCATTGTCATCGCCAGTTTGGCTGCCCTAGCGACCATCTTCATCATGACCACCATCGTCTTGGCCACAAAGTTGGCAGGCATCAGATACAGGCACAGGGCGAGTCTGCTTCACGAGACGGAGATGGTCTGCATATCTGCCCTCATGAATGATTCTGATCATCCCATTCCCAAACCGAAGCACCCTAAAAGCAACGGCGCGCTGATCCCCATCACTGAGGATGAAGACGGTGATGACCTCACCCTCAACAGCTTCCTGCATGATACGGAAGGTGTGGCATAGACATTAGGCTCGTTTTTGTATGCAAATCTGATAGAAAAACAAAACAACAAAGTGTTTGCGTGGAGGATGAAGATGGGGTTGATCTCACCCCCTCAATCCTTTAATCAATGTTTTTTTGAATGCTTTTGAATGTTACTGTTAAACAAGACTGGAGAACTTTGTAACCCTGAAGGTTTCTCAGAAAACCAGAGACTCTCAGAGCTTGAATCATTTCTAGAATTCTCAATCTACAGAACAGACTGTGGGGAAATGCCTGCACTTGGTCTACGCTAAATCTCTCGTATACTGACGCATAAATAGAGATTAGCTTCCCCCGGAGGCCTACTAGAAGCTGGTTGTCAGCACAGATGATAATATTTGTGTTTGCATTGGTGTTGCATAGGAAGTGTGTGAAATTTTTAGACTGACGAGAGGAAGAGGAAGTGTGTTTTTTAAATATAGTTGTGCGTCTATGCGTGACGGAAGATCTACCTAGTGACTGCAACTTTGAACTGTGGCCTTCTTTCAAGCCAAACTGCATCAGCATGTCTTTATTCTGAAGCACTGCGGGGTACTTCATCATGTTCATGAGTTCATAAGTGCCCATACCCATATACCCATATTTATACATGTAGATAAAATGAACTGTTTTACACATGCTCTTTTATAGTCCAGTTTATAAGGAAGCTCCTACTCAATGACTGTACATAATAGGCTGAAATGAAATATCATTTACCGTCATTTGTATGTTGTAACCCATTATTTTTTTTAATCACAAATTGACTCATGTATCTTGTGCAGTTGTGTTCCTGTTTCCAGTCGCCTCTTTCATGATTCATAAGTTCCAAATTACATGTCAGGTATATTAGCTCAGGGAACAGAAAAGAAGAAGAACTACCATTCTTTAGCATGTGGTGTTCTGCAGTGCTGTGTAATGCATTTGCCATATTCATTCATTCATCTTCAGTATGTGCTTTAGCATGGTTAGCATTGTTTTATGGTTTAAATGATAGTTCTGTTTCCCAAAATATAAAACAAACTTGCCAGCAGGTACAGTCCAAATAATACACCCTGCAGGACTGGGCGTTAAAATGGTCCCAGTTTCTTCAGGAGCCAACTAAAGTGGGATAAATGAAACAGCCCCATGCACACCTCTAGTGTTTATTATAAGACAGTTAAGTAGAGCTGAGATAGTAACAGGAGCAGGCACTCAGGAGACCTTGCTAATACATTAAGGCATTTTTTTTTTTTTCCCCTTTGGACCCAAAACTCAAGAACAAAGTACTTTAGGCTACATCTTTGCACCATCAGCCTCATTTCATAGAGTGTATCGAATAACAGCCACTCTTAATTTATACATTCATTCCCTTTTAATAAGAGCTTTTTCCTGATCCACCGGTCCATCGCAGGGTGTTTCTCACACACTCATTCACACTTGAGGGCAATTTAAAGTAGCCAATCCATCTATGTTTATGGGAGGTCGGAGGAAACCCACACGGACACGGGGAGAACAAAACAAAACTACACACACACACACACACACACACACACACACACACACACACACACACATAGAGTAACCAGAGCTCAGGATCGAACCGGAGACCCTGGAGCTGTGAGATGGTTTCTTATTTATTGCTATATCTACAGTATATTTGTTAATATTCTCTTGAGTTTTTCTTAAAGTCTATTTAAACATGTGCATTACATCCTTTGGCACTTTTAAAAGTTGTGTGTTTTGTACAGGCCACAGAATTCCAGTACAGTCAGTCGTCTTATCGCAACCGTAGTGACCTTTTTGGTATAGAGGTATTAGGTTATAGTATTAAATCCATCCTGTTAAAGTGGCTTCTGAGTGAATAGTGAGTTAATATTTTCAGTTCTTTGTACGTACTGAATGTTCTGAATGTATGGTTGTAACTGTTGTAACTGTACTGCATGTTTCGATTATCTTGTATGGTAGAAACCATCAAGCGTAAATTAAAGTTTTCAGCCTTTTCAACAGACAACACAAAGTAATTTATTTTGTATTTTCTTTCTTTCTTTCTTTTGAAGTGGGAGCTCAGCACATGAGATTTTGAGTTTCAGAAGTATCTAAAAGCATGTGAGTTCAAATCGCCGTTGGGTCCCTGATTAAAACCGTCAAGAACATTTAATTGTTCATCTGCCAGATAAATAAATATAATTTCAAACCAGATGTGTACAGGAAATCTAATGATTTAAAAGTAGATTTGTGTGATGTACAGATAACTTCAGTGCTCTGTATGTTTATATATACAGTAATATAATTGCCAGTAAGCTCTACAGTAGGCCTGAAGATGGGAGGTTTATTTTAAAACTTGTGCATATATGAACTGTGTGTGTGTTTGTGGCCAAGAGGCTGTAATTCCAAAGGCCTGATGAGAGAGAGCAGAAACCAGGTTCAGAAATAAGAGCTACACCCAGCGCCCACAGAGCCTCGCCCATGGGAGGTGCGCACCACATCGGACTGTTAGTGTGCATCTTGTAGGGAGTTGAGTTATAAACTGCTGAGTTATTAAAATTGAATCAAGAGTATAATGCACAAGTTAGTAATTAATCACTTACTTAGAGTTTAAGTGCCATGTTCAAGAACGTGAATAAGAGTTTGTGCCTTTAGTTAACTAGAACTTTAGTATGCATTCAGTACGTTAAATAATTACTACCTGTACTGATTAATTGATCTCTACAACAGCAGCTCTGTACTCATTCTAATACGTTATCGTTTCTATAGTAACAGCTAATCACAGGGACTGGATGGTGGATGCTCCACTTTAAACAGGTTAAAATGCATTTTTCGATGCCAGTATTAGAGGTGAAGCTTTAACGTTAAGCTTTTAAGTAAGTCCACTTACAGGACATAAAGGATCTGCTGCTAACGTCTTGGTGCCAGATACCACAGCACACCTTCAGAGGTCTTGTGGAGTCCATGCCTCGACACGTCAGAGCTGTTTTGGTGGCACAAGGAGGACCTACACAATATTAGGCAGGTGGTTTTAATGTTATGGCTAATTGGTGTGTGTGTGTGTGTGTGTGTGAACTCATCTATGAATTTGCACACTATCATTAGTGGACCTTGTCCATAAGGAACAAAACCAACCCACCATACCATCTTTCCAGAGAGAGGAGGAGGAGAGTGGAGGGAAGGAGGGAGGGAGATGTTCACCATGCAAATGAAAATGTGTTTTTTTTTTTTGTTTTTTTTTCTTTTTTCGTCTAAATAATCTTTTTTTTTTTTTTTTTTTTTTTTTTGGGGGAAACCTACACATAGGCACAAGCTGCCGTACCACTCTCCGTGCAGCACAGGGGCAGCTGGTCTTCCTCACTTTCTTCCTTTCTTTCTTTCTTCCTTTCTTCCTTTCTCTTTATTGCCTTGTGTCCTGGAGTGCGCGTTGGGATCTCTGATATCCACAGAGAGAACATCTGCACATCAGTAAGTGGTTTTTTTCCTTTTCAGATGAATGCCATTTAGTTTTATTTAACCTTTTCTCTAAAGAGTGCAAAAAAAAAATATATATATATATATAATCATTTCAGATCATTACAGAGTTTATTTGCAGCAAAACTAATGGACTCTGCTTTTAACTTTCACTCCTTTAAAGCCCAGATTTTATTGTGGATCAGCAGCAAAAGTGCATGGTTGTTTTTTTTTTTTTAAGTTTATTTCAACTTGTTAATTTCCACCCTTACACTAAATACAAATTGAGCATATTCCCAGCACTTTTATACTCTTCCAGTTCCTATGTTTAAATAATTTGTGTTTTGCTTTGTAGCTGTTATCCTGGGTTAAACGACTTGTAAAAAACAATACCTGGGTCTTCTGGGCTAAATACATGTGTAGAACAAAAGCATTTGTTCGGTTAACTTCCTTAAAGCTACATCTGACCTTGTTTAAAGAACAATAATCGCCACAGGTTAACTCGTCCATAAAAGCCTAATTTACCTATTTTAACTCCCAAATCAAACTATATATCTAATGGATGCTTTTCCTCAGTTAACTCGCTTCTGAAATCGCATTTATTCTATAAATATATTATAATTCTCCTGGAATGTATCGTTCACATAGAACGTTTCTAGTTCAGATGAACTATAATTCATATTATACAGTTTTAACTCTCTTGTTGAGCAATACATTTGTCCCGGATTACCTTCTTCTCTCGGGTTCTCTTAGGTAGAACGAGAAATCTGAGTTAACGCATTTGGAGAGCCATAGCATTGTTGACTCACTTGTCGAATGTCGAATACTTACTTGTAGAATTACAGTTCTGAATTTATCTTATTTGTAGAATGATGTCGCGTGACATTTTACCTCGGTGAACTCGCTTTTGGTTAACTCGCCAGTAGGATGATAATTCTCATGAGTTAACCTGAGAGATTTTTACCTTGTAGAATTATAGAGTTAACTTGTAGAATTATAACTTTCTGGGGCTAACTCAGTTGTAGAGTAATCTTTTACTTAGGCGAAGTGTCCTGCTGAACAATAATTCTCTGGATTTAACTCCTTTGTAGAACCTATTCTCTAGGGTTAGATCTCTTGTGAAATATTGATTCTTCTAGGTTAAGACACCTGTAGAATGATCATTCTCTTGGGTTAAATCACTTGCGAAGAGATTTTACAAAGGAAATTTCTGGCAAAAACACAAATCAATGATGTTGAAATCTGTCTGTACTAGTCTTTTTTTTTTTTTTTTTTTAAACGACCTATTTTAAATAACCTACTCAATCACATGTGATGGCAAAGATTTTTATAGGAATACTATTTCCTATGCCATGCTAGTTCCCCCCCACACACAATTTCTACACCCATGCATTTCATCTTGCGCTTTGAAGAAGAGTAGGCCTTCATCTCTTTTCTAAACTATGCTGCATGCCCCACACTCAGATTGGACTGGAATGACAGAGCTGAAAATTTCAGCATGTAATTTAGCTCGGTCCTTTCCTCCGGTTTTGGACTGTGCTGCATTCAACATGCCGGAGACACCCACACATTAGATCCAGGAACTCGCAGCAAACCTCTCATTAGGATCTGCTTTACATCTTACATGGTCTTTATGGCTAATTATTGGACAAGAAATCTAGATAGTGTTCAGAAATCTGCATGTATATTTACCTGTATGGTCGCAGTAAAGAACCACTTTCGTATCTGTTTTATTCATGTATTATAGTCTGAGTGTCTGAACCACACTAAATATGTGGATGGAATTGAAATATGGTTTGACCTGAATAGTTATGCTTCCTCTTTTCAGCAAGCCTGAAACTGCACCTCTATTGTAACTCAGATCTTCTGGTTATTGTTCAAATAATGTCACTAATGGTTTGCACTATATCAGTATGCACATATTAAGCATATACTGAAAGCATGGACTGATTTCTGGCATTTGATCTCTACAGACATACAATACAGCAGCTGCACTTAGCTTTTTGCAGTGCACTGCGGTTGGACTGGAGCTTGGTTTGGACAGCAGAAGTAGTTCCTCTGGTCTGGTTTATTGCAACTGAACTAAAATAGCAAGAAAATACATGCTGAAGGCAAAAGTCTCCCACACTGTGTTTTCTCTCACTCTCTCTCTCTCTCTCTCTCTCTCTCTCTTTGTCCAGCTGTCTTGCTCTCTGTCTGAAAAAGAACTGAAAACAAATGAGGACAAAGAAAAGCGAAAGAAATCACTCAAACTTTCCAGACCCCACACATTACATTTTTTTTTTAAACTTCCTACACTTTTAGAAGAATTTTGCTTGCACAGTTTAGAGCAAACAAGTCGTTTTATTTAAAAGTGTATGAAATGTCTTGTTTTTACCCCCTGAGAACTGTGTACTACTCTGCACCATCTACTACAGATAAATCTATTTATCTATTTATCTGTCTGTCAGTATGTCTCAGTCTGTTTAGTGTGGTGAGTGGGTGGTAGCAGTTGAGGGGAAAAAATTACAAACCAGGCCTTGACTTGCTCCATCTCCACCCCATATAAGTAATGGCCTGCAATAACTAAAATAGATTTAACACAGCGCGATGAGGAAAAAACACTGTGCATATTTTAGCGGATGTGCGTTTTCCTCCTTTATATTTTTTCCATTAATATGAAACTTCATATAAATAATTGATTTACAGTGCCTTGAATAAATATTCACCACCTTTGCACTTTCCTACATTATGTAGTTTTACAACCTGGAACTGAAATGGATTTATTTGGGATTTTATGTCATGAATTTATGTCAAAAAAAAAAAAAAACAATATTGAAGAGCAGGAAAAATTAATATAATTTGCAAAATTATTTACAATTTGTTTTTAATGTAAAAGTTGTAAATGCATAAGTGTTCACTCTCATTGCAGTGAAACTGCTAAATTAGTTGAATAGAGTCCACCTGTGTGCAATTAAAGTGTCACATGATCTCAATCCAATCCATCTATTCCTGCAAGGCCTCAGAGTCAAACAACATGATGAAGAACAAGGAGCTGTCAAAACATGTCTGGGACATTAGTCTGAGGAGCAACCTGGTTATGGTCATGGTTAACTCTGGAGGAACTGTAGAGATCCATAGCCCATGTGGGAGAAGCTTTTCACAGGACAACCATAGCCCAGAATGGTGAGATGAAAGCAATTACTGAAAAAAGCCAATATGAAGGTCCCAGCTGGAGTTCGCCAAAAAGCAGGTTGGAGACTCAGTAAATGTGTGGGGAAAAGGTTCTCTGGGCTTTTTGGCCTATGATTTGCAGAAACCCAACACTGCTCATCACCCTGTGGATACCATATCCACAGTGAAGCATGGTGGTGGTAGCATCATGTTGTGGGGAATGCTGTTCAGGATGAGGGGCTGGAAAACTGGTCAGGGTTGAGGGAAAGATGGATGGAGCCAAATACTGGGCGATCCTACTAGAAAACCTGGTTCCAGTCCGTAAAAGACTTGAGACTGAGGTGGTGGTTCACTTTCCAACAGGACAAAGACCTTAAACATACCAATGCTAAACTGGAGAATGGCCCAGTCAAAGCCCTCACCTCAATTTGATTGAGAATCTGTTGCAAGTCTTGAAGATTGCCATTCATCCACAATCTCTATCCAATCTGACAGAGCTTGGGCAATTTTGTCAAGAAGATTGGGCAAATATATCAAGCTCCAGATGTGCAAAGCTGATAGAGACACATCCAGAAGACAGCTATAAATGCAGCCAAAGGTGGTTCTACTTATGTAACTATCAATTGCCTGTTTTTTAACCTTTGTGCCACAATAACATTTTTGCACCTTAAAGTGTTAGACATATTGTGTGAATCAAATGTAAAAGAAAAAAAAAAGCCAATTAAGTGCATTTCAGTTCCAGGTTGTAACGCTACAAAATGTAGGACTCTTCAGTGATCTTCAAATAATTTTTCATGTTCAGCCCATATGCTGTTGGGATGTCACTCTCAGAACCAGATAAACAGATTTTAGATGATCCTTTCTCCTTCCTGTGACTCAGAGGAAAGTGTGTTAAGTGGTTACAATCATTATCTACCTTATATGGCAGATACCAATCATTAGGAAATGTGGCCTACAAGAAAGCTGTAAGACATGCAATCTTGCAGGATTTTTGGAGTACACTCTAAAACCTGACAAGTTACGCTTACTCAGATCAGTTAAGGGAACGGATTGCCTTAAACCATTTGAGTTTATAAAGTCAGTTTTGTAATGCTCTTTCGTTTATACATCTATGTTAAAATTAAAACAGCTCACTCATTCACTCATTCACGCTCACTCACTCCAGCGCTTTAGCCTTAGGTGGATCCGGAGTCTATCCCAGATCAGCAATGATTTTATTTTGTATGAGGAGAAATTTGAAAGAAGAAGGTTGGGGCTAGGTTTAAGCTAATATTATTTGAGTAATTAAAACTTCTTGAGTTGTGCTTACTTAATATTTCACACAAATGAAGTGACTCGATCAGATTGAGCTCTTCAAACAATGCTTAGTTACTCATAACTCAATTCTGATAAGTAAATATGATATTTAAACATATTTGAGTAGTGACTACACATTTTATTTAGTTATTTCCACTGTTGCATCATTACCTTGGAGCAGGTTTACTGCAATTGCTCGTAGTTGTTCATATCTGTCTGATAATATTCAGATTTCTGTAATGTAAAAGGCCAAACATTGGTCTACTAAGACAGAGGGGAAGCAGAGAAGCCACAAAGCATTGCTGAAACTTCTCATTTTCAGAGAATGGCAGATATCTTCTAACAAATGATATGTATCCACTGTGTGTGTAAAGTATAACCATGACCATGTTTGAGGACAAGTATTTGTCCACGGCGACTAAAGCACATGCCGTTAACAGCAGTTACAACATAAAATGACGTTATAAATCATGTAGCATTCATGCATCTGTGGAAATTCAACGTTTTTTTTTTTTTTTTTTCCAAATCTGGGTGGGGGATGCTTGCCAAGCTAATAATGCAATTTTCTAATATATGTAATACATCCTTGATTGATGTCTTTTTTCTTCTTTCAGGTGTAACATTACCATGTCGTCCATATGTCCACGTCTAGCCTTTGTGCTCCTCTTTGCATTTTGGAGCTGGAGCTGCTCTACTATGGCGTTCCCTTTTAACATGTCTGTGGACGGCAGTGGAGATGAACAGGAACTGATTTTCCCGACATCCCGCGCCACCCACTTACCTCCACCCTCACCCACGCCTATGCTTAGCATCACCACCACCTTCATCCGCATCAAGCACTTCCTGTTTCACGAGGTGGTGGACTTCCTGCGTGAAAATATGCTCCTCATCATTGTGGTGATGTCGCTGCTCATTGTTATCATCTTCATCGCCTGTTGTGCCTCGGCCATGAGCCACAAGCGCAAACTCGAGGCCTACTATCCTCCCAAGAAACACGCACCCAGGAAGTACATGGCTGTACCAAGCAAGGGGGCAGAGCAAAGCATGATGGAGCCCCACAATGCCACCATGAGCTACCTGCGTGCACCGTCTAAAGCTCTAGTGGGTGATAAGGAGGGAAAAGATCCTAGACCAAAACCGAAGGAGGTGCAGAAAGCTGAAGATGTGGAGGAAGTAGAGGTGCAGAAGGAAGAAGAAAAGAAGAAGAAGGAGGAGCCCAAGCCAAGCACATCCACAGCAGGTAATGGCCAGGCACCTGTGTGCACTTGCCACCTGAAGAAAGCAAACCAAGCCTCGCATTGAGAAAACAGACGGGTTGTTTGAGGAATGCCTCTCTTAAAAAAAAAAAAAAAAAAAAAAAAAAAAAAAAAGGACTTGTGGATTTGGACTCGTTGCTGGGAATAAATGTTCTGATACATCGCTTGTTAATTCATTGGATGGAGATACAGATAAGGGACCTTCTGCTTCTGGGATGTCAGTTATTCAACCTTGTACCAAGCAATTTGTTGAGCTGAAATTAAAATGGATAAGATCAATCATTTATACACCAATTTACTCAATGCTATTCCTCGATTTGGGCAAAAGTGGGGTTACATTCTTTCTATTGCTGAAAATGTTCTCTGCTTAATAGTGTAGTCATCATCATGCTAGTGTTGATGATTGCTCTCTGGCTTCATTGCATTGAATTCTATGTATTTATCACGTTTCACTGAACAAGGTTCTGAGATACTTGTCAAATACATTGAAATGCGTGTCACCAAATAGAGAAAATGGCAATAATGCTTATTTTGAATATTCTGGTCTGGGATAGTCTTAAAATAAATGACCAAGTTTATTCTTCTGGAAATCATTTACTGTCTGAGGTGTTCGTTACCAAAAACAAGGTGGAGTATTAAATAAGGAATAAAACACTTAGGGGTGTGCTAGTATAGGAAAACAATCAACGACAGGGTAGTGTGATACTGTTATCACCTCAAAGTTCTTTTTTTCATATAACAGCAGGTCCCAAAGTGTTTTATTCCTCTTATTACCACAGAATTGTTTTTTTTTTTTTTAAATATTAATGAACCCCACATTGTACTTTTTATCCATTTATAATTACATGTAATGTTTAGGAAGCTATAATGTAAACTTTTTTCACTTATAACAACTATAAAGCATCCTTTCCTCGGCAGCCTCTCTGTTTTTCTCTCTATTGAAGTTATACAAGACCGGAAAAAAATGTAGCTTTTCAATTTACTGGGAAACCACAACGCGCAAAGTCACCTATGTTAAAGTTATACCTCTGACTGTTACAAAGTGCTGACACTGGAGACTCCTTCCAAAAAATGTTCAGTAAAAGTCTCCTTACAATAAACCTCGCCATATCAGTGATCATACATTTTTCTTTGTTAAATAAATGTGTGTTTTTTAAAAAAAAAATCTTTTAACTTTTAGTCTTAGATTATGTGAAGCGTCCGCTATAGAAGTCCCTGTGATTGAATTGCTACTGTAGAAGCAACAATGTATTTGAAACAGCGCATTAATATAAACTTGTGATTTGCAGCTGGCATTACAGTCAGACTTGCTGTTCTAGAAGGCTAATCAACATCTTCTGACCAGCCAGATTCAAGAATCCAACAGTGCTGTGGTATAACTACTCTTAAGCAACGTGTAATTTTAAGGCCGATATGCTTCTAAATGTGTGCTTTGCCTTTATAGTTTATATGACTTGAAAAATAAGAACTCTTGATTGCTCTTGATTACACCTTATAATTTACATGAAATCATTACTATGCAAAAAAAGGGTCATTACATTCAATCACTATTGTTACGTGGTGCATCTTGTTTTCAGTAATTTTAAATGCTAAAGATAAAACCTTAAAGGTGCTGACTCCAGCAGTCTGGAAACGTGCACTTGGACACAATTACTGGGGATGTGTGTATATGTGAGTGAGGATGTTTCTGGTTTAAATGCACCTCAGACATCAAGGATATAAACCGCCTTGGGTCTGTTCACACTTTCATATTTATGTGGCTAAACCCTATCAGGATATGACCCTAATACCCAAGACACATAATCTCACCAGGTGTAAACAGAATCGTTGTCTTGTTGTTTTTATCAGTGCCTTTTCTTTGAATATTTGACGTATTCAAAATTGTATTGTCTTGTTAAGTGGCTTTTGGCAACTGCTTAAGTTATATCTGTTCTCTCAGTTATACGTATACTTTGTACTACATGTTGCATTAAATAATTTTGTTGGCTGTGATGCACTTTTGTCATTATTGTGCAAAAAAACAGCACAAATTACCACTGACCATTCTAATATC
The DNA here is from genome assembly GCA_037576675.1 of Pangasius sanitwongsei. Lineage (NCBI taxonomy): Eukaryota > Metazoa > Chordata > Actinopteri > Siluriformes > Pangasiidae > Pangasius > Pangasius sanitwongsei. The sequence goes on along the minus strand of CM075026.1, from coordinate 3,520,579 downwards.
TAGCTAAATAAAACACTATATACAATTCAACAGGGCTGGCTGGTATGAATGAGCTATCAGAGTTAAACCCTTGTCTTTATTATAGTAAGTACATCGTAAGTTAAAATACATAGAATGGTATGAATGCAGCCTTTACGTGACAGTTGTGTCAAGTTATTACCCAGAGTGAAACACTCCCGAGATTCAATCTCCATTTGGGCTGAGGTTTTTCAGCCCACTTCACTGACACATCCATGACGCGTCATCCAGCAGTGACTGAAAAATATACAGTCGCTGGTATAATGAATGTAAACAAGGTGGATTTTTTTTTTTTAAACCAAAAATAATGCCTTTGGAGGAGAAACTAAAAGTAGATACAATATACTAAGCACAAACTGTCCAATCAAAGTACAAATTACACAAAAAGACAGACAACAGAACTGCATGATTAGGGTTTTTCTTTGGTTTTCCAGCTGAAATGTTGCAACTTTTCTATGTACCATGTTTAGTATTCGGAGAAAACAGGACATTACAAATTTGTAACACTTAAACTAAAAATTAGAAATCATGAATTCAGCTGTCTATCTGCCTAAGTGTGTGCGTGTGTGGCCAAGAGGCTGTAATTGCAAAGGCCTGATGAGAGAAAGCAGAATTCATTATTATTATGCCATCAATGAGAGCTTATGCATTGGATTTTAGCTAATATAAAAACCAGTCGTCAATGCATTTTAACAATAAACAAAAAAAAAAAATACCACAAACAGTGTAGTGGAATACATGAGCTTTTGACGTCAACCAGCCATAGATGTGCAGTTAGGAAAGTCTTGGCACTGATAAGTGTCTCAGCACTGTTCAAACTGTTCTGGCCAAAGCAATGCTGCAGAAAGGGCCCTATTGTCACACACAGTCTGCTATACAAAATTCAATCAATATTTCAAAAGGCCATTAGGAGAGCCGCTGTTCCGTGTTGTTCTGAAAATAGGTCCGAGTCAGGTCTCTTAGATTTGGCCTTGAACTGAAAAGAATACACTCTCAGTTTGGCTCTTTCAGTCTCAGTCCTCTTTCTAAATGTTTTGACAGATGGCGGTTTGGGCAAGAAATTAGAATGTGTATATTCTCTCAAGTGAAATATGGCCCCCTTGCTGTCACTTGATGTCTTGCTTTTTAACTTCTGTCGAAGCATGATCAGTGTGTCTTTTAAATTTAAAGCCACAAAATCCATTCAATCACCTCGTCCGCATAATGCTACACTGATATAAAGTATAAAGGCAATAAATTAGTAATCACTGAATAATTTACTCTGTTTATATATGACACGACTACGATCCCTGTAGATCAGTATCACAGGAAAATGCAAATGAGGTTTATAAATGAAAACAAAGTCCCCATTTCATTGGCACGAGGTCACATGTTGGCGACTTCTAGAGTAAACCAACGAACGCGTCGCTGCAACCGGAGCCCCTAAAACGGCCTCAGCCTCCAGCTCAAGTTGCCCTTCTTTTGTACCTTTGGTGCTGAATTATTTTGGGAATCTGCCACCCTTTTGCACCCGCCCATTCCTCAAAGACTTAGCAAGGAGCTTGATCGATTTTTGACCACATATACCAAAGTTACCATATAGCTTACATATGGTCTTCTTTACAAGACTACCCTAATGACTGACTCAAAGAACAACTTAACTACTGGTGATCCTCAAAGCATGATATAGCCATTTGTTTTGGATAAAGGTGCAATTCGGAATTTTAAATCCTGTACATGCTGGGCTTTCACAGTGGTAGTAAAATCAGCAGGATGACACAGATCTCACATGGCGAAGAAGACACAAAACAGGTAAGGCAACACCTTAAGACTGCCATTAAAGTTTGATGGGCCGGTTGCCTGGAATTGTCTGAACACAGAGCAGTGCCGTTTCTGGAAACTTGTTGAAGAGTGAGAGTGATGACTGAGAGATGAATGGTTCCATTAGCAGACTGTGTGTCTCGTCCTGTTTGGGAAACAGGAACCAGGAGAGCATGAGGATGGTGAGTGACTGGTGAGTAGCTGTGGAAGTGTGACACGTGTATTGACTGTGTTGAGCATCTGTATTTGATAGGAAATTGGCAAGTTTAGTATAGCTAAGCTGAATCACTGATTTTTGTAAACTGATATGGAATGTCTTATTTTCACACCCCCTGTCACATCTCTGTTGTTCCTACTGTTTTGTTGAGAAACTTTTTGGCAAGTAATATCTCATCTTTTAATTAAAATTCAAGAAATAATTGATCTACCCAACAAAATACTGTTTAAAGATGTGATTAACTGTTACCCCTCCATTCTATTTTTCCCTCTTTCCTATCAGTGAGCCATGCACCTTCGCCTCCCCCTTATTCTTTTGCTCTTGTTCTGCTGTCTTATCGCCTCCCTCCCACTCCTATTCTCATGCCCTCCAGGGTGCTGCTGTCCTCGCCCAGGTGTTCTGATCCTGTGTGAGTCACTGGGCCTCCATGTCCTCCCTCGCTCTGTCCCCCTCACCACCTCAGCTTTGTCTGTGGCCCGAAACCACCTGTGCAATGTAGACAATGTTCTGTGGCGGTACTCCAGCCTGCAGGAGTTGAGTCTCAGCCACAACCGGCTGGATCGCTTCCCCCGTGGGCTTCCATCGAGCCTGGAAAGTCTGCAGCTCCAGGAGAACCGCATTACATTCATCACAGCTGGGGATCTAAGGAACCTTGGGAATCTGACACGGTTAGACCTGGAAGACAACCGCATTCGGGCCATCCAGCCTGGGGCACTGCTAAGCCTGGCACGGCTGAGGATGCTGTCTCTGAAGGGGAACCAGTTGTCAAGTCTGCCTTCACACCTTCCAGGTTCACTAACACACTTGGATGTGTCTGCCAACTGCATTTCAACATTGGATTTGCCTTCACTTGCTGTGTTGGTTAACCTTCAGGTCTTGAAGATCAACAGTAACTGCTTGCGTTCAGTGCCTGAGCATGCGTTTGATGGCCTACCCCGTCTCCGCTCTGTGGAGCTCGCTAATAACCTGTGGGTTTGTGAATGTGACATCATGTACCTGTATCGGTGGCTGCTTATGGACAGGTTACGCATGGCATCAGATCTGGTGTGTGCAGCGCCATTACACCTGGCACACAAGCTGCTCCTGACCCTCTCTGTTGTGGCTATCTGTCCAAGAATCCTGAAGCCTGGTGAGAGATCAGCACCAGTCAACGCTTCCAAGGTGATGCTGGGGAATTCTTCAAAAGAATCTTCAAATCCTACTTCTGATGTAATCAGAACTGAGAGAACCTCCTGTAGAAGCTCTCTTATGAAGTCAAATGGAAAGCTCCCCTCAGTTGTTAACCATACAGCATCTAGGTCTCGTCAGGGGTCAAACCAATCCTCTTTGGAGGGGTTAAGTTATGAACAGTGTTTGTTACTAAACTCCACTTACCTTGTCCCTCAGACAACCCAAACACCCCACAGCCCGACAACAGATGAGGATCCTGGTTGTATGAACAACACAACCAACATCCATGGTGGTTTCTTGAGCACTTTGGCCCCTATATACTCCACCAGTGAGGCAGGAGTGCAGGTTGAGGCCACTCCTCGAACCTTGACCCAGTCAAATGACCCAGCACTCGTGACGCTACTCTCTGTGCTGTGTGTCTTGACAGGACTGCTCCTGCTAGCTGTACTCCTGTTGCTGAGGAGCCTCCTGTGGCGAACCCAGAGGGTCGCTCCCCTTCAGTCCTCAGTGAGCAGTCAAAGGAACTCTTAATGCCGTCCAGTTATTGGCAGTTAGTGTCCAGCAAGGTTTTTAACAAAGTGAGAGTTCTTGGCTATCGATCCGCACTACACCAGTAATAGATAGTATTATGAAGCATGATTAGGATTGTGAAAGGAGGAGAACTCTGAGAATTGGAGTTCTGGATGTCTTCTCGTTTATGCTAGTCAACCAGACCCACACACACACACCGAAAATAGAAATTGTTAAATAAGAGAGAAGGTGAGAAGGTAGCAGGTGCAAAAACTCGCTAGTAGGGAGGCGGCATTTCAGGAATAGTCTTTCTCCCAAACTTGGATTCGTTCTTTTAAAAGGCAAGACAGAAGAATATTCCTACTGGACAGTAAGGGGTAGGTTTTTATGGTAACACTTTACATTAAGGTTCTCTTACCTACCATGATTTACTGCATTAGTTAACATTAACAAACCATGAACTTTAGCACTAATGCACCATATGTAATGTTAACGAAGTAACCAATTTAAGGTGAATGAACTGAAGTTTGTTTTAATGTTAATGAAATACACTTGCATTCACTAATGTTTATTAAATCCATGTGTAATCAGCATGAATTAGCGACAATTAAAATTTCATTTAGTTCCTAACTGTTGATGATTTACTGCTCTCTGGCCCCAGGTGTAAATATTAAAACTTGCTTCATCCTAGGTTCTGAATTTTGCCAACAACCATCAGCATGTTCATTAAGATGTTCATACTGGTCATTGTAGCTTAAATGTATTTATTGATGGTATCAATATTAGGTAAAGTGTGTGCTGATTATGTGGCTTATCAAGTTCATTGTTCATGTGGAATCAGAAAAATAATCAGTAGAATGAAAAACCCTGATTAATATCATTGGTTCAGTCATGTTACTCTGCGGAAAAACAACCCCGGACAAATGCGTGGTTTTACAATTTTATTAAGCTTAAACAGTAGAATACAGCATTAGAATATTTTGATTAGTTGTGCGTGTATGACTGCAGACTGATAACTGCCATTTTTACAGGACATTTAATGTAAACAAATATACATTTCTGACAAACTGCCTCCAGCCTTTTTCATTGTGTTAGAAATAAGCAGACATGTACTGTTGCAATGGTCATTTAGTGCCTGAGATCAGAGACACTAAAAACTACACTGTATTCAGGATTAGTGGAAGTGAAAAGCTTTTCTAAAACACACGTACTCAAGACTAAATATCTCATATTTCTTGGTTTTGATGAATCCCTGCTGTTTTGCTTCATGGATTAATCTTTGTCTGCAAAAAAAACCCCAAATGCTTCCATCTTTGTGCGTGATTCAGAAAGACATTACGAGAAACCCACCACCCTTTCACACAGCACTCCAATCAAAAAAAAAAAAAAAAAAGCCTCCTCTCAACACCTCACAGAAATCATGACAAGGCAAAGACGACATTATGCGAAACCCCTCAGCAGAGGATCTACATATTCAGCAGTAGTATAGGAGGTGCACTACTTAGGAGTATCCTTACAGTACGGATGTTACTCTAAGGATATGTTTGGTTTTGGGCAGCACAGTCTGTGTTTAAATTATACAAAGATGTCAAAGTGGAGAGAAAGATTTAAAGAGCGTGGTTTAATTTCTAGTCCCCGCCACTTTCTCCTCGTCCTTCTGTTTGAGTTTGTAGTCAGCCAGCGCGGCCTTGATGGCGTCCTCTGCGAGCACTGGAGGAAAATAAACAGCACTGTCAGACAGAGACTGGACAATTCTCCTACAGCGCTTAAGCTGAGGTACAGAAATGGGACCTGTGTAATAAGTAATCATTACAGATAAACACAGCTGTGCCGCTGCATGCTGATTGAGGCTTTGCTAAAGCTTACTAGAGCAGTGAAGCTTCACCGGTGGGAGACACAGTTCCTTGGCGATGTCTGTGTTCTTGATTTTCAAAGCTTCGTCAATCTAGTGGAGAGAAAAGTGGAGGGAAAAACACACACACGGCACATGCAGGTGAGCGCAAAATGTTTAATACGCTTTGGACAAAACACACACACACACACACACACACACATATATATATATATATATAACAGGACATACTGATTTGCCTTTGACCCATTCTGTGGCCAGGGAACTTGAAGCGATGGCTGATCCGCAACCGAACGTTTTGAATCTGGCATCCACTATCTTTCCGTTCTCATCAACCTGGATCTGTAAAACACAAGAGTCACTCCTGGTCACATGCTCGCTCGCTCGCTCACTCACACACACACACACACACACACACACACGAGCAGCAGTGACATGATCAAATCCAGCCTACCTGCAGCTTCATGACATCCCCGCAGGCTGGTGCTCCAACTAAACCGGTCCCCACATTCTTGGCGTTCTTATCCAAGGAACCAACATTTCTTGGGTTCTCATAGTGATCCACCACCTTCAAAATGTTATCAGGAACGAACAGGTTAATAAACCATGACTTTCATAAACACAACACTGCATGAGGGGGCGCCAAGTGGGTGAAAGTTGGGCCGAATCCCAAATGGCCCCCTACCGGAGTTGTAGTGCACTAGTTAGTGGGGAAGAGTTATTTATTATCATTAATTTACACTCCGTTATAAAGGGACTAATTTGCGATTTGGGATTCAGCCCGAGCATAATTAACTGACGGAAATGTTTATAGCAAAACTCTTGAAGATAAATTAACTAAAAATTAAATGCGAAGTTTTACAATGTATCTTTGTAGCGTTTGTGACACTGTGTGCTTTTCCTATATTAGCTAACTGTGTGTTTTTAATGCTAACTAGAGTTAGCTCCGTGAAGTGCTACATAACACTTCAGCGCAGCCTCGGTGTTCGGGCCTAAAAGTTCATTCTGGCTTACAGAAAGCCAGACTTAAAGGAGTTAAACATGAAGTGAAATATTCACTCACTTTTTTGTGGTAGCAACAAACAGCTTTAATCTCCGGCGACGTCAAGCTTCTGCCGAGAAACGCGAAGGACCCGAAACAGCTCCTGACCGACCCGAGCGCCATGTTCGCCGTGACGTCACCCAGAAGGGGCGGGTGCGTATGTGTTGACCAATAAACAGACGATCCGCGGGGCGGGCAGCAGGGGGCGCTGCGGAGAGGCGACACTGCGACTCCGACTCGAGGTGTGTTGAGCATCGATGGAGTCGATTCTCCCGAGTCAGTTACATAAAAACATTCAGGTCTTGATTCCCAAACTCAAACATAACACAAGAAGAAAAGGGTAATCGTGAGCTGTAGTTACTGTACATACTATACTATTACTACTGACAGTAAGAATAACAAGAATAATTACAGTAGTGACACTAATAATCATCTTTACACATTTTTCAACTTGTTCCTTATAGAAACTCTGTCATGCAAGAAAATAATCCCCAAATCCCATCAGCATCTCCTTATACAGAAACATCTCGTTATTACGAGAAAAGCATCTCTTTATACAGAGAAACATCTCGTTATTAAGAGAAAAGCATCTCTTTATACAGAGAATCATCTCGTTATTAAGAGAAAAGCATCTCCGTATACAGAAAAACATCTTGTTATTATGAAATTAACATATTATTATGAGATGAGCATCTCGTTATAGTGAGACAAACATCTTGTTATTACGAGACAAAACATCTCTATAATCCCTGCCTCAGCCTCGAACCCGCGACCTTCGGGTTATAAGGCCGACTCTCTAGCCATTGGGCCATAACGGCCCCCTTATTACATGAAAAACATCTCGTTATTCCGAGAAAAGCATCTCCTTATACGAGACACAAACATCTTGTTATTACGAGACAAAACATCTCGTTATTAGCCTAATAGAAACTCATGTTGAAAATGCCAGATAGCACAGTTGACAGAATTAGTCAAAATTTACTTCATTCTTGGCTTGATTAAGTTTAAGTGTGCTGGATAGTCTATTCAGATCTGATTTATAAAATAGCAAAGCACCCCAAGTGAATCAATTTCACTGTGCGGAGTCGACTCCAAATCCTGGCTTCTAAAAGCTCGGAATCGGAGAGTCGACTCATTTTGCGTTCGACTCCCGGCTCTGATTAAACCGCCGCTCCACTGAGTTGAGTTATCACATCAGTGTTTAACACTTTCTTTGGCAGAATGTTAGTGATTAATGACTGTCTTACAGTATCCTCCTGTTCATAAAGAAGACATTTCATGACATAGGCTCAGTAAAAAAGAAGCGCAGGTCTGTTTTTTTTTTTTTATTTATCCGTAGCTCATTGGATCAGGCTGCAGCTCGGGCACGCGCATCCTGTTACCAGGCAGATCCTCGCAAACATGGCGGCGACTGGGAACGAAGCTGAGACGCTGTTAGCTGATATCAAGGAGGAGGAGGAGGAAGCCGAGGAGATGGAGAGAGAAATGGAGTCGGGAGAGGAAGAGGCAATGGGCGTCGAGAATTCCGAAGATGAAGAGGACGACGACACGTCGGAGGACGAGCGAGAAAATGAAGCAGAAATCCAGCGCTTGGAGGAGCAGGTAAGCTAGGCTAAGCTAGGCTAACTAACCAACTAGCCTGCCTTCAGCTATGAGAATGAATGGCGAAGCCCGGCTAAGCTAGTTAGCCGTGGTACGCAGTTGACCAAATAGTAAAAAAAAAGTGTCGCTGCTTGTCACTTTCTGTTGCTGTTTTTAAAGATGGAGATATTTTCAGTTATTGTGTGCTCAGACTTCGGTTTGGGGAAGGCGTTTAGCTGCTAATTAGCATCACTTTATGCGCAAGCTAACTGTCTCTGTCTAACTTTAGTGTTTTTTTTTTTTTTTTTTTACAGCACACGCATAAATGTTTAGGTCGACACAATGTTCGTTTGTGAATGTCTTAATGTGAACTGATAGGCAGAGTGGAGCTGCTAGCTGGCTGAGTTAGGCGCGGACGGGCTTCCTGGCTGAGGAGCGTGTAGTCAAACTGCGCGCCATGCCGTGGGCGTGCAGCCGCGCGGCTCCTTCTCCTCGGCGCTCAGAGCAGCAGCAGCTGGAGCACGAACCCGTTTCCACACACGCATTTGATCAGATTAATCCGTCAGAGAGGCGTGCAGAGGCGTCTCTACAGGGTTCACCAGCGACCCGCAGCGTATTGCGCAATATCCTTTAACACAGGCGCACTGAAATTGTTATAAACCTCGTTTCTTTATGAATTTTTTTTTTTGCGCAAGTGGTTGAGATCAGTGTCGCGCCGGAATGACGTCACGGGCGAATTTGCATACCAGGTTATTCATTTGCATATCAAGTTACAAATGAAGGTACATGAAGATGGCAGATTTTCATCTATCACTGATCTCTTGTAGAAAAGCAGTCATCTTTCTCGGTCACGGCACCAGGCACAATCTAAACTTTTACGCCTTTACAAAATACTACGCTTTATGTCGGGGATTAATTTTAATTTTCAGATTTGTTTGAATAATCTGAAAGAAATGTAAAACATGATAAGAAATAGTTTGATAACTGTGACATTCGATTCAGTACCTGCTGCTCGGCCGTTGATGCAGTACGTACTGATTAGTATGTGTGTGTCGTGTGAATACAATCCGGACATCCGCCATGTTGGCATTGTCATGTGACCTACAATGTCATAGTAACCGCAAAAACTTTCCCCAAGTTAACAGTTTACTCATACGCTTAACTGATACACTTGAAAAGAGCCAACGCGCTGCCTTCTTGTATTTTTGATTCTGACGGCTCTTCCGTGCCAGTCCCGGTGCCTTATGGGATAGCGCAGTGTCCATTCCTTCTATACTGCAGAATCTCGGCGGAAGCAGCAGGTCTTCCGGGTGTTTCTCGCCTACTGACTTATGAATGCTGAGAATTCGAACACACTGCTCCTTTGGCGTACTGCGTTTCACCTACTGTGTAGTTGGTTAGTAGGGACAAACCTTGTTTTTGTTTGGATGGGCTTCCTGTTGTCATTTTATAGACACTCAACTTGACAGACCACCGTAAGTCCTGGGGCGGAGCTTCAGGAGCATGGGTGGGAGTGGGGGGCGGGCTTAAGGGAAAAACATTTAAATGTGCATTAGGTAAGATGATGATGATGATGATGATTATTATTATTATTATCTTATATTAAGTCTGTAATTGTTAGGTTAGTTCGACATTTGAATGGCTCCCGCCCATGTTTATGAAGCTCCGCCCCCAGGATCTACTACGGCTTGTAGAGTATTTATAAAATGACTGACAGGAGCCGGATCCAAACACAAACAGGCGTTCTGAACCAGAGGTCAGTTTTCCAATCGGGTTTTCTCAGTGACTTGATACACTTTTCCTAAGGCCATGGTTTAAGCCATTGTTTTTTTTCTATTATGTTCCATATATCTTCTAGATTATTTATACAAGTGAGGAATAAAAAAAAAAATTATTGCACCTTTAAATATCAATGATTGGTTGTTGGGAAACAGTGGTGATCTGTGATTGGTTGTTGGGAAGCAGTGATGGTCAGTGATTGGTCGTTGGGAAGCAGTGGTGGTCTGTGATTGGTTGTTGGGAAGCAGTGATGGTCAGTGATTGGTTGTTGGGAAGCAGTGGTGATCTGTGATTGGTCGTTGGGAAACAGTGGTGGTCAGTGATTAGTTGTTGGGAAGCAGTGGTGGTCTGTGATCGGTCGTTGGGAAGCAGTGGTGGTCAGTGATTGGTCGTTGGGAAACAGTGGTGATCAGTGATCGGTCGTTGGGAAGCAGTGGTGGTCAGTGATCGGTCGTTGGGAAGCAGTGGTGGTCAGTGATCAGTTGTTGGGAAACAGTGGTGGTCAGTGATCGGTTGTTGGGAAACAGTGGTGGTCAGTGATTAGTTGTTGGGAAACAGTGGTGATCAGTGATCGGTTGTTGGGAAGCAGTGGTGGTCAGTGATTAGTTGTTGGGAAGCAGTGGTGGTCAGTGATTAGTTGTTGGGAAGCAGTGGTGGTCAGTGATCGGTTGTTGGGAAGCAGTGGTGGTCAGTGATTAGTTGTTGGGAAGCAGTGGTGGTCAGTGATTAGTTGTTGGGAAGCAGTGGTGGTCAGTGATCGGTTGTTGGGAAGCAGTGGTGGTCAGTGATTAGTTGTTGGGAAGCAGTGGTGGTCAGTGATTAGTTGTTGGGAAGCAGTGGTGGTCAGTGATCGGTTGTTGGGAAGCAGTGGTGGTCAGTGATTAGTTGTTGGGAAGCAGTGGTGGTCAGTGATTAGTTGTTGGGAAGCAGTGGTGGTCAGTGATCGGTTGTTGGGAAGCAGTGGTGGTCAGTGATTAGTTGTTGGGAAGCAGTGGTGGTCAGTGATTAGTTGT
>CM075026.1:3484614-3509497 GCA_037576675.1 Pangasius sanitwongsei | reverse complement strand
GTGGTGGTCAGTGATCGGTCGTTGGGAAGCAGTGGTGGTCAGTGATCGGTTGTTGGGAAGCAGTGGTGGTCAGTGATCGGTCGTTGGGAAGCAGTGGTGGTCAGTGATCGGTCGTTGGGAAGCAGTGGTGGTCAGTGATCGGTTGTTGGGAAGCAGTGGTGGTCAGTGATCGGTCGTTGGGAAGCAGTGGTGGTCAGTGATCGGTCGTTGGGAAGCAGTGGTGGTCAGTGATCGGTTGTTGGGAAGCAGTGGTGGTCAGTGATCGGTCGTTGGGAAGCAGTGGTGGTCAGTGATCGGTCGTTGGGAAGCAGTGGTGGTCAGTGATCGGTTGTTGGGAAGCAGTGGTGGTCAGTGATTAGTTGTTGGGAAACAGTGGTGGGCAGTGATTAGTCATAAGCGTAACACAGTCAGGCATTACACACTGATGGTGAGTCAAGCGAGCCTGCTGTCTCAACTCGTATAACAGCAGCTGTGATGCGAGCTGGAGAGCAATATTGAGTTCAAGACGGTCACTAACTTCTGTTCAAAAGTCACTAGATTTCTCAATATTTTTAAAATTAAAGTCACTAAAGGGATCTAAAATGTCACCAAGTCTAGCAATAAAGTCTCTAAACTGGCAGCGCTGGTTGAGATTTCCTTCAGATCTCTGCTCTCCGACTAGATCATTCTGGCTTTGCAAGATTATAACAGCAAAGTACATCCTCATTTTGTTTATAAGAGTTTAATAGAGCACGATTGCCATATGGAGATAAAGAGAGATTTGTGTTTGTTTCTCCTCTTCTGTGTGTTGTGTAAGCCAGAAAGAACAGGCTGGTGTGAATATTGTCCTGTAACAGCAACACCCAAAGTGTTTTATTCCTCTCTAGTCAGAGAGCAGAGAAATTTGCCAGAGATTACACTTTTTATTAAATAAACAGCACATACTTTTTATACGTTCAGTTTCGTTTTCCTGAAACAAGGATTGAGAATTTCACATTGCTGTGGTATAATATGCATGAATGTACTGTGTAAAATTAGTGGCACTCTGAGTCACACATCTAATATTTCCTCTGCTCTAGGTTCCGCCTCTGACCTGCTGACTTAATCAGTGCCGCTCCGAAGAGGTGCACTATAGCTGTATACACAGAACGGTGGAGGATGAAGTCATGCCTGTAGGTTTTATAGTTGTCCTGGTGGGTCTGACAGCAGCAGCCACGCTTCGGTTGATCTGGAACGGCTGTTCGTCTCTATAGTGTCACATAGAAAAGAGAATATGTGAGGTGGCCTAGAAAATCCTTCATGTATCAAACTTTAGACATTTTCCACTATACATATAAATAGATTTACTCTTTTGCATGTTTTTCCACCACAAGTAAAGTTCTAGCATTAGACAGTGTGAAAAGGGAGACAATTGCGTTTAAAGATTTCATTTTTGACTGCAGCACAGGAGCATCGCAGACATTTTGACAGCTACTATCTGATTCAGAACTGAATTGATTAGGCTCATGTCCATTTCCCGAAGGCACATGTCTACCCAGCAGTCGGTCGATTGACGTATAACATTCACTCTGTGAGGAATTTAGGCGTCTTTAGGCAGATTGTCCGTTTTTACCGTTGTGTTTGTTAAACTGGCTGCTCACTCAACGCGATCTTTGCAGGAAGAAGCAAGATTAAAATTAAACTCGAGGTGGCTGGAGTGACAAAAAAAAAATCAAGCTGTTATATAATCCGAGCTTTTACTAATGAACGGTGTAATGTGATCACAAACGACTGCGAATTTAGTCTTGACCAATTCCCGCCCACCAGCCAGCTCTCTCTCCTCTCATACATCAGCTACCAACCCGGGGAGGACGAAGCCTAACGCGTGCTTCCTCCGAGACTCATGAAGCCAGCCAGCTGCGTCTTTTCGAACTGCTGCTCATGCTGCATCACAGGGCGGCGTAACAGTTGCAGGAAAGTGCTATCCGCCCTCTTCCGCATAGCCGAGCTCACAGACGCCCACGATTGGCCAGTGTGCTTGTGATTGACAGGGAAGAGAGAGTATCACACCCCTCCGTTTTATGACCCAATTGTCATGGAACAATTTTCTTTTCCTCAGACCTTTTGATTCGCAATCTTGATAACAGAATATTCTTGCTGCTCTTTGCAACAATAATCCACCCTCATCTTCACGTCTAGTCTTAATTGCAGCCATGTACGTAATTTGCACCCACACACGATGACCGAGTTTTGGACCAGGGTGTATTTTCTGTAATAAAGCCTCTGTTGCTTATCTATTATTCATTCGTGCACACCGAGAAGCTGTTTTCTTTTACATGGTGATTTTTGTCATGCTCTTTAATACGCTTCAGGTTTCACCAAACAAACATGAAAGCCGAGTGCCGAGGTGTTGAATGGTGAGGGTCTGATTGGTCTCAGACGGAAGGCTGCGTTTGGAGCGTGATCCGAGCAGAGTCTGATCTTTTCGCTAATCACAGCTCTTCTGCCCGTTCTGACAAATGACGTCTCTTCACCTTTCAGCTGCATTTTTGCGAAGCTAAACGCACTCGAGAGCTACTTTTGATTTTGACGTTATAACTTTCAACCGTAAATGAAATACTACTAATGATTATTATTTGCAGCTCAAATCAGAAGCGCAGTCATTATCGTACAGTTGCAGAAATGCTTATTCAGGAGTACAAGCCTGATGATCGTAAATTCTCTCAGAGTGCGTTACAGGAGCGCTCACGGATCACTGTTGCGTAGATAAGCACCAATAAGTAAATTGTGTGCAGGAGCATTTACACAAGTAATATATTGTTTATTAAAATCCAGTAATTTCATATTAGCACGCATAAGAACATTCATTCACGTAAACCTCGACTGACCAGCTTCAGGTAGTTCTTAAAATTTTATACTCGGATCACGTGAAGGTTAAAAAGCTTATTTATTTCAGTTGTACGCACGGCTTTCATGACACTCGCACGTTTCATATTAATGACTTGAAAGAAAGCAATCCAAAAGAAATCCATAAATTAAGACAGATAAGACTACCGCCATAATGGTGCCTTGTAAAAGACTGAAAAGTGTGTGTGTGTGTGTGTGTGGTAGCTGATGTGCTGCAGTGGCTGAGCTGCATTAGTGGAAGATTTAGCACTTGCCACGTTGAAGAGGCGCTCTTTCACCGTTTAATTGTGGTTTTTGTCGTTTTCTACTTGGTGAGCTTGGCCTTGGTGAGTTTTGTGACTATCACTAAATTTACATGTTTTGGCTGTTTACAGGTTGTTGGAATTTCTCAGCATGGCGCACGTGTGAAGAAAACCAGCCTTTCCTAAACTTTTGTAAACCTACTGGGAATGTTTAGTTTGGTTTAGCATGCGGAAAACATTCCCACACAAATTTTCCTAAACTAAAGCCAATAAAGTAAGCTTTTTTTAAAAAAAAAAAATTATGCCACTTTTTTAATCGGCTGTTGTGCACGTGGCTTGGTGGCGCAGCAGATAGTGTCAGATCTTGTCCGCAGTATTTGTGTAATTTTCTTTTTAAATTGTGAAAGTGTTTGGTATTTTATAATAACGGCCTTCTTAGTTAATCAGTGGGTTTGAGGATAATTACAGATACATTTGACTGAATGTCTTTAAATCAATGATGTAATCAAGACAAATAAAACTCCCCCCCCCCCCCTTGCATTACTGCTGTCCGTCTGCAGATGGTTCTAGTAGTCACACTGTTTTTCACTAACCCTTTTGCACTCTCTGTCGTGACCTTGCAGCTGTCGATCAATGCATTTGATTATAATTGCCACGTGGACCTGATCAAGCTGCTGAGGCAGGAAGGGAAGCTGTACAGACTGCGCAAGGCCAGGCAGAAGATGAGCGAGCTCTTCCCTCTTACCGAAGGTGTGAGCCGAATTTTTTTTTTCCCCCCATTAACTAATTAACAAAAAAATAACGTGCATTTTTAAACCGAGTGTGAATCAGTTTGAGGTTCCAGGCGTAGGTGATTTGGCCTCATATATTTTCACGTATCACGTGTTTGTAAAATGGCGTCTGTATACTACAGGTGTATGAAGCTTCAGCGCTCCCTTTTTGGGAGCTTTTTTGGGTTCTTAACCAAATTATAACAAATACTAAAGCTGAACATTAGAAAGTGCGAAAGGATTTGGTTATGTAACTGTTCATTTGTTTGGCACAATCACACAACCGCCTCTGTGAGATCTATTGTCACGGCTGGTCCTTTGTTACTCTGAAAAATGATTTTTGAGTTTTTAGGACGAACTTTTTTTTTTTTTTTTTTTTTTTAGTGATTTGTCATGAATGGTAAAAGACTTGAGTTACATGAAGTTTATATATATTATGAATAAATTAGTGAATGTCTGCTGTACTTTTCGTCTCACTGTGGGTGGTAGCAGTTTCTATTCCTGTCCATCTGCTATGCCGATGCTCGGTGCAGAGTTAAGTTCTTGTTCCTCAGGGTGCATTCATTTAATGTGCTTGTGGGACTCTCGAGTCACCCATCTGAAACTCATGAAATAATTACGCTCGAGCTTCGCTGGTTGAATTGAGCTTGTTACGAGCAGGTAACATAGTGCAGGAGTCACTGGAATGAAGAAGAAGAAAAAAAAAACGCTGATACAGATATCATTTTATAACTCAGAATGAAATTATAATAGGACTGTATGATATAAGCAGTCATTCTGTCCTGTATGAGCAGACAGTAATGTCAGTAACATAACGTGTTGTATGTTTTGGATTCCTCCACTGACGGCATGCTCTGATTGGCTGCTCAGAGATCTGGCTGGACTGGCTGAAGGACGAAATCGGGCTGATGGAGGGCGACGAGGCCGAGCGTGAGAAGATCTACGAGCTCTTTGAGAAAGCTGTGAAAGACTACATCTGTAAGTGCGGCCCCGTTTCTGAATGAACAGTGAATAGAATGAACAGAACAGGAAAACTCTTTCAGTTTTTACATTTTTGCGGCTTTATTTTTATTTATTTTTTTTTTACCCCCATCTGCCAGTTAAAGCGAACAGCTGGCACGTTGTATATAACCGACCTATTAAATCCATTGTCTGTGGATTTATGATATTACACGTTGCTCTATATTTTGAGTTTCTAATCAGGAAAAAACCATCTGTGGTGATAGCAAAAGAAATTCCATTAAAAAAAAAAATCCATGACTCATTGTAGCTTGTGATCTAGCAGATGTTATTGGTAGATTTCTTTTTTTTTTTTTTTAATTTTTAAAAAAAAAAAAAAAAAAAAAACCCTGGAAGGCTTATCTGTGGTAGAAAGTGCAATGCAGCCCCAAGGAGAAGCTGCTGTTTCCCAGACAGCAGACAAGGCAAATAAAAATAGAAAAGACAGATTTTAAAGACGGTTCTTCCAGAAATAGTGTGACATTGCAGGAGGAACATCACTGCTCTTTATGTTCACAGTGTTATTGTGGGCTTACTTGCATCTCGCACAGGTCCTGATATCTGGTTGGAGTACGCACAGTACTCTATAGGTGGCATGGGCGCTGAGGGAGGCATCGACCGAGTGCGCACCATCTTCGAGAGGGCGCTGACTGCCGTGGGTTTGCACATGACCAAAGGAGCCGCGCTCTGGGAGGCCTTCCGGGAGTTTGAGATCGCCATCCTCTCCACCCTCCAGGTATTCCAAATCTGTTGCTTTACGTAGAGTAGGAGTGCACAAAGTAGCTATCGTTCAATGCAAGGTTTCGCGTGCAGAAAAACTTGGATAGAAATGTACCAGTTTGCGGGAAAAAAAATAGCTGATTATGCAAAGATCCTGCTCTCTGCCACGAGAGATTAAACATTAACATGCTCTGCTATCTGTTACAGCCTCCTCCTGGCAGTATCTCAAGTCCTGAGCAACAGGAGCAGCTGAACGTGCAGCTCGACAGAATCCACACTCTCTTCAGAAGGCAGCTTGCCATACCTCTAATGGGTAAAGAGGTTACCTCCCTTTCTGATCCTTTCTTACGGGTGGCTCGGTCCGTTTCCTGTTCCTTTACATCTCTTTCTGTCTCTTACACGCAAACACACCTCTTATCCCTGTCTTCCTGGACGTCTCTGTCTTTCACATATTTAGGATCAGTTCATCTGCTTCTGTCTGAGAGAATAATGAAATAACGAAGCAGGCTGGACACCCAAACAGAGCTATAGTTACATCTCTAATAAGTATAATGCACCAGCTTCCCAGTTTGGCCATCTAAAGACGAAGCTTGGAGTCTGAATAAATGTGACACAATGACACATGGCACATGAGGGGGAAAAAAAAATAATAACATAGAATGAAAAATTTCAAAAACTCCATACAAAAATCTATTCCATGTTATTATATTTTCACTGTGAAAACTCACTGCATCATAAGTGTGTGGTTTCAGCTTTTCCATGCAAACCTACACAGGCGCATGTGCTAAAAGGAGCCAAGAGCTGCCCACCCACTCCACCTGCGCCTAGCCAGATGGTCTGGCTGTGTGTGTGTGTGTGTGTGTGTGTTTTGATGATAAAAAAGCAGAAAGCCAGAACTGCTCCTTCTCTCGCTGAACAAAGCCAAAACACATATTATGCTCCTGAGCAGCTTGGCTCATTTTTCCCCTGGCTTTTATGCTTCTTTTCTAGGAAATCCATATTTTTCCGTATGGCTGTAGTAACCTCCTTTGATGCTGCTGTGTTTCGTATGACCTTGAAACAAGAACAAGATTTTTCATGCATAAGAGAGAGAAAATGTGTGCGTGTGTGTGTATATATATTTATGCATTTGTCCAATCAGCCAATCATGTGGCAGCAATACAATGCATAAAAACATGCAGATACAGGTCAAGAGCTTCAGTTAGTCAGAATTGGGATCTCTGTGACTTTAACCGTGGCGTGGTCGTTGGTGCCAGATGGGCTGGTTTGAGTATTTCAGAAACTGTTGATCTCCATGGGACTTTCACACACAACAGTCTCTAGAGTTTACACAGAATGGTGCGAAAAACAAAAAAAACCCACCACCCCGCGAGTGGTTTTGTGCATGCTGAGATGCTTTTCTGCTCACCACGGTTGTAAAGAGTGATTATATGAGTTACTAAATCCTTCCTGGCAGCTTGAACCAATCTGGTCATTTACATCTGACCCTCTCTTATCAACAAGGCTCTAGTAAACTCTAGATACTGGTGTGTGTGTGTGTGTGTGTGTGTGTGTGTGTGTGTGTGAAAATCCCAGGAGATGGGAATCCTGAAATACTCAAACCCAGCCAACAACCATGCCATGGTTAAAGTCACAGAAATCACAATTTTTTTCCCCCATTCTGATGTTTGATGTGAACATAAACTGAAGCTCTTGACCTGTATCTGCGTAATTTTATGCACCGTGTTGCTGCCTCATGATGGGCTGATTGGACAGCCGCATGAATGCGCACACGATGAGAGTGGTCAGAGCGGGTTAAGCTGACAGGAAGGCTACAGTAACTCGAATAACCACTCTTTACACCTGTGGTGAGCAGAAAGGCATCTCGGAAAGTGCAACACCTCGAACCTTAATGCGGATGGGCTACAACAGCAGAAAACCACACCGGGTTCCACTCCTGTCAGCCAAGTCGAGGCTTCTGTCAAGGCTCACCAGAACTAGAGAGTTGAAGATCTGGTGTAATGAAACGCCACCTGGCCTGATGAATCTCAATTTCTCAGATGGTAGAGTCAGAATTTGGCATCAGTAGCACGAATCCATGGACCCAACATGCCTCGTGTCAACAGTTCACGCTGGTGGTGGTAGTGTAGTGGTGTGGGGAATGTTTTGTCGGCAACCCATTGGGCCCCCTTAATATAAATCGAGCACCTTTTTTGAAAGGAATAGCCTATCTGAGTATTGTTCCTGACCACGTGCATCCCTTTACGACCCCAGTTTACTCATCTTATGTGAACTTCCAGCATGAAAAAGCACCCTGCCACAAAGCACACGTTGTCACAGATTGGTAGAGAATGTCAGATGTCACCACACATAGAAAAACTGTTAATTATATGACGGCTTGACGATAGAAGAAAACGGTCCACGTTGACAAAATGGTCCTCGCCAGTGAGCCCAATATGCGTTGTTCCTAGACAGGAAAACAGTGTTGCTGTAGGCGAAATTCCCTTAAATGTAATTTGTTTTATATTATATGAGACTCCCTTATCCTAAAAAACTGAAGAGTGAAAGAATTTTTGGTTCTGGTGCATCGAGTGTATGTTAATAAGCCTTCTATGATCTGTAGACATGGAGAGCACATACACCGAGTACTCGGACTGGACGGACGAGGGCGTGTCGGAGACAGTCACGCAGCACTACAAGCGCGCCCTGCAGCAGCTGGAGAGTCGCAGGTCTTATGAGGAAGCTCTGGTATAACACGCATCATATTTCTAAAAATGCAAAAAAGAAAAAAAAAACATTGCAAACTGTCCACCACGTTCACATGTCTCTGTGCTTCTCCCCTGTCCTGCAGTTGGTGTCGGAGCCGCCGAAGCTGGCGGAGTATCAGAGTTACATTGAGTATGAGATGAAGGAGGGAGACCCTGCTCGAGTTCAGATCATATTCGAGAGAGCGCTGGGGGAGAATTGCTTAGTTCCAGACCTTTGGGCCAAGTACACTACCTATCTGGTACGTGTTAGAACCTGTAGCGTTTATACACACAAAAGGTGATACTTGGTGACATTGTCGCACTTACCGGCTTATCACGTTGGCACTAACACCAGTCTAGCCAATCAGACTTGTCTTCACACCTTAGCTACACACGGGTGGCGGGTGAGATAAAAATGATCAATTTTAGAAGCATTGAAATATTCTGCACTGAGCCACAACAGCATAGTCAGACACAGAATCTTTGTGGCTGACAAATTCCTGTGAAGGTTTAACGAAAGATGAGCTTGTATTGAATTTATATCGAAATGCATTAGAATAATCATTATTCTTTAATTAGATACTGATGTAGACTGATTAAAGATCAGGAGCGCTTCACTTTTCATTTGCATAAACCACACAAGGTGAGGGCTGTCACATACCTTTTTTTTTTTTCTTCATTTATTAGGAGAGCCATGTTTTTTTTTTTTTTAAAAGGCTTCGTTTAGGCCCAAATGGCTTTCCATCATGACTGTAACATCTTAAAACACAGTAAAACAGCTTTTGAGATCCAGCCACAAGAGAAGAATGCCTCCAGTAAGTGCCAGTTGAAAAGCGCCAAGTACTTCCACAGAATAATATCACGGCATTCTCAATCAGATTGAATGCTGAGGTTCCTAGATACACCCCGTCCCATTTACACTCACTCTCTCAGTCATGCACATTTTTTTTTTTTTTTTTTTAAATCATCTGTGCTCATGCCGCCTTGCTGCATCTCACTCAATTTATTCAAGAGCATTTTAATGACATGGAAATGAGATGCACTAGGCACAAACGCACAACGGCCCATTAGGGGCTTGAGCACAGATGGAGAGAGGACAGGAGGGAGGGAGGGATGACGAAAGAGAGAGCTTCAGGTGGAACGGAGCAGGAGGAAACCCTTCCCTAGACAAATAGAGGGAAAGCTCTTTCTTCCATGTAAAAAGGGAGAGAAAACACCTTCCAGATGAGCAGCCAGAGCTTCGATTTACTTTTTTTTTTTTTTTTTTCTTCTTTTTCTTTCAGGCAGGGACTAACATTCACTGCTGCGTTGAGGACGCTGAATCCAAGCCTCACACAGTGGCTTTTAGGTTTACACAGAAAGGTTCTCTAGTGGCTGATGTAGCGCATTAAAAGCAAATGTGTAATTAAATCCACTGTTGCATGCTTGTACTCTAAGCTGATTTAAAATGATGCCAGCTGTGCAGAACTGAATTATAATGCTCTTTTTAAACTTTAAACACACTATTCCTTTTTTTTTTTTTTTTTTTCCTCCTCTCCCTAATGATTTCTTCTGATGTATTTATTGCTGAAGAAGAGCACCTTCGTTTAAAAAAAAAAAAACAAACAAACAAAAATAGGTCAGACTAATTTCTGGAAATAATAGCTGCCTTGATACAGCTGAGTGGTGTAAAATGTTTTTAAGTTTAATTGTTCAAAAATAATAATGAAGAACTGCATTTTGTTTCCCCTCTTAAGTTCGGTCAGACCTCAAATGTGCATGGTACCTCTGTAGTGTTTCTCTGGGAATACACATTTTAGTGGGCTGTGAATAAATACCGACGCATGTCAGACTTATTCCGTAACATGAGGCAGATGCTGGGAAAGAATGCCAAAAAAAAACCCCGAAAAAAAATCTGTAGTGCGGTGTTTGGAGAACAGCACGTCACGGCGTGTGTTGCAATCGCCGGTCTCCAAAACTCTTAAGATGTTTTCGGAAATTTGAGAATTGGATTTCGTTTCGAGACAAACAGCTTTATGTCACAAGTCGTCAGGGCTGGGTGCCAGGACTTTTTTTTTTATTTTAGCAGAAAGCTGGCTCCCTCTGCTGGTAGACAAATTGAAGTGTTGGATTGGAATACAGAGAGCAGTTTGAAACTCTTGTAAAGTGACTCGAAGAGCAGACTGTGTTCGAAGGTATTGAAGTATATGAATGCGTTTGAGATGTATGTGGACGTGGAGATCGTCTTAGATGGCTTGTTCATCAGATCTGCCACAGGAGCAGAGTACACTGTACAAGCTTAAAAAAAAAAAAAATAATGAAGTGCATGTCTTGTTAGCCAAACTAAACTGATAACACTGCATCGAAGCACTGCTAAAATGTACACTGTAATCCATAACATGACCCCTAGGACAATGAAATGCTTGTGTAAACCGTGATTTCCTTAAAATAAAACTGATCTCTTGATTAGTATGATCAGTGACGAGTCATTTTCATATCATTCCTCCAGGATCGCCAGTTGAAGATCAAAGAGCTGGTGTTGTCCTGTCATGAACGGGCAGTCCGGAACTGCCCCTGGACCATGGGCTTGTGGAAAAGCTACCTGTTGGCTCTGGAGAGACACCACGCGGAGCATCACGTAATCTCCGGTACTGGGTTACTGAAGACAGAAAACCATAATATACAGACAGGTGACAAAGTAAAGGGAAACAAACGTGAGGTCCTGGCTCACCATGAGCCGCCAGAAGAGAATCCAGATTCTACAATTCTCTCGAACTCTACTTGAACACCATTCTTCTAAACGATATTCTTTTTAATTAGTGTATTGATGATGATGATGATGATGGTGGAGGTGGTGGAGGAGGAGAGTGTCACTCCAGAGTCTCCTCATAGGTGTTACATTTCTGTACATCATTTTCATTTTCATCACGCCATTCAGTTAGACCCCTGTGGGTGGAGGCGGAGTCATCCTGGAAGAGGCCACTCCCATCGGCATAGAAATGTTTCATCATCAACATCAGTCCGAAGAAGTTTGTAACTGAGAAGACAAGCGGAGCCAAAAATAAATGACAAATTTTTTTTTTTCCCTTTAATCTGTCACCTGTGTGTATATTTTTGAAATATTAATTAAAAGCATATCAATTAGCGGCGACATTTCCAGCGATTTAATGCGTAATAGTGAAATATCACAGATCGCCATGTCTTACTTTAAATTTGTTTTTCTGCAGATGTGTTCGAAAAGGCGCTGAATGCCGGCTTCATACAGGCCACCGATTATGTAGAGATCTGGCAGTCGTACCTGGATTACCTGAGGAGACGTGTCGATTTTAGCAAAGGTGAGAAGACGACTCTGCGGTGCGTTTAATAAATTATCCTCGAGTCCGAAGATCTTTCAGGCTAATGTAACAAACGAGCAATGGAAGTCTGTCTCATCAGAAATCTAAATCTGGGCCGAATCTGGAATGAGATGTTCAAAAAGCACATACGGGTGCGATGGTCAGGTGTCCACAAACTTTTGACCATACAGTGTATATACCATCTCCGCTCTTTCACAGTGCCGTACAGTGAAGTATACGAAATTTAGGCAAGTATTTAACAGGAGAGCATTAGTGTGAGCTAGACTTGCGTTAGTTAAACACTTCTTCATAGTCATAGTCTCGTAGCTCAAGTGTGGAAATACAGAAGCAAGTATCAGATACCAAACCTGTCTTGGTTGGTTGATTGACTGCGTTTAGGGCAAGTACCCATCGTTTAAAAAAAAAAAAAAAAAGCGTCATTTTTTTTTGAAAGATTGTACTGTTCACTTCAGTAATTTATCGACTGATAATTGATTACAGAGGGGAGCAGAGAGCTAGAGGAGCTGCGGGCAGCTTTCACACGCGCTCTCGACTACCTGAAGCAAGATGTGGAGGAACGTAAGTGGCGTGCCGTGTGTCAATCCGGAATAGATCAAATACACCGCCTTGCTAGAGACAAATTCAACATCTTTCTTTTATTATAATCAGCGCACTTTTAATGGATAAAATCTCTCTCATCATGACAAACCAAACGAAACTCTTATTTATTGAATCGTTACCACATTCTCTGTTAATCACTTAAATCGACTCCTATTTGGTATCGGTGCGGCTCATGATATATTTTTTGCCCCAACTGTTGCCATCTGGTTACAGGGTTTACTGAGAGTGGTGATCTGTCCTGTACGATAATGCAGATCTGGGCCAGAATAGAGGTGAGCGCACATCACACATCCACCAGTCGAACATTGTCTTAAGACTGCACTTCAAACTAAAAGTTAACAAGTTATTTTCATTTAAACTTACCCTTTGTTCCCTTCAATAGGCTTTGCACTGTAAGAATATGCAGAAAGCACGAGAACTGTGGGATAGCATCATGACTAAAGGGAACGCCAAGTACGCCAACATGTGGCTCGAGTACTACAACCTGGAGAGGTCAGTGAATGTCATCATCGAAATCAGCAAATCAGAAATGACGCGTCCGTTCGAAGCCCATTATTCCTCATCATGCCAGACAATAAAAGCAAAAGTACACAGCTTTGCCACAGCGTTCATCATGCCCTTTCATTATACTTTCAATGGAACCTTGTTACTGAAGTGTTTAGTTTCTGGCTTTGTGATCTGGCGATCAAAGTGCAGGTGAAGTTAAAGCCGTATCTGTTCTCAGGTCGTATGGAGATGCTGCACATTGTAGGAAAGCTCTTCACCGAGCGGTGCAGTGCACGTCCGATTATCCAGAGCACGTGTGTGAAGTTCTCCTCACATTTGAGAGGGTTGAGGGTATGTGCTACAGAACTCAAAACTTTTAAGCTCTTTTGGCCAGCCTTGGACTAAACGCCAAGACTGGGATTTTATTGTTCTGGAAGAAATATATATATTTTAAAAAAAAATGACCTTTCTCCTCTGCTCTTCTTTACTCTCCTCTTGCTTTCTCTTCTTATCTCATCTCTTCTTGTCTCTTTTCTCGTCTGTGATCTTCTCGCTTCATCTCTTCTCTGAAAATTCCAATTTATTTTGTACTTTTTATTTCTCTCTTTCTCTGTTGTTCCTTCATTTACATCGCCGCCTGTTTTATATATCGTATTTTTAAATACGACAGTTTATTTTTCTTTTTCTTCCCTCCTCCGTGCTGCTTTCTGCCTTTCTCTAACGGCTCACTCTATCCCTCTGCAGGTTCCCTGGAGGACTGGGATGCTGCTGTCCAGAAGACCGAGTCTAGACTGAATCGAGTGAACGAGCAGAGAGCGAAGGCAAGACCTCCCTTTCATCTGTCCTGCTGTGTTTGTCCCTTTGGAGTGTAGAAAATGATTTCTTTGCACATCACTATGGAAAATCACCTTCAGGCCTCCGTAGATAGATAAATAGCTTCCCCTGCTCAGGTGTATGTCCGTTCACTTGTTTAATGAAGGTGTGTTTTTGTAGTATCAGTACAATGAAGTTTATGCCAAATGTATCGGGCTGCTTGATTAAGCTAATTGAAATAAGAGAAGGTGACTAATGCAGTAACAGACTCTGTGAGAAGTCGTGTGTGAGGATGAGGCCAGATCTGTCTCTGTTTACTGTTTTTACTAAGGCAGGTGCATAGCTGCGTCCGTGTTACCGATCTGCCACTTACAGTCGAAGGGAAGAAGCAAATAAGCTCATCTTTCAGTGAAAAGTGATAACTTAGTGATGCTAAACCTGAGAGGCTGTGGTAGGGATGGATGACATTTCTTTTAATCTGTGAATTATTCCTGTTTTCCTCAGTTGGAATTTTTTTTTTTTTAAAAGAGTAATGTCTAATTGGTTTAACACGTGTGCCATTAATCTCTGAAACCATATTTGTGCCGTGAGCATCTTTCTGCCGGATGCGTCTGGGGGGGGGAAGCCGTGCGCTTTTCACATCGGGTCTTACATCTGATCCGCGTTTCTACACAGGCAGCAGAGAAAGAGGCCCTGCTAGTCCGGCAAGAAGAAGAGCGAGCCGAACAGCGTCGCAAAGCCAAGGCCGAAAAGAAAGCGCAGAAGAAGGGCCAGAAGACGACCAGAACAGGAGACAAGAGGAAGGCAGAAGACGTGGGTGAAGACGAATGGGGAGAGGAGACTGGTAAGGGTGGTGAAAGAAAGCAGTTTCGAATAAAACGAACGATTATCTCGATTCTTACCCTCGTCCGTGATTTTCCAGAGCGCAAGAGGCACAGAGGCGAGGAGGATGTCTCGGAGGAGCAGATGGAGACGGAAAGCGGGCTGCACGGGCGCCGTGCTCCTCCGCAACACAAAACGGAGACTCCAGCTGCCCGGAAAAACCAGCAGGTGGTGACGGAGGTAAAAAACACAGTGGCCCGAATGCCAGACGAACGCAACGACTCGAACAGCGTGTTCGTCAGTAATTTAGCCTTCAATCTGGAAGACCCCGAGGGCAAACTGAAGGCTGCGTTTGGGAGCTGCGGCACCATCGTGCAGGTGCGACCGGTGTTTACTGCAAAGGGTGCCTTCAGAGGATACTGCTACGTGCAGTTTGAGGATGAGCTGGCAGCCCGGGAGGCACTCAAGCTGGACAGACGGGAAGTGGATGGGCGGCCTATGTTTGTGTCTCCCTGCGTAGATAAGAGCAAAAACCCAGACTTTAAGGTACGTTTAAGGTACAGCACTTAAGGGCGAGTTAGTGTATTAAGCTGTACGTTTCACGAACGCACATTTTAGCAAAATCTCAGATGGACATGTTTTGCTTGGATGTGTGGAAATTTTTTCTGACAGTGTGTTGTAGCTTAAAAATCCCACTATGTGTAAAGCTGATGTGTGAATTATTGATCATTTCTCTGCTCTCGCTAGGTCTTCAAGTACAACACATCATTGGAGAAGCACAAAATATTCATCTCGGGGCTGCCTTTCACCTGCACCGCGGAGAAGCTGGAGGAGCTGTGTAAGGAGCACGGCACGGTCAAAGCCGTCCGCCTCGTCACCAACCGCTCCGGCAAACCCAAGGTTCGGGCGCATGGTTCAGTTTCATTTCAAATACATTTCCATTACCGGCGACTACACGAAGGCCATTATGACCTTGAAATGAAATGTTTGGAAAACTTCCTATTTCCTTCCTCCTTATTTGCACTCAGTGTGCACAGATATCTGCAACCAGGACTATCACCAAACGTGGAAAAAAAAGTTTTATGGCTCTGTTTCCACAATTGATCGTGATGAATATATATGAGGTGCTTCTGCTGGATTTGAAGACTACAACTAGTAAAATGTTATAAGATGCATTTTTGTCGCTTGACTCACACGATTTGTGTGCGTTGTTCTGCAGGGCCTGGCCTACGTGGAGTTTGAGAACGAGGCGCAGGCGTCTCAGGCCGTGTTAAAGATGGACAGGACGAAGCTGGAGAATCACACGCTCTCTGTGGCCATTAGTAATCCTCCAGCCAGGAAGACCGAATTCACACCAGCTCTGGGAGGCATGATGCCTCGCCAGATTCAGGGCAGGTGAGTACAACAGCATGTCCAGGAGATGGATCTGTCACTGCTGACACCGGATGTGTCGAGTATGTAACCGTATAACCGTTTAACGCGCGTGCAATCCCGAGCGATCGGACTTCGCGAGTGCAGACCTCGCAGGCTCTCTGTGTAAGAATGCGATCGTGTGAGTCTAGGATTACAACCGCATTACATGCATAATTAACAGAATGCCGATTTGCACGATTTCTACAACGCACATGGTCACATTTCTGCATCATGATGCGTTGCCTCACCCCTAGTTATAGCTGCTATAAACAGTTGTTCCCTCACCTTCCACTTTTTTCCTCTCACTTGAAGCTAATATGCAAACAGAAGAAGCTTGTTATAGGGAAAAAACCACAAAACCCATTAATGTGGACTAAGGCTGCGCTTGCTTTCAATACTGCATATAGCCTGAAGAAGCGAATCAAATTGTGCATGCTTAAGTTGACTCAGATGGGCGACAAAAACGAACGCGTGTATTTCAGAAGAAGAAAGAGGCCATGTTTGAAGTATTTAGTTTCATTTAAAAATCAGTTTCACGTTCAGACCACAAAAGGACAAAAGTATCGAGAATCGTGATGCTACATTTGGTATCGGTATCGAAGTCAAAATCCTGGCATTGTGACAACACTACTATAGACCTCGCGTCCAGAACAAGCGTCCGAGTGTTAATCGACACTTTCTGACCAATCGGAATCGAGAACTGAACAGCGCTGTGGTGTAACAGGCTTTATTATGGCACATAATATAAGACTGCTAGTCTTACAATGACCATGGTTTAACCCTATGCAGTTTTTTTTTTTGTTTTGTTTTGTTAACTGAGGTTTTTAATGTTATGATTTCAGTCGTGGTAAAGGACGCACACAGGTGTCTTTACTCCCTCGCTCTCTGCACCGTCAAAACACGCCACAGGCGAAAACGGAGAACGGCACCGCAGCCAAACAGCAGGATGGCATGAGCGATGGCGTGCAAGCCGAAAACCCCGGAACAAAGCCCCTGTCCAACGAGGATTTTGCAAAGATGCTCCTGAAAAAGTGAGGGAAGGGAAAAAAAACAAAAAAAAAACAACGACGAACACAACCTGTTAACTTTGCCTTGTGTCCGAAGCCATTCTGTGTCCTTAATGCGATAGAGAGGAAGAAAAGCAGTGCTTGACGTTCTTTTTTTTTTTTTTTTTTTCCTGTAAATACACGAACCCACCTAAGTTCTATTATTTAAAAAAAAAAAAAAAAAAAAAAAGTTTTTAACAGTATGTCCTTGAAACGAGTGCTTCATTTTGTTTCTTTTGATCATGATTGGGTTTGGAAGAAATAAGAATTGGGGATTTTCTTTTGTACATGATGTCAAATAATCCGTGTGACCCTTGTTGTTTTAAAATTAGGCATATGCAAGACCTTAATATTTACTATGAAAGTATAGTGTGTTATAAATTAGAAAACTGTATGTATTTGCCATCAATTTGCTGTTTTTTTTTGTTTGTTTGTTTGTTTGTTTTTCTTCTATACACTGCTTTGGTCAGGAAATAAAAAAAAAAAAAAAAAACAAGAAAAAAAAACTTTAAAAAAAAAATGTGATCAGCATTTGTTAAGCATAATTTATTTGCAGCACTAGAACCCTGGGATGCTCATTGCGTCGAGAGTGAAGAATCCAGACCACGATTAATAGACAAGACTCCTTTTCTGGATTCGAAGTTTGACTTCTGTAATTAACATGCTCGCAGATAACTAGATCAAATAAATAAATATTTAGTAGGATCTCGTCAGCCGTTTTTAATATCCAGTACGTGACTTTTTTTTTTTGTTGTTGTTTTTCTCTGGAATTCTTAACCGCTAGTGATGGTGTTCTGTTGAGCTCCTGGTGTGTTCGCTCTCTGAAAACATTTTATTTGCACAAACTTCTCAGTTTGTTTTATCATGGAAGTTGAGCCCTTTTTTTTTTTTTTTTTTTTTTTTAAAGGATCATAGTTGCAGATGGCTGACACAGTAGCTCTGCCTTAGCTTGTCGGCGCAGTATTGAGAAGTACGACCGGGGGGGGGGGGGTTAAGCGAGGCTAGAATTTCTGTCCCATTGCCAGACTGCACAAACCTAGAACCCGATTCAGATTCGGATCAGTATGATTTCTATAAATCGCCTTCATAGGAACCGAAACGCAAGTTCTGGGGTGTGATGCCATTGGGTTAGGTCTGGATTTCTTCCATCTGGCTGTGATGTTGCCTTAGATCGTTCCCTGTCTCCTGTGGAACTGAACGTTTCAGCGATCAAGAATCTATGCAGCTGTTCATCGCTAGAAACCTTCCGTATTAGTTTGCCTAAATAATACGCGTTCCCTCTGCCATTACTGTACATATACACCGCGCCATTTAGTATAAGTCATCCCGTCGAGATGAAAATGGAAGGGTCGAACCTTTAACTGAATATTTATTGTGTGATGTATATTATTTTTAGAATCCCCCCTCCCCCCCTCCCTCCCCCCACCAGTCCCTTTTTATGGAGTGCTTGTTGAGTGTTCGCCTCCCTCGCTGGTAGGCCGTAACCGTTTTGTACAGCGTTTGTATATTTCGATCTGAAGGAATAGTAGCTCTAAATATTTGCTTCTGATCACCACAGTGGCCTAAATAGTAACGAGAAGAGAACCGTGCCGTCGCAATGTCTTGTTCGACTTGTCTGTATCCTAATTTCTTTGAAAGGTATTGTTCTTGTTAACACCCCTAGAGTGTCCTTTTTATTTTTGTCCAAATACGTTTACCTGATACGTTTTCCGTATCATTTCAAATTGTATCACTTTTTTTTTTTTTTCTCCTCTCCATAATTCTTTTCCTTCATTGTTTCCTAAATTGTTTATTAAGAACAATTAAAACATATGTGGTCATTAAAAACAGTGCTCGGTTATTTTTCTGTAACGTGTAAAGAAATAAACACTGCTGTTAGAGGAAGATAAGCTATGATATTATTATTAATAATAATGTTATGATAGTTGGTTATTTTCCAATAATACTTTCTCCCACAGAGTTTTATTCCTGTTATACCAAAACAATTTGCAAACACTAGCCACTTTTTTTTTTTTTTTTTTTTTTTTTTTTTTTATTTGTTAAAGAACAGTTTGTACTTTTTATCCATTTAATGTTGTGGAATGTCTGAAAAACAAGTTCGTCATAGTATCACTTGTTATAGTAGTAGCTATAAAACAGACTTTGCCTCACCAGCCTCTTTTTTTTCTCTCTCTTGTGATGCTAAGACAAAAAAAAAAGTAGGAAAAATGAAAAGTACAAACATCCTGAAGACCTTCTTATGTTGGAAAACTTTCCTTAACTTAGTTCCAGCTTGATGATTTAGTGTTACAAATTCCTGACACTGGAGACTCCTTCCAAAAATATCTCCACAAAAAAAAAATTCTTAATTATAAGAATTTTTTTTAAAATCCTTTTCTGCTTTTACAGCATCAGTCACTTGTCCCTGTGTACGTTGTTTCTAGAGAAATGAAAATGTGTGTTGAGCAAACAGAACCATGCACACCACAGAACAGTGCTCTGGTAAATTATTGAGAGGACAATAAAAGTGCTGAGCTCAATAATTTAATCATTCTGTCACACAATAATAAAATAACTTCACAAGTCAGTAAAATAAATAATGTCACTCCGGAAATATAAAGTGCTTCTCGGTGCAAACCTCCAACATGAGGCACAAAGTGGTAACTGTGGCTAATATTCTATAGAGCTAAACGTCACCTTACGGAAAAAGCAAATAGCATATAACACTGTCCACTCGGTCAAGTCTTAAAGAATATCGAAATGGAGGAAATGAGGAAAATGAGGAAAACGTAGCTTACTAGCTTAAATTCTGTATTAGCAACATTAGCATAACTTTTAAAAAAAAAAAAAATGGTGGTGCTTCTGATTGCTTTCTTTACTAAAATTGCATTTTAGTTCTGACGCCATTCAGATGATGTGTAAATGGCACTCGTATATGAATGACTACTGGTAACAAATAAAACACTAACACCATGACCTCGAACTGTGGAACTTTGCCGAATTCCTTGAGAAGTCAACTTTGTCCAAAATTGAAAATAATTCTTTGAAATTAAAAAAAATAAAACAAAGGGACTGAGCATAAAAGGGAAAGATTTAGGTCAACACTGCTAAATGGCTAACTATTAAAATGTTTAGTATTGGTTAGAATAAATGATAACCAAAAACCACCTCAATTATCAACACTTAATTAACACTAGCAGAAAACACTGACATTAACCAATTTTTATGCATTCCCAATCTAATGGACCACTATGATGCTAAAAAAATGTTAAGATTAGCCGCTATGACTAAAACAGGAACTCGCACAAAATGGGAAAAATGCAATGGAATAGCTTGAATGTAACAATGATCTGACGTTCTACATTCTGACCACCTGTTTCTAATATTTTTCCTTGAGGCAGAAATAAAGTATCTGATTACATTTTCTCCCGAGAGCTAGGAAAGTCTCATGGAAAAAAACAAAAAAACAAAAGAGCAGTCCTTTGCTAAAAAGGTACTTATGAATCACATTTGTCTACGTCAGAAAGAAATAACTAACCGATATGTAAATTTCAGACTACTGTAATAAATTATGCAAGATTTGACTGTCTCGAGCACCAAACGATCAGGAAATTATTAAATGGCAGCATGATTCAGGCTCAGAGTGGTGTTTTAAGTGGCAGCTGGACTGAACCTTTGTTTCCACTAAACATTAACACATCTGGAATCTCGAATCAGATGAATCAAGTGTGTGGCTGATTTGTTGGATCTCCATCAACGTGTAATGAGCAAAGTCCAGTTTCACTAAAGCACTGATGACTATCGAGCAGACCGAGGAACCAAAAGTGACCAACGGTCATTATGATAGGACTGTTCTATGAATTGATAATCACTTTAATTATGCACTGGTATAGTCTGTTTACAGTTAGGACAAGCCTGATTGCTAGCATCAGGCAAACCCACTGCATGTTCAGTGGTAGCAATGAGCAGTGTGTCCAGTGTGATCTCCGTACACTTGGCAATAAACCGAATGAACGGCCGAACGTCACCCTCGTTAGCCGTGTCCAAGGCGGCGTAATACTCGGCCCTTTGCTCTTTCCGGATGGTGATTGGTGGGTAATTTGCCTGCATCAGCACCAGGTTCATCAGGAGCCTTGATGTCCTTCCATTCCCATCTACGAATGGGTGTACGTAGACGAGTTTGTAGTGTGCCAGAGCAGCAAATTCCACCGGGTGAAGGTGCAGCGCTTCATCTGAATTAAGCCACTGTACTAGCTCCTGCATGTGCCGCTCCACATCGTTCGGATGTGGTGGAATGTGGTGGCCTACAAACACTTGGCTAGCTCTGAATCGCCCCCCTTCCACTGGATCAGTGAATCCCAGCACGCGCCGATGGATCTCCAGGATATCATTGACTGCGATAGCACCGAGGCGCGACAGTAGCGTGGTGTTGATGTACTTCATGGCGGAATCGATGCCGATAGCTTCGTTCTGCTCGTGCAGGCTCTTCCCTGGCACGGCGTAGCGCGTCTCAATGATGTGCCGGATCTCGGACAGAGTCAGCGTGTTGCCTTCGATGGCCACCGTATGGTAAATATGGTGGTAATACGTCTCCTCCAGGATCCGACGAAGAGCAGAATTGCCCTTTGGGATGGCCATAAGACGTTGCACTTTGGCGTCGATGATGCCAAAGTGACGCTGGTCAATTTCCTCCACTAAAGGGAGGGTGCGATCACGGCTCACCAGTGCCCTCTGGTGGCAGGGTGAAATGGCGAGCGCTTTGCTGTACAGATGGTCGGCCTGGACCACATCTTTCTCCTCTTCTAGGATGGTGCCTAGCTCGGTGAGGGCATCCACAAAGTCTGGGTTCATGTTGAGCGCGTGGACGAGAAGTTTGTGCGCCTTCTCCCTTTTTCCCTGCTTCTTCATCTCCAGGGCCTGCTGGAGAGCTGCCTTCGCCTCCAACTGTGACTCTGAACAGAGATTCAAGAGATTAGATTAAAGAAGATACTTTTCCACCACAAGACAGACTGTTTTCGGACAACAAAATCTGTTTGCTTATAGTACCAAAAGGCTGCTGGTCTGGAACCAAGAACTTATGATGTAAGGGACCTAGGTGGTGGTGGTGTCATTTTGTCATGATGACAACCTGCTCAAGTCCCTTAAATTGTTATTTCTTGTCTGCCAATAAAATAAGATGTAAAGATTACTGTTAAATAATTCAGCAAAATTAAAATACTGCAACTGACAAATACAAAAACCTACAGTTCAAACCTGTGCTTCCTTTGAGCAACTCAGAATAAACTGTAAAGAATGCACTCATATGTAATAACTGTCTATCTGATTGGTCAGATTAATTCACCAGAAACTTGAATCTTGGAATACCACAATTTGGCTTTTCTCTTCTCACATACACATGGTTCATTTCACACAGGACTTTATCAGCTGTTTGAATCAAATGATAAATATTACAATAAGGAAAACCAAAGTCTTCTTTCTCCACCTTACCTTTAGTGGGCTTTGGCTTTTGAGGTAGGAGCTCAAGCGCAGTGTATGGTACAGTGAGGCTGGTCGAGTGCCCCACAGCCCGATGGGTGTTGCCCCACAGATGGCAGCGCAAGAGGGAGATGCCTTTCAGTTTGGCACAGCAATTCTCCTCCACGCCCACCAGAGGTAGCAGCAGGACCAACACCGAGCCCAACAGGACGAAGAGAACAGGCCCCCAGCCCCATAGCAGAGGACTAGTGCTGACGTGACGCAACACCGTTATCGCTGCCATCAGTCTAGGTGTCCTGCTTTACCGAGCCTCATGTCCAGCATTCTGTGAAGGAAAGCAGGACCTTGTGTTTTTCAATGCAACTTATGGTTAGTGTTTCTTAACACCTGACTCGAATTCATCAATCTGATACCAGTCTGACCCCTATACCAATCATGGTCAAGATGATCCTGAAATGCTTGTTTTTTGCTTGTACCTGTTTCTGAGTTGATCCAATACCATATTTTATGCTATGAACATGATATTTTGACTGACGTGCCACAGATCTTCCATGTGAACATAGGATAGAACATGGTCAGGCACTGATGTTGGGTGAGGAGGTCTGGGATGCAGTTGGTGTAACCGTTCATCCCAAAGCTGTTCAGCGAGGTTGAGGTGCAGGCCACTCGGGTTCTTCTGTTCCAGCTTTGGCAAACCATGTCTTCATGGAGCTCACTTTGTGCACAGGGGCATTGTCATGCTGGACCGGGTTTGGGCCTCTTAGTTCCAGTGAAGGGAAACTGTAATGCTACAGTGTACAAAGACGTTCTATACAATTGTGTGCTTTCAAATTTGTGGCAACAGTCTGGGGAAGAACCACATATGGATGTCATGATCAGGTGTCCACATACTTGTATAGTGCATGGGAAAAAATATATAGTGTATATGAAGAAAAACACGCTTGCAGTAGTTCAGCTGCTATATATATTTTTTTTTTATAAGTTGAACCATCTCAGTTTCTGTAGCAGATGTTCCTGTTGTTCTTGTTGCAGCTTATCACATGCAGTATGCGAATGATTTAGCTGAAGCCAGCTGTACAGGAAAGGAAAGCGTTTTCAGACTTTCATAGACCTCTCTGGTCTGAAGTGGAAAAAAAAGAGTCAGTAAAGGAAACAATGTTGAAAGATGATTGGACAGCGAAGAATGTTTATAGACGTCTCATCTGTTCAGACTCCATGGCTCTAGTCAAAAGTGGTAGTATTATATTTATTTATAGCCATGAACTAATTGCTACTGGTTAAAAGCATTAAAAGGTAACTAGTCATGTTAGTTGCCAGACCTTGAGGGAATTAATTAGATGTACCACCACCAATGAATACTGTTCAGCTGAATATACTAATGCTGCATAAACTGTCATTTATTGATAGAACATTGAATTGGATTAGCTTATGGATGCAGTAACAATGAAGATATGATGTAATTATTATATAAATGAGTCGGTAGCATTTCCCTAAAGTCCTGTGGGTACTCCTGAGAGCATGAAAACATAGGCATGAAAACAGGGGGACATGAACATTAGGTCAATATGCACAATATGCAGTGTGTGTAATGAAATATAATACAATTTGTATTTCATCATATGAAACCTCTACCACGGTTATAGTGGTCATAGATGTGAATCAGCTGAAGAGACTTGGCAGTAAGACTGCTGTTGCTGTCTGATGCAACATATTCAGCTACTGTATAACACTAGCAGGATATCACACCATATTACACCATAAATTAAATAATTAGCTATTTCACAAATGTATCTATAGCCTAGCTATAGCTTTTAATACATTTGCAGCGTTTAATCTAACGCATTAACTGCTAGAGCTACTACTGATGCACATAAAGAATGTGTTCAACCCCGCATACTACCGCACTAAACAGTACACACTGATCTCATCTCTACCTGTGGAATCATACTACTCACAAACACTACTTAGTACAACAGTAGGCAAAGTTAGACCTAATTCAGTCGTTAATTCCTAACAAATCGATATTGTAATTCATCAAATAAGAGTTAATTTCTGCGTAGCATCACATGCTTACCTTTACATCGAAGAAACAACTCCGGTTTTCCGCATAAAAAAAAGAATCGTTTTATCCTCAGCTACGTTTGTAACACTGCTGTCCACTTCCGGGAAAGTGACGTAGATTTAAACGCCAATCCGATTCGTTGTATAGATGTGGAACCTGCTCGATGATTGGCTAATCCCAGACTTACGCACATCTAAGCAGCAACACGTTTAACTGATCGTAGGGTCTTCCGATTGGATAAAAACAGTTCTGGGTTGCTATTGGATACGAGCCGCTCAAATACACGCCCTTTATGAATAATCGGTTAAATGAGACAATATGTATTTAAAAAAAAAAAAAAAATTAAATATTGGCATAACCTAGATATTTATAGTAAACATTAATTTTTTTTTATTAAAACAGTTTCATGCGGCTCATTATATATATATATATATATATATATATATATATATATATATATATCTATATATATAAACACACATATACACAGTGTTGTGTAAAAGAGTGTGAGAAGCAAGAGAGGGATTGAG